>JAQJVL010000019.1:2788282-3183346 GCA_035578905.1 Stictocephala bisonia | reverse complement strand
GATTTGCTGTGGTTACTGAATATTTAGAATTATACTGTGGTTGTTGAATGAATATAATTAGACTGTGGTTATCAAATATTTGGAATAAGACTGTGGTTATCGAATATTTGGAATTATACTGTGGTTGTTGAATGAATAGAATCACACTGCGATTGTCGAATATTTAGAATTGTACTGTGGTTGTTAAATGAATAGAATTAGAATGTGGTTATTGCATATTTTGAATTATACTGTGGTTATCGAATATTTAGAATTAGGCTGTGAATATTGAATATTTATAATTAGACTGTGGTTAGCGAATATTTGAAATCAGATTGTGTTTCTTAGAACTAATCAATTCCATAAAATATTACTTCAATATTTATAACAATTTTAACAATATATTTAGTTGTTTAATCATCCACCAAAACCTTATGAGCATTTTACAACGTTAGGTGTCTATAAACCTCTATCGATTTCTTAACACTTGAGAAACTGATTATGTTATATTATGTATGAGCAGGATGAACTGCGATGGCCAACGTGAGTTAGGCCATCCTTACCTAAGGGTTTGGCGTCTCCGAGAGCGTCCTAGTTCCAACTGACCAAGAGTCCTCACTGACCAGTGACCACGGCTACACTCTGCTGTCTCCAAGGTTACTGTCTCCCCCCTGCTGAGGGGAACTGCATCCGAAAACAATTTCTATGTACTGTAATATCTCAAGTTTTCCATGAACTTATGAAAAATCAAATTACAAACAACTTAACAATAATTTTAAAAGTGTTTGAATATTAATTATATAAACATAACTCAATAAAGGGTAACAATGTAGAAAAAAGTAAACGGCCCAGTCTATCCTCATCGAGTCAAAATAGTATGGTATCCAGTCTATCATCACAACATCAAAAAAGTAAACGGCCCAGTCTATCCTCATCGAGTCAAAATAGTATGGTACCCAGTCTATCATCATAACATCAAAAAAGTAAACGGCCCAGGCTATCCTCATCGAGTCAAAATGGTATGTTACCCAGTCTATCATCATAACATCAAAAAAGTAAACGGCCCTGTCTATCCTCATCGAGTCAAAATAGTATGGTACCCAGTCTATCATCATAATATCAAAAAAGTAAACGGGCCAGGCTATTCTCATCGAGTCAAAATAGTAGGGTACCCAGTATATCATCATAACATCAAAAAAAAGTAAACGGCCCAGTATCCTCATCGAGACAAAATAGCATGGTACCCAGTCTATTATCATAACATCAAAAAAATAAACGGCCCAGGCTATCCCCATCGAGTCAAAATGGTGTGTTACCCAGTCTATCATCATAACATAAAAAAAAGTAAACGGCCCAGTCTATCATCATAACATCAAAAAAGTACCTAAACGGCCTAGTCTATCATCATAACATCAACAAAGTAAACGGCCCAGGCTATCCTCATCGAGTCAAAATGGTATGTTACCCAGTCTATCATCATATCTACAAAAAATTAAACGGCCCAGTCTATCATCATAACATCAAAAAAGTAAACGGCCCAGTCTATCATCATAACATCAAAAAAGTAAACGTCCCAGGCTATCCTCATCGAGTCAAAATAGCATGGTACCCAGTCTATCATCATAACATAAAAAATTAAACGGTCCAGGCTATCCTCATCGAGTCAAAATAGCATGTTACCCAGTCTATCATCATAACATCAAAAAAGTAAACGGCCCAGGCTATCCTCATCGAGTCAAAGTAGTATGGTATTCAATATATCATCATAACATCAAAAAAGTAAACGGCCCAGTCTATCCTCATCGAGTCAAAATAGTATAGTACCCAGTCTATCATCATAACATCAAGAAAGTAAACGGCCCAGTCTATCCTCATCGAGTTGAAATAGTATGGTACCCAGTCTATCATTATAACATCAAAAAAGTAAACGGCCCAGTCTATCATCATAATATCAAAAAAGTGAACGGCCCAGGCTATTCTCATCGAGTCAAAATAGTATGGTACCCAGTATATCATCATATCATCAAAAAAGTAAACGGCCCAGTCTATCCTCATCGAGTCAAAATAGCATGGTACCCAGTCTATCATCATAACATCAAAAAAGTAAACGGCCCAGGCTATCCCCAGCGAGTCAAAATGGTATGTTACCCAGTCTATCTCATAACATCAAAAAAAGTAAACGGCCCAGTCTATCATCATAACATCAAAAAAGTAAACGGCCCAGGCTATCCTCATCGAGTCAAAATGGTATGTTACCCAGTCTATCATCATATCAACAAAAAAATTAAACGGCCCAGTCTATCATCATAACATCAAAAAAGTAAACGGCCTAGTCTATCATTATAACATCAAAAAAAGTAAACGGCCCAGGCTATCCTCATCGAGTCAGCATTATAACATCCTTACCACGCCCTCGGGGAAAGAAAAAAACCCTCAACTGCTCTAATTCCTTGTTGCGATAAACGATAATCTGATTGTAAAATCAAATGAAACCGACTCATTTGCATTTATTCCACCATCAAAAAGGCCATAAGATAACAACGAAGAACTGAGTTTTTAGTTATCAAATGTTTTATAAAAGTTAATTATATGAAAAAAAAATAAAAAAGGCCTAATTCGGTTCAATTCAAATGTGCATATAAACTTACTATCATTGTTCATTTCAAGATACAGACAGTATTTCACTTCTGTAACTTGAGGCAATGGTACACTGTCCAGTGAGACTGAGGGGGGAGGGTGGCATGTATGAACAGTACGTCTACATCTTCATGGGAAGCGAGGGGGGCGTGTGTCGTCAGTGAATGTAGCAACCGTCACTCCCTGGCTCACCGGAAGATCTGCTACGTCCTGACGGAAAAATACAGATCAGTTGTGTAAACCCACCAGCCCACCCATACACGTTCAGTGGTTTTGAACTACCCACCCACCTTACACGTACAGTAATCTTGAGCCACCCACCCACTCATATACGTAAAATACTGTTGACCCACCCATCCACCTACACACGTACAGTAATGGTGACCCACCCACCCACTCATATACGTAAAATAGTATTGACCCACCCATTCACCCATACACGTACAGTAATGTTGACTCACCCATCCACCCATACACTTACAGTAATGTTGAGCCACCCAGCCACTCAAATATGTAAAATAGTGTTGACCCACCCATCCACTCATACACGTACAGTAATGTTGAGCCACCCAGCCACTCAAATACGTAAAATAGTGTTGACCCACCCATCCACTCATACACGTACAGTAATCTTGAGCCACCCACCCACTCATATATGTAAAATACTGTTGACCCACCCATCCACCTATACACGTACAGTAATCTTGACCCACTCATATACGTAAAATAGTATTGACCCACCCATACAACCATACACGTACAGTAATGTTTACCCACCCACCCACTCATATACGTAAAATAGTGTTGACTCACCCATACACTTACAGTAATGTTGAGCCACCCAGCCAATCAAATACGTAAAATAGTGTTGACCCACCCATCCACTCATACACGTACAGTAATGTTGAGCCACTCACCCACTCATATACGTAAAATGATATTGGCCCACGTACAGCAGTGTGTACACCCACCCACGGAAGTCAATTAAAATTATTTAAATGTTTAGATTATGCTACATTATGCTCATTCATAAATTTAAATTCTTGCATTCATTCAATTCTCGTTATTTCTCTAACTCTTCCCACCTCCCATAACTGTCAGTCTCCAATAGGTCGGTCTCCTAGTTAAACGTCAAAACTCGTCCAACCTGTATAAAGCTCGTGACGCTATATAGAACGCATGAAAGACGAGTCCTAAAAGCCTGGACGTCGTAGCGTTTTCAATTGAACTGCGCATTTTGAATTGACACCTGCTTCAGAATGCTAGTGCCCATTACTTCTGTTTTGTGCTTCCTAGAACGCTAGCTTTCCCTACCTCTGGTAGCATAACTATTACTAGGGACAGTATGTACGTATCTTGACCGAGTTAGAGTACATTTTTACATACATTACATAGCTAGTCCTGGAACTGTTTCCAGGACATACAGGCTTATCATACTTGTTATTATTTGACATTAGGTTTGCACGAATTATTTTACGGACTACAGTCTTCTTACATTCTGACCATACATCACGAATGACCTTTGATGTATTACCTGATAATGTCATTTTACGTTTAACCGTTTACTTACGGTTTGACCAAACTTTCCGAATGACCTTTGATGTATTACCTCATAATGTCATTTTACGTTTAACCGTTTACTTACGGTTTGACCAAACTTTCCGAATGACCTTTGATGTATTACCTCATAATGTCATTTTACGTATTTCTGTCCACTTATAGTCTGACCATACATTGTGAATGACGTTTGGTGTATACCAAGTAGTATCATTCCAGCACTAGTGTCATCTTACAGTCCAAACATACATTCCAAATGACCTTTGATGTAGGATATACCTGGTAATGACATTCTACGCACTAAGGTCGTCTTACAGTCTTACCATAAATGACGAATAACCTCTTATGTATACCAGTAATGTCGTTTTACGCTCTGTTGTCTTCCTAGAGTCTTACCATAAATGACGAATGACCTCTGATGTATACCTGGTAATGTCGTTTTACGCTCTGTTGATTTCCTAGAGTCTTACCATAAATGACGAATGACCTCTGATGTATACCTGGTAATGTCGTTTTACGCTCTGTTGTCTTCCTAGAGTCTTACCATAAATGACGAATGACCTCTGATGTATACCTGGTAATGCCGTTTTACGCTCTGTTGTCTTCCTAGAGTCTTACCATAAATGACGAATGACCTCTGATGTATACATGGTAATGTCGTTTTACGCTCTGTTGTCTTCCTAGAGTCTTACCATAAATGACGAATGACCTCTGATGTATACCTAGTAATGTCGTTTTACACACTGTTGTCTTCCTAGAGTCTTACTATACATGACGAATGACCTCTGATGTATACATGGTAATGTCGTTTTACGCACTGTTGTCTTCCTGGAGTCTTACTATACATGACGAATGACCTCTGATGTATACATGGTAATGTCGTTTTACACACTGTTGTCTTCCTAGAGTCTTACTATACATGACGAATGACCTCTGATGTATACATGGTAATGTCGTTTTACGCACTGTTGTCTTCCTGAAGTCTTACTATACATGACGAATGACCTCTGATGTATACCTGGTAATGTCGTTTTACGCTCTGTTGTCTTCCTAGAGTCTTACCATAAATGACGAATGACCTCTGATGTATACCTGGTAATGTCGTTTTACGCTCTGTTGTCTTCCTAGAGTCTTACCATAAATGACGAATGACCTCTGATGTATACCTGGTAATGTCGTTTTACGCTCTGTTGTCTTCCTAGAGTCTTACTATACATGACGAATGACCTCTGATGTATACATGGTAATGTCATTTTACACACTGTTGTCTTCCTAGAGTCTTACTATACATGACGAATGACCTCTGATGTATACATGCTAATGTCGTTTTACGCACTGTTGTCTTCCTGGAGTCTTACTATACATGACGAATGACCTCTGATGTATACCTGGTAATGTCGTTTTACGCACTGTTGTCTTCCTGGAGTCTTACCATTCATGACGAATGACCTCTGATGTATACATGGTAATGTCGTTTTACGCACTGTTGTCTTCCTAGAGTCTTACCATAAATGACGAATTATCTCTAATGTATACCTGGTAATGTCGTTTTACGCTCTGTTGTCTTCCTAGAGTCTTACCATAAATGACGAGTGACCTCTGATGTATACCTGGTAATGTTGTTTTACGCTCTGTTGTCTTCCTAGTCTTACCATACATGACGAATTACCTCTAATGTATACCTGGTAATGACGTTTTACACACTGTTGGTCTTCCTAGAGTCTTACTATACATGACGAATGACCTCTGATGTATACATGGTAATGTCGTTTTACACACTGTTGTCTTCCTAGAGTCTTACTATACATGACGAATGACCTCTGATGTATACATGGTAATGACGTTTTACACACTGTTGGTCTTCCTAGAGTCTTACTATACATGACGAATGACCTCTGATGTATACATGGTAATGTCGTTTTACACACTGTTGTCTTCCTAGAGTCTTACCATACATGACGAATTACCTCTAATGTATACCTGGTAATGACGTTTTACACACTGTTGGTCTTCCTAGAGTCTTACTATACATGACGAATGACCTCTGATGTATACATGGTAATGACGTTTTACACACTGTTGTCTTCCTAGAGTCTTACTATACATGACGAATGACCTCTGATGTATACCTGAAATGTCGTTTTACACACTGTTGTCTTCCTAGAGTCTTACTATACATGACGAATGACCTCTGATGTATACCTGGTAATGTTTGCAGGGCCTGAGTCCTGTAGATATCTCACAGTATTTTGTTTCACTGTCAGTATCTATAGATTTATCTCACTTAACAGAAGCTATTAATCAACACATTATTAACTATTACTATCAGCCTTACTTAGCCTGGAATGGATTTCAAATTTAATCCCAAGGTCACAAGAGTTCCTGTTTTCCAGTTCGTAAGAAAATCACAGTTGCCAGTCTGCGTAATTACATCCGAGGATGTGATTACGATCATCATATAAAGAACTGGATTCTGAATAAATTGACCAACTACGAAAAGAAGCATTACTGATTTAACTGAGTAGATGACGCAGTTTTGCCACCTTCTTATTGGAGTCAAAACACAGCAATACGACATTTTAGTTTCAGTTTTTGTACTGATAAAAAACCATATACCTGATTTACAGTTAATTTATTTATGTCGACAACGAAGAACCTGTTTCCAAAACTCGTTCAACTTTTAAGGCTATTGGTTTTTTGTGTTTTTTTACCCTGTGACGAGTGCTTATTGACTTTTCCATCAGTTATTAACTCAGTCCACAAAATTGAAGGTTAGTGACAGTCCTTAGTTTTTCTAATATTACATTGTAAGGGCCCTACATGAAGGTTTTGAATTATAGGAAAGATCCAGCACTGAGAAGGGTTGTTTTTGTAATCCATCCTACTGAAATTGCCCTTTAAACAAAATCTAGCTACTTAATGTATAACTCAATTTTATACATAGCCTATAAGCCAGCATTGAGGCATACGGTAGCATTGTATTCCAGCCACTTGGGGGGCTGAAAGTTGATGGGTTTGGACACGATACGTTTTACTCCAATTCTTCTTAACACTTGATATGGCCACTACTGAAGAAGTCTGGGATGTTAAGTGGTGGTCAGGGTTTGGTTGTGTCCACGGTATGTAGAGTACACGGTAGGGGCCACGCGCAGGTTCCCCTCCCCTCCGCTGGCCGCCGCTACGTCACTGGGGCAGGCCGAGCCGAGCACCCTAACGTATACAACACAACTGTACTTCGTACATGAAATCTATATTTTATTAGTGCATATTGGAATGCTTAGTTGGCAATCGATCGTAATTTAATGTAATTTAATTTAATTAAAGTCGTTATATGTAGTAATATTAACATTTATTGCAAATACTGCATAAATACTGCACGGTAGTAATTATTACCGTGCAGTCAATTTAAATAAAGCTTACAAAGCGCATTTTTTACTAAATAGCATTTTGTGAATAAAATAATCAATTCACAAATTTATTAAATACATGATACAGAGTCTTAGGAGAATATTGGTTTTGTAAACATATATCAGGAATATAAATTACTGTTTAATACGCAGCTTGAAACTTGACATTGCTTTATAATAAAAAATCGTACATAAAGACTTTTCCGTTGTACATATTTATAAATAAATAAGATTAAAACAATTAAAAATATGGTCCCTTCCTGACTTTCAACACTCTAATAAAGAACGTTAAACAATGAAATGATTGTACGTTTGTACATCTTTGTATATAAGTAAGATTGGAGCGATTAAAAATATGGTTCCTTCCTGACTTTCAACACTTTAATAAAGAACGTTAAACAATGAAAGAATTGTACGTTTGTACATCTTTTATATAAGTAAGATTAGAGCGATTAAAAATATGATTTCTTTATAAGTTTAGAAAATTGAATAAAGAGTGTAAACAGTGATACTTTGGCCAATTTTTAACGATACATTCACTGTTACATATTATTTAAAATTAATATTAAATTAATAATTTATGAGGCAAATTACACCTATACACAAACTATGTATACAAAGTAATTAATAACAATTCAATGTCATGTATTTCATACCTGGTATAAACTACTTCAGTTTCCTAAGTTTTTTACTTTTCTCTCTTCCTACATCAGTGGTTTTTTCCATAAATTATTTTTGTAGAACTTTTTCTGTTTAAAGATTGCATTCTCCTAAATGTACTGGTACGAACATAGTGCGATATGGCGAATTCATCTACTGAGGGATATTTTTTGCAAAGTTTTTCAGTCAAGCGTTTCATAACAAATTTTTCTTCAATAAGTCCACTGTCACCATGATATTGCAAAAAGTCTCTTTCCATATTTTCAACGACGTTTAGCCATTCTTCCGTGGGATTCATGAGAAATCCTTATGACAAAGTCCTCAGTCAATATTGTTGATTGTTACTGCACTCGTTTGTTAGATGACCATATACAAAATTTTATATAATTTGCTTTTTCTTTGTCCTAAATGCTATATATCCAACCAACATCTTGAGTAAATCTGAATTTTCCTTTATAGTGCCCTCATCGTTATTTAATTCATCAGAGTCATACATGTCCAACTCATATTTTTCATTAAGAAAAGAATCTGCAGGTTTAGATTCACTGACGTCACAAACAATTGCGTTCGTCTTCTGTAACAGCACTTTGAATAATATCAACACTAAGAATGACTTCATCATCATCACTACTTGAACAATGTCCTGTTCTTATTATCGAGAAAGCATTCCGACCTAGAAGAATTGAATTGATCCTTTGTGTGACAGCAGTAGATTGGGTGGTCATAGAAATTCCTGAAACCATAATAATTGAGAAATATGATTCCAATACATCTTGATCACACCTTGAAGTCATCAAGTTCGTGTAACCTGTTCTTCTTAGATCTTCGTACAATCCTCTTGTACTGTTAATTGAAATGAGGAAACTCTTCTGAAATGGAAGTGCATAATCATTTTTTCCTATTGCTCTCATTGAGGAGCACAGGTCATATAATGTTGAAACAGCATCGTTTTACTCGTCCATGTACATACCAAACGCACTCTTAAGCCTATTAGGGTGGTTAGGAATTTGGTAGTTGAGAACATCGAATCCGTCATTAGCACGTTTTAAAATCTCTTTTATATACTCCTAATCGTTATATAAATACCCAACAGCAGAAGCCATGGTACCTGAAAGTAATTCTGCTGCCTTCTGTACGTTTTGTCGTTCTGTTCCTTGGACAAGAAAATTATTTTGAGTTACTTTATGTGCAAATTTTAAATGACTATTTTGTTGCTGATTCCAATTTTTCATTAATTCAACAGCACATTCTTACTGCAAATAGAAATGTTTTTCCCACGAGAATATTTTGGTTATAAGCCTTTAAAAATACAGGTAGGCCTACACTGTGCTTGTTATAAGAAAAGTATACAATAAATTGCGTATAAGCAATCGATGATTTTGTTTTCAACTAGTTAGCATTTTAATTCTGCCAAAATATGTTGTATCCCAAAATAATTATAGAAAATGTCAATAGCTATCAAAATAAAATCACAATTTAATTTAATAATGCGGCAATCGTTAATAACATTATTAGTATTACATGTATTATAATTGAGACTGTCATAACAATTAAGTAACATGAGTAAGTATACAAGTAAGAAAGACAGTTGCTCACTGAGTATTGAGTAATATTAGTAAATATACAAGTAAGGAAGACAGTTGCTCACGGAGTATTAAGTAACATAAGTAAGTATACAAGTAAGGAAGACAGTTGCTCACTGAGTATTAAGTAATATTAGTAAATATACAAGTAAGGAAGACAGTTGCTCACTGAGTATTAAGTAACATAAGTAAGTATACAAGTAAGGAAGACAGTTGCTCACGGAGTATTAAGTAACATAAGTAAGTATACAAGTAAGGAAGACAGTTGCTCACTGAGTATTAAGTAATATTAGTAAATATACAAGTAAGGAAGACAGTTGCTCACTGAGTATTAAGTAACATAAGTAAGTATACAAGTCAGGAAGACAGTTGCTCACTGAGTATTAAGTAATATTAGTAAATATACAAGTAAGGAAGACAGTTGCTCACTGAGTATTAAGTAACATAAGTAAGTATACAAGTAAGGAAGACAGTTGCTCACTGAGTATTAAGTAACATAAGTAAGTATACAAGTAAGGAAGACAGTTGCTCACTGAGTATTAAGTAACATAAGTAAGTATACAAGTAAGGAAGACAGTTGCTCACTGAGTATTAAGTAACATAAGTAAGTATACAAGTAAGGAAGACAGTTGCTCACTGAGTATTAAGTAATATTAGTAAGTATACAAGTAAGGAAGACAGTTGCTCACTGAGTATTAAGTAACATAAGTAAATATACAAGTGAGGAAGACAGTTGCTCACTGAGTATTAAGTAACATGAGTAAGTATAGGCCTACAAGTAAGAAAGACAGTTGCTCACTGAGTATTAAGTAATATTAGGAAGTATACAAGTAAGGAAGACAGTTGCTCACTGAGTATGAAGTAACATAAGTAAGTTTACAAGTAAGGAAGACAGTTGCTCACTGAGTATTAAGTAACATGAGTAAGTATACAAGTAAGAAAGACAGTTGCTCACTGAGTATTTTGATACGTTTTCTATGAATGCTTTAATTCAAATGTAGGCCTATCATATACAAATTATAGTTTAAATAAATTAAAAACCACTTTGACGTAATGCAAATTATAATACAACATGTACACAAAGAAACTTAAAATATTGGAAAACGTATCAACATTTTAGTTTTTGTTATTAAATTATTTGTCGTATACTGTACTATTACTGAAAAATAATCATGCAGAATTCTAATTCTTGTTAAAAAATCGCTTCATTCATTAATTGATTCAGATTAAAATAATAAGTGTGTTGGACACATTTCAATCATTTTGAATCGTGGAATCTAAGTAGAAGAAGCTAAGGAAACTGGAGTAGCGCCGTATAATTCAACCCCAGCGTCTGCCCCACTGACGTCACGCGGGCGGCTGTCTCCTTACCGTGTATTAATCAAAACTATTAATGTACTGTGATAAGTATTATTAATCATGTTTCATTTTATTTCAATTAATAAATGGTTAAAATATTGCAGACTTGTTTTAAAACAAGTTTCTTATCGTACAAATAAAAAAACAACCACGCTTGTTTATGCACACTAACTATCTTGGTCTTCGGATGTGGATCGCGTCACGTTTACCACATCAACTCCCGAAGACCAAGATAATGATGTATTTATAGTCATCTTTTTCGAAAAAATTATAAACTTGATGCTGTTTAGTTTCATGTAAAAGGAACACGTCTTCCGTTACCCATGACTTGTCCCTTAATCCGTGAGTATTAATTATGGTATATTAACCATAGTTTATGCAAATTCGTAAAAGCCAAGCAGTGATTTAAAAAAATTATATTAATTTTATTAATCGGCAAGTTGTTTCAAAGAAAAGGAAGAGTTACAAACAGGTCAATAACTACAAATAGGCTAGTAAATAACGAATCTGTATTTCTAAGTTTTAACGCTAAATATTTATAACATTCTATAATAATAAATATACATTTAAATTCAAACTAAATAATTGGTGTTACAATTAAACTTTCAATTGCGATAAAAAAAGTAGTGGTAATGAAGTACGGAAAAAGTAGTGGTAATGAAGTAACGGAAAAAGTAGTGGTAATGAAGTAACGGAAAAAGTAGTGGTAATGAAGTAACGGAAAAAGTAGTGGTAATTAAGTAACGGAAAAAGTAGTGGTAATGAAGTAACGGAAGAAGTAGTGGTAATAAAGTAACGGAAAAAGTAGTGGTAATGAAGTAACGGAAAAGTAGTGGTAATGAAGTAACGGAAAAAGTAGTGGTAATGAAGAGTAGAAGGGAAACACCGACTTTGCAACGTCCCATGGTGGGTTTTCGTCAAATGGTGAGTCGAGGGTGGGGGAAGTCACGTGACCGGATCCAATATGGCGGCCCCGGATCCAAGATGGCGGCCCCCAGTCCTGCTAACATGTTGGGAATTTTCCCTCCCAAAATTTCCCTCGCATTCCCAAATTTCCCTCAAATTCCCTTTGTGTACTATATAAAATACACTATTAGCCTTGTTATACTATATAGAAGACTCTCAAACAGTTTATATTGTATTGCATGCGTATCTGTACACGTCTACCAAATTTGAGCGAAATCGGATGGTAAATAACGAAACTAGATCCGGAGTGGTGGGGGTAAAGATAAGTCCAGAGACGACATATACATAATACAAACAGTTTATATTATATGGCATGCGTATCTGTACACGTGTACCGAATTTGAGCGAAATCGGACGGCAAATAATGAAACTAGATCCAGAGTGGTGGGGGTAAAGATAAGTCCAGAGACGACATATACATAATACAAACAGTTTATATTGTATGGAATGCGTATTTGTACACGTGTACCAAATTTGAGCGAAATCGGACGGTAAATAACGAAACTAGATCCGGAGTGGTGGGGGTAAAGATAAGTTCAAAGGTGTTATTTGTGGCAAAATTTTGTTATGGGTAGGTCGGACATGGCGTACACCGGTGGGCCTTTAAGACTTTCGGGGGTCGAAAAAAATTTTCAAGGCTCTAGGACGCACCGTTTTCGAGATATAAGCAAAAAACCACTTTTTTACGGGAAATGTATTGACTGTTTCGGAGAATATCCTCGGGATGTTCCGGAGATTGTCGGGAACCTTCGGCAATCGTCGAGATCCTGTGTAAGCAGATCGGTCGGCGATCAGTTGTCGACGAGCCTTCGAGCGGCAAGTATTATTCTCTCCAGACTCCCTGATTCCTGCCTGCGCAGAACTTCTCTGTTGGTGAGTATTTGGATATCATCATGTACGGAGAATACAACGCTACTACTGAACAAGCACCCATCCTGGACGGTGACTGCAACCCAGTCGTCAAGCAGGATCCGTGGGAACTCTACAAGGACTTTATGTGGCTAGAACATGATATTAGTAAAAGATGGCATGCTCAACCACGTAACGAATTCGAATGTCAATGGTACGAAGAGGACATGAAGTTTATGCGTGAAGAAAACCCGATAATTAGGCAGCATTGGGAGTCGATAAATTCTGAACAGAAATATCTCCAGGCATACCTCGACACTGTGGATTGGATGGACCTAAAGAATTTTGTACGTGGAATCCATTACAACAGGGAATGTCGTAAGAGAAAACTTGCAGATGTAGAAATGGAAAAGCACATAGCGCAAGAAAAGAGACTGCGGGAAAAATTTCATACTTTGGTTTCCTTCGCCTTTTATGAAAAATAGAAACAACTCACTTAAGGGAGCACAGACGTGCAGGAGGTAGCAAATAGAAGAAGGTCGGCTACCACTTTCCACAGCGGGGAGGGGCTGCGGAATCCCTTAAAAACCAATAAATATTTTGGTTTACAAAAATCTTAATCAGTTATGAATTGAACACAATTCAATCCAGTTATGAATGTGAGAGAAATCATCGCCAAAGAGCTACACGCTCCGGCCAGAAGAACATTTCCCACCAGATCTGTGGAAGTCAAAGGAGTAGACGATCTGTATCAGGCTGACTTGGTGGAGATGATACCATACTCAAAGTTTAACAAGGGCTACAAGTACATTCTCACAGTAATCAACTGCTTTACCAAATACGCTTACGCAATACCAGTCAAGGACAAGTCTGGACAGGAAATCGTCAAGGCTATACAACCTGTTTTGGAGGAGAATCGGATGACGCATCTGCAAACCGACATGGGAAAAGAGTTTTACAACGCTGGATTCGCCAAGCTAATGAAGAAACACAACATTAATCATTACTCTGTGTACAGCGAGAAGAAGGGAGCCATAGTGGAGAGATTCAATCGTAGTCTCAAGTCTCTAATGTGGAGAAAATTCACAGAACTGGGCAACTACCAATGGATTAAAATCCTACCCGACCTGTTGGAAGAGTACAACACGAGAAAACATAGAACAATTGGCATGGCACCTTTTGAGGTGAACAAAAAGAACGAAGATTTGGTCAGACGAAACATAAACAAGAATAGACAAAAATATAAGAAGAAGGAAAAGATCGAGTTCAAAGTGGGTGACAAAGTAAGGATAAGCAAGTATAAAAAGGTTTTCGATAAGGGATACCTACCCAACTGGACAAACGAGATTTTTACTGTGGAAGCGGTGCGTCCAACTGTACCGACTACGTATCACCTAAAGGATTACCGCAACAACATGCTTCAAGGAAGCTTTTACGGAAAAGAACTGCTCAAGACCAGACACGGAGACGTATACCTGGTGGAAAAGGTGTTGAGGAGAAAGGGTAACAAAGTGCTGGTTAAGTGGCTTGGCTTTGATGGTACTCACAATTCGTGGATAAATAAAAGTGAACTTGTGTGAATTACTCAGTTTGAGCTTAGACATTAAGATGAAAACACCCAAATTACCTATCGTAAACTTTGACGTATACTGTGGAGGAGATATGAAGGAAAGGAGCAAACACAGTGATCTGCTGCCAAACCATGTTCGATGTATCATGTGCGGACCTTCAAATTCCGGCATGACTAATGTAATGTTAAACTTGTTGTTTAATCCAAATGGACTAAAGTTTGAAAATGTCTACGTTTTTTCAAAATCACTCCATCAGCCAAAGTATGTTGCTAGAGAAGGTACTACTGACTATACCCGGTATAGGATATTTCCCTTTCACAGACAACGGTGAGGTGATTCATCCAAACGAGGTGAAAGAACACTCTGTGATGGTGTTTGATGATGTCGCATGTGAAAAGCAAGACAACATCAGAAACTACTTTACAATGGGACGACACCAGAATGTTGATACTTTTTACCTGTGTCAAACATACAGTAGGATGCCCAAACAGCTGATAAGGGACAATGCAAACTTTATTATTGTTTTTAAGCAAGATGACAGAAATTTAAGACACATATACGATGATCATGTAAATACGGACATGTCTTATGGGAGATTCAAAGAGTTGTGTGCCGCGGCATGGAACAGTGGTAAGAACAAATTCGTTGTAGTAGACAAAGAACGTAACATTGACGATGGTAGATACCACGTCGGACTCGACGAGTTTGTCAAATTTTTACAACGCCATGCTGAAGGTTAGTTTTAGCCAACCTCTTGTGACAAGAGAGTACAATCTACCGATGAATGAGGATCGCAAATCATTATGGCAACAAATGACGTTAGACAGGCTACGTTTTAAAAGGCAAATAGATACGTTGGAAGAAACTATTTTGGGCCCACTTCTTTTGCTGCATATTGCGAAGCAGAAAGACTTGGAAAACATGAAAACATGAAAACATGAAAACATGAAAACATGAAAACATGAAAACATGAAAACATGAAAACATGAAAAGATGAAAACAGAAAAACAGAAAACAGGAAAACAAAAAAACAGGAAAACAGAAAAACAGGAAAACAGAAAAACAGGAAAACATGAAAACAGAAAAACAGGAAAACAGAAAAACAGAAAAACAGGAAAACGTGAAAACAGAAAAACAGGAAAACATGAAAATAGAAAAACAGGAAAACAGAAAAACATGAAAACAGAAAATAACCTAAGGGGATTCCGTAAGAAGATGGATGGGAGCACAAGAGTGCAGGAGGTAGCAAATAGAAGAAGAAGGTCGGCTATCACTTTCCGCAGCGGGGAGGGGCTGTAGAAACTCAATAAATAAGGATGTGATGTTCGAAATTAGTTATTCGACAAGATGACGTTCAAGGATACACATCTTATACGAGAAATAAAGATGCTGCAGCACAGTATAAGACAAAAGTTGCGTGATATTAAGAGCAGTTCAATTCAAACACAACGTTCGTTGGAAGTACAGTACAAACTTGATTGATCCACTAAAACAGTTGACGGAGTCGGTTGTTGCTGCCAAAGAGATCAAGCAAGAGCCCAAAGAGGAGAATGAAGGGGAAGTGGAGGAGGAGGAGGAGGAGGAGGAGGTTTTTGAGTCTGAGCAGTCATTTGGAAGACCGTCTTTAGCGTCAGAGTTTGACGCATTTATTCGTGCAAACAACATTGGAGACTTGTTAGGCACCTACCTTCAGTTTATTCAGACAGACGATAGGGAAGAAGCTGATTTCACGTACGGCATTCACTATGATGGCAACGAGTGGAAAATGGGATCGTATCCGGTTAGCTTTTCCGATAACGACATAATTATAAATGGAGTTGAATACAAGGGAAACCCTGGACTGTTTGAGTTGATTTTCAAGAAACATCCGCAGAGTGGATCGTTCAACGACAATGATTTAAAATTGTACAAGCAAATGCTAGAGGCAACTGGTGTTCAAAAGCGTGAAGATGGAAAAGGGATAAAATCCAACAGAGGCTACAAGTACACGAATATTATATCAAATATGTCTCCACCAAAAAATAAAAAGACACTACCCTTACTACGTGCTTCTCCAGCGTCTAGAAAAAGACCAAGTCAACCACTATCACCATTTATTGGTGAAAAGAGAAAAAAGTTGGGCGAGGGTTTGCTAATGGAAGTTGAGAAATCCAAAATTGACTACCGTAACGTGGATGACCCTAATGAACTGGTTGATCGTTTGCGTCTGTTGTTAGCTTAGAAAGAAGCAGGTAACAGTGGTCACAATAATGAGATTATTGCCATTCTGGAGGAGCTCAAGGAGGCGGATATTATAAAAGACTTTGATAACTTTATTATGTAATCATTATCGTAATGTCTATCGACAAGTTCGGACGTCAGTTAGTTCAAAAAGATGCTGCTGCTGCTGTGCCCAAAGGAGCATGAGGTGAAGGATTTAAATTGACTCCTGAAGGAAACTATGATATGCAAAATAAAGTTTTAGCAAATGTAGGCGATGCAATAAATGAAAATGATGCCGTCAGTCTAAAAATTATAGGTGAGCATTGTGTATTATTTGAGGAGAAATACATTAATGCTAGAAATAGGTATATAGTGAATGTTGAAAATCCTACTGCAGCAAAAGATGCTGCAAATAAATTGTATGTAGACTCTCTTGTTCCACCTAGATACGACACCTTTTGGCACTTTGGAAAAAAACGGTTGGTTGAGGTGGCCGACCCATTAAATGATGGAGACGTAGTTACAAAAAAATACCTGACGGCAAATAGCCCAAATAAGAGTAAAAGTGGGTGGGAGTTTAACAATATGCGATTAACGTCAATCAAAAATCCTGTTGAACCTCAAGATGCAGTGACTCAAAACTACCTTTCAGGATCTCTTAACGTGGTACGTGAAAAGTGGATTCCTAAACAAACCGCTAATGAGTGGGATTTCGGAGATAAAAAGCTTTCCTCTGTGGGTGATCCAGTCACCATGCAAGACGCTGTAACTATGAATTATCTTGTACGAGCAATGAGTGCATTACTATACGATCTATACTATCGCATATTGCCACCTCAAGATCAGATCCACAGTTTTTCTAAAGAGGAGTGGATCGACAAACATATTGTACGACCGTATTTCTTGAACGAAGCTACTCGAGTTAGATCACACGAATAAAAACCCTTGAATTCGAATAGAGACCGTCATTTGATTATTATAATGCCAAGAGTCAACAAGAAAAACGTCAGTCGTCATTCAACAGTCAAAGGGTGTGGACTACTAGAGACACTCGGTAGTTTTGCCAGTTCAGCTCTTAACAAAGGAATCGATCTACTACCAGTGAAACTTCATCTACCAGGGGGTTACAGGTACTGTGGTCCAGGTACCAAATTAAAGGAGAGGTTAGCTCGTGGTGATCAGGGAATTAACAAGTTGGACGAAGCCTGTAAGGAACACGACATTGCATATTCCAAATATAGTGACAATCAACACCGTAGACAGGCGGATCAACAGCTGGCCGATAAGGCTTGGAATAGGGTTAAATCATCAGACGCTTCTTTAGCAGAACGAGCCGCAGCTTGGTCCGTGACAACAGCTATGAATGCCAAGAAAAAGCTGGGAGGTACAATGAAGAGACGACGCGTATGCAAAAAGAAAAAGATCGCAAAGCGGCGAGGTAAAGGTTACTATTTAAGACCTTACAGGAAGGGAGAGGGATACTATTTAAAGCTGTACAAGCAGGGAAATGGATCACCTAAAGTCGTACATGAGAAAAAAAAGTTTGCGTTAAAACACTTACCGGATCGGGCTCTTACAAACTTTGACCTGGACAGATATGCACGTAAATTTAGAATACCACATTTTCGAGGTGTTTTTATAAGAGACGCCTTACCACAGAATATTTGGAAGAAGGAAAATGCCATTGTTAATTTAGATTGAAATAGTGGGAGGGGTACTCACTGGGTGTGTTATAAAAAAGTTGATAACGTGGTGAAATACTTTGATAGTTTTGGAAACCTACAACCACCACCAGACCTTTTAGAGTATTTTCAGGGATGTAAAGTTTTGTACAACTACACTTCGCATCAGACTTTCGGCTCCAACATCTGCGGTCATTTATGTTTAGAGTTTTTGATAAATCAACTTTAGTATGTGTCTGACTTTTAGAGAGTGAGCAGCATTATGTTTTGTGTGAGTGGAAATAGTTCAGTGTTAGGCTGTAATATTTTTCCTGCAATAGACCTCTCTGAGGGCGATTGGGAAATTGGATTGGTAGACTTTACAACATACAACTCTATACCAAACGTTGAGAAGGGAGTCAATAATTTGTTCCATTACGGTGATACAATTGTCGACATACCGACTGGTTCTTATGAAATTGACAACATTACACAATTTATCGAACACAAAATCAACGATCCGAATTTAAAGATTAGAGGCAACAACAATACGTTTAAAGTGGAAATTGACGGTGAAAAGGAAATTGACTTCTCTCAGGAATAAAGCATAGGTTCACTGTTGGGCTATTCCAGATCGATTCTTGAACCAAATAAATGGCACGTGTCAGACACACCAGTTGCCATTATTAAAGTGATTGTCATACGAGTCGAATGTAACGTGGTTAGAGGTTCTTATCAAAACGGTACAGAAGGACACGTTATTCACGAGTTTTACCCTGCCATACCTCCTGGGTTTAAAATTGTTGAAACGCCCCGTAACGTCATTTAATTGCCAGTAAGCGTCAGGAGGTTGGAAAACATAACAGTTAGACTCTCCGATCAAGACAATCGTTTGATAAATCTGAGAGACGAAGTGGTCAACATTAGACTTCACTTGAAACGCAAAGATGGGTCTGATTTTCAATAAGTTAGATGGACACAGGACAAAATCAATCAGTCGCCTGTTACGTTTGAAACGGTTAACATCAAAGAACTAGGAGTTTTTACAGTCTCTCAAACTTCAATATGTTGTCCGTAAGTAGTAAAGCGCAATTTGATGAAAGTGTGACAGACTACGAGTACCGTACTCATGCATCTTTTACATCGACAACTTTTAATCCGGACGATGAGGTGCGTATTTTTATTCAACAGCAGGATGGGTTTACATACCCTTGTGAGAGTTACTTACACGTGACTGGTAAAGTGACAAAATCTGATGGTCAGACACAGTATGATACTTTACATCTAGTCAACAATGCCATGGCGTTTCTGATAAACGAGATTAGATATGAAATTGGCGGTGTAATTGTCGATCGATCTAAAAATGTCAGTTTAACATCCACTATTAAGAATTTAGTAACCCTAACTCCAGACGATGAGAAGCGATTGATGAACGCTAGTTGGGTTGGAAAAGGATCATTGAATACGGTGAAGGAGTTTTCTTTTTGTATTCCTTTGAAATTGTTAATGGGGTTCTTTGAGGACTACAAAAGAATCATTGTCAACCAAAGACAGGAATTAAGTTTGCTCTTGTCTTCCAATTTAAAGAACGCCTTGTACAAGGAGGTTGCGGCCACTGATTTTAAGTTGACGATTGATAAGATTTACTGGCGGATTCCCTACGTAAAAGTGTCTGATGATATGAAGTTGTCATTACTACGGGTGCTGGAACAGGATCGTGTATTGGAAATGCCTTTCAGGTCTTGGGAGCTGCACGACTTTCCTGAACTTTCCACAAGTACGAGACAATCTTGGACCATCAAGAATTCTTCACAACTGGAAAAGCCACGTTACGTAATATTAGCCTTTCAAACTAGTAGGAAAAATGATATAACCAAGGACGCTAGTGTCTTTGACAAGTGTTCACTGTCGGATGTAAAGCTCTTTCTAAACTCTCAGTACTACCCGTATGATAACATACGTGGTGATGACGCTCTGTTGTATGAAATGTACGCAAGGTTTCAATCTTCATACTACGGGTCGAGTTCACCCAGTCCCATTATGAATCGTACAGCTTTTGATTCTTGTCCCGTTTTTGTAATCGATTGTTCCAAACAGTCTGAGAACCTTAAATCAGGACCTGTAGACGTCCGCCTTGAATTTGAATCTTCCACCGCTTTTCCAAAAGGTACAACAGCCTACTGTCTGATTATTCACGACGCCCTACTCGAGTACAGTCCACTTACTGGAACTGTAAACAGAGTTCTCTAGTGTCGTACGCCTTATAAAAGGAAGCTCAGCACCCACTCGGTCTCAGTCGCTGCTCCACCAGCATGGCATCATCATCATCTGCTGTTCCAGACACTGATGTCTCTATAGTAGAGTTTCCACTGGTTGACAAGGAAGGTGTACCTACTCTGGTGACGGTACCGGACAAACAGGATCTGACAGCTTTTCTCAAGCTAATGTACAATCTCAACTCGGGTTTTACTAAATTTGTCACTGTCGGTCTTTTTAATGAATTTTTCTTTCAAGTGGGCATTTTGTTTCACAAACAAGGCATGCGTAAATACGTTTTACTAAACAACGCACAGTTCTCAAAGTTAAAATAAACGGAACCTTCAATTACCTATGCTCTGTGTCATAAGGATCAACAAAAGAGATTCACTGAAGTGGACATTAAATACACTATCCGTAACATTTTCAACAAACCTTATGTAGAGCTTTTCGACAGAGATAAATGAAACCGCTATACTTTTCACTAAAGACGAATGGTTGAATTTTGTTAGCTTATTGCCTTGCATTTCACGGTACATTGAACAGTTGACCTGTGTCGAGCCTTACCTAATTGATCACATTGATCGGGTTATGCGTAGTGATTCGGTCTATGTTCCCCCACCACAGCAAGTAAACGGTTGGGATGCTGACCGTTTGCATGATGAGATCGTTTGGTATAAGAAGACAAAGCCCACAGTAGGTTGATCATAAACATGTCGACACCGGCTGTGGTGGAGTTTCATGGGTTCAAAGACAATTGCAATAGATTTATCGTTAAAGAATTTGTCCTTTTGTGGTCCTTTTGTAAATGTAAATCGTTGTGGGTCCTTTTGTAAATGTAAATATAGTTTTCAAGTCTCCTTATCCTGAAAGTAAGTTGAATAGTGCTGCTCGGAAAGCTAATAATTGGTGTGAGCGTAAGTTTCACAAAATACTTTGGGAGGAGGGATGTGTACTTTTTAACTTTAAACTAGTTCGTAGTTTACTCAAATCTTTTGATATAGTATATACCAAAGGGTTGGAGAAAAAGCTATTTATTTCCAAATTTCATGGAAATGTTCAGGAACTCGACGAGTCTTGGACAGTTCCCGACATGTATACGTTTTTACTTTGTTGTTTACCACAACATGCTAGTGATGGCAAGTGCGCCTTAGTAAGTGCTCAGTTTTACTATAAAAAGTTGGATAAAAATTGTTACTATCGTATCCCTAGCTCTGTGTGAATGTGTGTGCAATAACCGTAACGTCGAGGTGAGGGCGGCCCAAATTCAATAAAAAATTGCCCGACTGTTCTCTAAGGCAGTCGTAAAACGCATAAGTCCTGAGGCGGTCCTGCAACTTGGGGCTGGGCTAAACTCCGTAAGACCTTGAGTCGCAGTCCGGGCCCTCGTTCGGTACGTGTATTTGGATGTGTGTAACACTCTATGGCTGGCTTAAACTCTGTAAGTCCAGGGTGTGAGTAAGGAATATTTTAGTAACAAGAAAAATAAAAAAAAAAATAAATAAATAAAAGCCCTTTGTAAGTTTTTGCGTCACATTGAAAGGCTTCTCCAAGTAAAGTGGTGGCTAGACTTATGGGGGATCCAAAAAAAAGTATAAAAAAAAAACACACACAAAAATAATACTGGGAGGTAGCAATTTTGTTATGGAGTGGCTATCACCGTAGCTTGCGATGGTTAGGGCAAGTTACATTAAAGTAAGTGGGATTATGCCTACTGGGGACACCCACTATAATAAAAAACGCGCCGAGACCCTACCCCTTGGGTGGTGTGGAAACTTGGGTCAAGGTCAAGGTCCCATAGAGTATAGATTTACTATAGAGTATAAGAGAAAATAATGCATTTTATATAGTATAACAAGGCTAATAGTGTATTTTATATAGTACAAAAAGGGAATTTGAGGGAAATTTGGGAATTCAAGGGAAATTTTGGGAGGGAAAATTTCCAACATGTTGGCAGGACTGGGGGCCGCCATCTTGGATCCGGGGCCGCCATATTGGATCCGGTCACGTGACTTCCCCCACCCTCGACTCACCATTTGACGAAAACTCACCATGGGACGTTGCAAAGTCGGTGTTTCCCTTCTAGGTGTACTATGAAGTAACGGAAAAGTAGTGGTAATGAAGTAACGGAAAAAGTAGTGGTAATGAAGTAACGGAAAAAGTAGTGGTAATGAAGTAACGGAAAAAGTAGTGGTAATGAAGTAACGGAAAAAGTAGTGGTAATAAAGTAACGAAAAAAGTAGTGGTAATGAAGTAGTAACGGAAAAAGTAGTGTTAATGAAGTAACGGAAAATGTAGTGTTAATGAATTAACGGAAAAAGTAGTGGTAATGAAGTAACGGAAAAAGTAGTGTTAGAGAATTAACAGAAAAGACTCCGCATTTTTATTTCATTGATTAATAAGAGAAAACATATATCTTATCTAAATTATTATTTTCAATATATTAAGAATAGTATGGTTAGTACTTAACTCTTAATATTTACTTAGCGATGTTTATTTATTATTTTACAAACTATATTTTTATATTAAAATCGAAAAAATAGAAATGGCATGAATGTTACCTATAACCTCATAAATATTTTAGTTAATATAAACTGTCAAATATTTCTATACTTATTTCCTCTTTCCTATAATTCAATTAATCTGAAAATGTTAAATTAAACTGGATTTTGTAGTATATTTAGGAGTTGGCGTATTAATAAGCTCTTAATGTAAACAAATAAATACTTTATATTAATAAATAAATGTATTATTTATAAAAATCTCCTACATCAAAACAAAAATGTTTCAAATTACTTTGCAGTTAGGTTAAACAAATTAATATGAACTATTGGTACAGGATTGCTGTAATTAACAAAAACGACGGCATTCATAACATTTACAGTCGGCGTACTGCATTTAGGTAACTTGTAAGCTGAACGCCTTGGCATATTTGATGGGTTACTTGAGATCAAGACCGGTGACACGTCCAATAGCAGTTTGGGGACCGTACTGGTACCAACCACAGAGAAGAAAGAAACATAGGTTGTATCGAATAGTGTGCTAAATATGTGTCGAGTAGTTATTTCTCCAGTTCGCATGCGGGAGGAAGGGCCAATACCTTGTCAGTCCCTCCTTCATATATCCTTTAGGATATTCATAAATCCTAAAGGATAAACGTAGTAATTATTACTACAGATGTATAAAGATGTACATTAGAAATATATTTATAACTGCCACTTATAGGAGTTCGCTGTAGCCATAAGAAAGTGACCTCTGTTTCTTTCTTCTCTGTGTACCGACGCTGGAAATTTAAGTTGGTCGGCCAAGGGAGAGTCCCTGTTGGACCCGCATTAAAAGTGGAACATTTCTTCTGCCGCTGCCAAACTACATAAACCATCTAGTCGAAGAATTCACGTTTGTCTTTTGTAATTTTTTAGAGCTTATATTTGTTTCTGTACAACCTTTTTCCCTTTCATAAATTGTTATTACAGATTTAAAATTGTTTCTCATTATAGACTCTACAACCACGCATAGACGATTCTGGTCCATGTGCAGAGGCATTCTGAATATAATTATAAATGTGTTTTCAATCTTGGTATTTAATATGAATAATTTAATTGATTTGAACTGATAATTTAATTTGACATTCATAACATTAATGCAATCGTGGCTGCTACTATCACATCAAGTGATTACTTCGAACATGTACCTCAAGTATTTAGTACATTTCATTACATACAATATATTTACTTTTGGTATTTACAATTGTCATCAATAGATGGTAAGATAGTTACCTCTGTTTTGTTCTGCTACCAATCTTGTGTTATTACAGCAATACTGGTTTCGAAGAACGTCCTTCATCTTCAGGTGCACTTTCTTGGGCTTCACTTAACACACTCTTCCCAAGAAAGTGCACCTGAAGATGAAGGACGTTCTTCGAAACCGGTAGTGCTGTAATAACACAAGATTGATGGCGGAACAAAACAGAGGCAACTATTTTACCATCTATTGGTAAATACAACAAATCAGGATAATACCGATAGCATAACAATAAATTATTAATATTCTGAGTTTGCTATTTCTTTTTTTCGATTACTCTTCCGCTATGTATGATGAAAACATAATTTGGCATTACATGACATTGATATAGTAAACCACCGAGTATTGTGGGCGTTCGTAATGTCAAGTGAACAGCAAGAAGTCAGTTAATTGTTCAGTTAGCCAGTCCGCTAAACAGTCAAAAACACTATACTGTACCTGTGTTTTTGTAAGGTCTGCAGTAGATTCCGGGTTCTAAAATACACCAACACCGTAAGGTCATCAAGGTTGTTTGTTGTCGGTTTCCATTTTGATAGGCTATTTCGTTGTCATCATCATAAACAAACTTCTCTAGAATATCATCAATTGAGGAGTCAAGGAAAGGCTACTCAACCCGGACAATACTCACCCTTGATATTAAATTATACAATGTAAATTAAAATACTAGAAACCTACTTTTTATTATTTTTAACAGAGAAGCTCGACATTATAAAAATATTTCCAATAATACGAAAATAACTAATTCGTAATTTTATAGGTAGCTTGCATTTTATAAGAGTTAATCAAGGATTTGGAACACGATAGGGTGTTATTTAAGGTTGTTTGGTCAGTGGAAGGGGTCGAGTTTCTGCGTATGAATAGATCGCGGTCAGACGTACATTCAGCACTGCTAGCGGAATTCAGTTATCCCTAAACCGGCCAAACCACTTTAAAGAGTGATCGTTTTGCAGCGTTAAAAAAATAATTACGCCAGCCAAGCTGCAACATAAAAACTTGGAATGTCTGTAAAAGTTGCTGACTAAAGTATAGCGTACAAATAGGACTAATGATAAGGCCGGATCAAATACTTGTACTTACCTAACGGAATCATTAAAGTCACGGGCCTAATGTCATTATTTAATCGCAACTATCGGCAAACTTGTGTTGTTGAGCGTTTAAAAAATGCTAGGAACCATTCTCCTAGAATCTATTTACCTGTTAAATTATAGAATTTTCGCCTCATTTAGGGGCAGTTGATTGTTTTAATTAGTAAAGTTTTTGACTTCTCCTTATTCTTATTTCAGCGTAAAATGTCAACGTGTTTAACGCCCATAATGTACATAACAAATGACGAAATAATAAATGAAATGTCATCAGCACAAATGTATATTCCAAACCTAAAGCAACTCTTTCATCAGAAATAAAACATATATTGGTAGGTCAATGCCAATTAACTCGGGTTCAGTCAGTGGTGGTCCTTTTGTAAATCCTATATTGCATACTCAACGTCAGTTTTCTCAAGATCAGTAAGTGGTGGCGCTTTTGTAAATTCAGTATTGATATTAAACACCAGTTTTCACAAGGTCAGTCAGTGGTGATTCTGTTGTAAATCCTATATTGCATAGTCAACGTCAGTATTCACAAGGTCAGTCAATGGTAGTTCTCTTGTAAATCCTATATTGCACAGTCAACGTCAGTGTTCACAAGGTCACACGATGGTAAATCTCTTGTAAATCCTATATTGCATAGTCAACGTCAGTGTTAACAAGGTCAGTCAATGGTGATTCTCTAGTAAATCCTATTTTGCATAGTCAACGATAGTGTTCACACGGTCAGTCAATGGTGATTCTCTTGTAAATCCTATATTGCATAGTCAACGATAGTGTTCACACGGTCAGTCAATGGTGATTCCCTTGTAAATCCTATATTGCATAGTCAACGACAGTGTTCACAAGGTCAGTCAATGGTGATTCTCTTGTAAATCATATATTGCATAGTCAATGACAGTGTTCACAAGGTCAGTCAATGGTAGTTCTCTTGTAAATCCTAAATTGCATAGTCAACGACAGTGTTCACAAGGTCAGTCAATGGTGATTCTCTTGTAAATCCTATATTGCATAGTCAACGACAGTGTTCACAAGGTCAGTCAATGGTAGTTCTCTTGTAAATCCTATATTGCATAGTCAACTACAGTGTTCACAAGGCCAGTCAATGGTGATTCTCTTGTAAATCCTATATTGCATTATCAACGTCAGTGTTCACAAGGTCAGTCAATGGAAGTTCTCTTCTAAATCCTATATTTCATAGTCAACATCGGTGTTCACAAGGTCAGTCAATGGTAGTTCTCTTCTAAATTCTATATTGCATAGTCAACGACAGTGTTCACAAGGTCAGTCAATGGTGATTCTCTTGTAAATCCTTTATTGCATAGTCAACGACAGTGTTCACAAGGTCAGTCAATGGTAGTTCTCTTGTAAATCCTATACTGCTTAGTCAACGACAGTGTTCACAAGGTTAGTCAATGGTGATTCTCTTGTAAATCCTATATTGCATAGTCAACGTCACTGTTCACAAGGTCAGTCAATGGTAGTTCTCTTATAAATCCTATATTTCATAGTCAACGTCAGTGTTCAAAAGGTCAGTCAATGGTGATTCTCTTGTAAATCCTATATTGCATAGTCAACGTCAGTGTTCACAAGGTCAGTCAATGGTAATTCTCTTGTAAATTCTATATTGCATAGTCAACGACAGTGTTCACAAGGTCACTCAATAGTGATTCTCTTGTAAATCCTATATTGCATAGTCAACGTCAGTGTTCACAAGGTCAGACAATGGTAGTTCTCTTCTAAATCTTAAATTTCATAGTCAACGTCAGTGTTCACAAGGTCAGTCAATGGTAGTTCTCTTGTAAATCCTATATTGCATAGTCAACGACAGTGTTCACAAGGTCAGTCAATGGTGATTCTCTTGTAAATCCTATATTTCATAGTCAACGACAGTGTTCACGAGGTCAGTCAATGGTGATTCTCTTGTAAATCCTATATTGCATAGTCAACGTCAGTGTTCACAAGGTCAGTCAACGGTGATTCCCTTGTAAATCCTATATTGCATAGTCAACGACAGTGTTCACAAAGTCGGTCAATGGTAGTTATCTTGTAAATCCTATATTGCATAGTCAACGACAGTGTTCACAAGGTCAGTCAATGGTGATTCTCTTAAAAATCCTATATTGCATAGTCAACGTCAGTGTTCACAAGGTCAGTCAATGGTGATTCTCTTGTAAATCCTATATTGCATAGTCAACGTCAGTGTTCACAAGGTCAGTCAATGGTTGTTCTCTTCTAAATCCTATATTTCATAGTCAAAGTAAGGGTTCACAAGGTCAGTCAATGAGGATTCTCTTGTAAATCCTATATTGCATAGTCAACGACAGTGTTCACAAGGTCAGTCAATGGTAGTTCTCTTCTAAATCCTATATTGCATAGTCAACGACAGTGTTCACAAGGTCAGTCAATGGTAGTTCTCTTCTAAATCCTATATTGCATAGTCAACGACAGTGTTCACAAGGTCAGTCAATGGTGATTCTCTTGTAAATCCTATTTTGCATAGTCAACGATAGTGTTCACACGGTCAGTCAATGGTGATTCTCTTCTAAATCCTATATTGCATAGTCAACGTCAGTGTTCACAAGGTCAGTCAATGGTAGTTCTCTTCTAAATCCTATATTGCATAGTCAACGTCAGTGTTCACAAGGTCAGTCAATGGTGATTCTCTTGTAAATCCTATATTGCATAGTCAACGACAGTGTTCACAAGGTCAGTCAATGGTAGTTATCTTGTAAATCCTATATTGCATAGTCAACGACAGTGTTCACAAGGTCAGTCAACGGTAGTTCTCTTGTAAATCCTATATTGCATAGTCAACGTCAGTGTTTACAAGGTCAGTCAATGGGGAATCTCTTGTAAATCCTATATTGCATAGTCAACGTCAGTGTTCACAAGGTCAGTCAATGGTAGTTATCTTCTAAATCCTATATTTCATAGTCAACGTCAGTGTTCACAAGGTCAGTCAATGGTGATTCTCTTGTAAATCCTATATTGCATAGTCAACGACAGTGTTCACAAGGTCAGTCAATGGTAGTTCTCTTCTAAATCCTATATTGCATAGTCAACGACAGTGTTCACAAGGTCATTCAATGGTGATTCTCTTGTAAATCCTATATTGCATAGTCAATGACAGTGTTCACAAGGTCAGTCAATGGTAGTTCTCTTGTAAATCCTATAATCCATAGTCAACGTCAGTGTTCACTAGGTCAGTCAATGGTGATTCTCTTGTAAATCCTATATTGCATAGTCAACGTCAGTGTTCACAAGGTCAGTCAATGTTAGTTCTGTTCTAAATCCTATATTTCATAGTCAACGTCAGTGTTCACAAGGTCAGTCAATGGTAGTTCTCTTGTAAATCCTATATTGCATAGTCAACGACAGTTTTCACAAGGTCAGTCAATGGTGATTCTCTTGTAAATCCTATATTGTATAGTCAACGACAGTGTTTACAAGGTCAGTCAATGGTAGTTCTCTTGTAAATCCTATATTGCATAGTCAACGACAGTGTTCACAAGGTCAGTCAATGGTGATTCTCTTGTAAATCCTATATTGCATAGTCAACGACAGTTTTCACAAGGTCACTCAATGGTAGTTCTCTTCTAAATCCTATATTGCATAGTCAACGACAGTGTTCACAAGGTCAGTCAATGGTAGTTCTCTTGTAAATCCTATATTGCATAGTCAACGTCAGTGTTTACAAGGTCAGTCAATGGGGAATCTCTTGTAAATCCTATATTGCATAGTCAACGTCAGTGTTCACAAGGTCAGTCAATGGTAGTTATCTTCTAAATCCTATATTTCATAGTCAACGTCAGTGTTCACAAGGTCAGTCAATGGTGATTCTCTTGTAAATCCTATATTGCATAGTCAACGACAGTGTTCACAAGGTCAGTCAATGGTAGTTCTCTTGTAAATCCTATATTGCATAGTCAACGACAGTGTTCACAAGGTCAGTCAATGGTGATTCTCTTGTAAATCCTATATTGCATAGTCAACGACAGTGTTCACAAGGTCAGTCAATGGTGATTCTCTTGTAAATCCTATATTGCATAGTCAACGACAGTGTTCACAAGGTCAGTCAATGGTAGTTCTCTTGTAAATCCTATATTGCATAGTCAACGTCAGTGTTCACAAGGTCAGTCAATGGTGATTCTCTTGTAAATCCTATATTGCATAGTCAACGTCAGTGTTCACAAGGTCAGTCAATGGTAGTTCTCTTCTAAATCCTATATTTCATAGTCAACGTCAGTGTTCACAAGGTCAGTCAATGGTAATTCTCATCTAAATCCTATATTGCATAGTCAACGACAGTGTTCACAAGGTCAGTCAATGGTAGTTCTCTTGTAAATCCTATATTGCATAGTCAACGTCAGTGTTCACAAGGTCAGTCAATGGTTGTTCTCTTCTAAATCCTATATTTCATAGTCAAAGTCAGTGTTCACAAGGTCAGTCAATGGTGATTCTCTTGTAAATCCTATATTGCATAGTCAACGACAGTGTTCACAAGGTCAGTCAATGGTAGTTCTCTTGTAAATCCTATATTGCATAGTCAACGACAGTGTTCACAAGGTCAATCAATGGTGATTCTCTTGTAAATGCTATATTGCATAGTCAACGACAGTGTTCACAAGGTCAGTCAATGGTGATTCTCTTGTAAATCCTATATTGCATAGTCAACGTCAGTGTTCACTAGGTCAGTCAATGGTGATTCTCTTGTAAATCCTATATTGCATAGTCAACGACAGTGTTCACAAGGTCAGTCAATGGTAGTTATCTTGTAAATCCTATATTGCATAGTCAACGACAGTGTTCACAAGGTCAGTCAAAGGTAGTTCTCTTGTAAATCCTATATTGCATAGTCAACGTCAGTGTTCACAAGGTCAGTCAATGGTACTTCTCTTGTAAATCCTATATTGCATAGTCAACGTCAGTGTTCACAAGGTCAGTCAATGGTAGTTATCTTCTAAATCCTATATTTCATAGTCAACGTCAGTGTTCACAAGGTCAGTCAATGGTGATTCTCTTGTAAATCCTATATTGCATAGTCAACGTCCGTGTTCACAAGGTCAGTCAATGTTAGTTCTCATCTAAATCCTATATTTCATAGTCAACGACAGTGTTCACAAGGTCAGTCAATGGTAGTTCTCTTGTAAATCCTATATTGCATAGTCAACGACAGTTTTCACAAGGTCAGTCAATGGTGATTCTCTTGTAAATCCTATATTGCATAGTCAACGACAGTGTTTACAAGGTCAGTCAATAGTAGTTCTCTTGTAAATCCTATATTGCATAGTCAACGACAGTGTTCACAAGGTCAGTCAATGGTGATTCTCTTCTAAAAACTATATTGCATAGTCAACGTCAGTGTTCACAAGGTCACTCAATAGTAGTTCTCTTCTAAATCCTATATTTCATAGTCAACGTCAGTGTTCACAAGGTCAAGCAATGGTAGTTCTCTTGTAAATCCTATATTGCATAGTCAACGTCAGTGTTCACAAGGTCAGTCAATGGTGATTCTCTTGTAAATCCTATATTGCATAGTCAACGACAGTGTTCACAAGGTCAGTCAATGGCAGTTCTCTTGTAAATCCTATATTGCATAGTCAACGTCAGTGTTCACAAGGTCAGTCAACGGTGATTCTCTTGTAAATCCTATATTGCATAGTCAACGTCAGTGTTCACAAAGTCAGTCAATGGTAGTTCTCTTCTAAATCCTATATTGCATAGTCAACGACAGTGTTCACAAGGTCAGTCAATGGTGATTCTCTTGTAAATCCTATATTGCATAGTCAACGACAGTGTTCACAAGGTCAGTCAATGGTAGTTCTCTTGTAAATCCTATATTGCATTTTCAACGTCAGTGTTCACAAGGTCAGTCAATGGTGATTCTCTTGTAAATCCTATATTGCATAGTCAACGTCAGTGTTCACAAGGTCAGTCAATAGTAGTTCTCTTCTAAATCCTATATTTCATAGTCAACGTCAGTGTTCACAAGGTCAGTCAATGGTAGTTCTCTTCTAAATCCTATATTACATAGTCAACGACAGTGTTCACAAGGTCAGTCAATGGTGATTCTCTTGTAAATCCTATATTGCATAGTCAACGACAGTGTTCACAAGGTCAGTCAATGGTAGTTCTCTTGTAAATCCTATATTGCCTAGTCAACGTCAGTGTTCACAAGGTCAGTCAATGGTAGTTCTCTTGTAAATCCTATATTGCATAGTCAATGTCAGTGTTCACAAGGTCAGTCAATGGTAGTTCTCTTGTAAATCCTATATTGCATAGTCAACGATAGTGTTCACACAGTCAGTCAATGGTGATTCTCTTCTAAATCCTATATTGCATAGTCAACGTCAGTGTTCACAAGGTCAGTCAATGGTGATTCTCTTGTAAATCCTATATTGGATAGTCAACGATAGTGTTCACACGGTCAGTCAATGGTGATTTTCTTCTAAATCCTATAATGCATAGTCAACGTCAGTGTTCACAAGGTCAGTCAATGGTGATTCTCTTGTAAATCCTATATTGCATAGTCAACGATAGTGTTCACACGGTCAGTCAATGGTGATTCTCTTGTAAATCCTATATTGCATAGTCAACGACAGTGTTCACAAGGTCAGTCAATGGTAGTTCTCTTCTAAATCCTATATTGCATAGTCATGGTCAGTGTTCACAAGGTCAGTCAATGGTAGTTCTCTTGTAAATCCTATATTGCATAGTCAACGATAGTGTTTACACGGTCAGTCAATGGTAATTCTCTTGTAAATCCTATATTGCATAGTCAACGACAGTGTTCACAAGGTCAGTCAATGGTGATTCTCTTGTAAATCCTATATTGCATAGTCAACGACAGTGTTCACAAGGTCAGTCAATGGTAGTTCTCTTGTAAATCCTATATTGCATAGTCAACGTCAGTGTTCAAAAGGTCAGTCAATGGTGATTCTTTTGTAAATCCTATATTGCATAGTACACGTCAGTGTTTACAAGGTCAGTCAATGGTAGTTCTCTTCTAAATCCTATATTTCATAGTCAACGTCAGTGTTCACAAGGTCAGTCAATGGTAGTTCTCTTCTAAATCCTATATTGCATAGTCAATGACAGTGTTCACAAGGTCAGTCAATGGTGATTCTCTTGTAAATCCTATATTGCATAGTCAACGACAGTGTTCACAAGGTCAGTCAATGGTAGTTCTCCTTTAAATCCTATATTGCATAGTCAACGACAGTGTTCACAAGGTCAGTCAATGGTGATTCTCTTGTAAATCCTGTTGCGTAGTCAACGTCAGTGTTCACAAAGTCAGTCAATGGTAGTTCTCTTCTAAATCCTAAATTTTATAGTCAACGTCAGTGTTCACAAGGTCAGTCAATGGTAGTTCTCTTCTAAATCCTATATTGCATAGTCAACGACAGTGTTCACAAGGTCAGTCAATGCGGATTCTCTTGTAAATCCTATATTGCATAGTCAACTACAGTGTTCACAAGGTCAGTCAATGGTAGTTCTCTTGTAAATCCTATATTGCATAGTCAACGACAGTGTTCACAATGTCAGTTAATGGTAGTTCTCTTGTAAATCCTATATTGCTTAGTCAACGACAGTGTTCACAAGGTCAGTCAATGGTGATTCTCTTGTAAATCCTATATTGCATAGTCAACGTCAGTGTTCACAAGGTCAGTCAATGGTAGTTCTCTTCTAAATCCTATATTTCATAGTCAACGTCAGTGTTCACAAGGTCAGTCAATGGTAGTTCTCTTCTAAATCCTATATTGCATAGTCAACGACAGTGTTCACAAGGTCAGTCAATGGTGATTCTCTTAAATCCTATATTGCATAGTCAACGACAGTGTTCACAAGGTCAGTCAATGGTAGTTCTCTTTTAATCCTGTATTGCATAGTCAACGACAGTGTTCACAAGGTCAGTCAATGGTAGTTCTCTTGTAAATCCTATATTGCATAGTCAACGTCAGTGTTCACAAGGTCAGTCAATGGTAGTTCTCTTGTAAATCCTATATTGCATAGTCAACGATAGTGTTCACACGGTCAGTCAATGGTGATTCTCTTGTAAATCCTATATTTCATAGTCAACGTCAGTGTTCACAAGGTCAGTCAATGGTGATTCTCTTGTAAATCCTATATTGCATAGTCAACGACAGTGTTCACAAGGTCAATCAATGGTGATTCTCTTCTAAATCCTATATTGCATAGTCAACGTCAGTGTTCACAAGGTCAGTCAATGGTAGTTCTCTTCTAAATCCTATATTGCATAGTCAACGTCAGTGTTCACAAGGTCAGTCAATGGTGATTCTCTTGTAAATCCTATATTGCATAGTCAACGTCAGTGTTCACAAGGTCAGTCAATGGTAGTTCTCTTCTAAATCCTATATTTCATAGTCAACGTTAGTGTTCACAAGGTCAGTCAATGGTAGTTCTCTTCTAAAACCTATATTGCATAGTCAATGACAGTGTTCACAAGGTCAGTCAATGGTGATTCTCTTAAATCCTATATTGCATAGTCAACGACAGTGTTCACAAGGTCAGTCAATGGTATATCTCTTTTAATCCTATATTGCATAGTCAACGACAGTGTTCACAAGGTCAGTCAATGGTAGTTCTCTTGTAAATCCTATATTGCATAGTCAACGTCAGTGTTCACAAGGTCAGTCAATGGTAGTTCTCTTGTAAATCCTATATTGCATAGTCAACGATAGTGTTCACACGGTAAGTCAATGGTGATTCTCTTGTAAATCCTATATTGCATAGTCAACGTCAGTGTTCACAAGGTCAGTCAATGGTAGTTCTCTTGTAAATCCTCTATTGCATAGTCAACGACAGTGTTCACAAGGTCAATCAATGGTGATTCTCTTCTAAATCCTATATTGCCTAGTCAACGTCAGTGTTCACAAGGTCAGTCAATGGTAGTTCTCTTCTAAATCCTATATTTCATAGTCAACGTCAGTGTTCACAAGGTCTGTCAATGGTGATTCTCTTCTAAATCCTATATTGCATAGTCAACGACAGTGTTCACAAAGTCAGTCAATGATGATTCTCTTGTAAATCCTATATTGCATAGTCAACGACAGTGTTCACAGGGTCAGTCAATGGTAGTTCTCTTGTAAATCCTATATTGCATAGTCAACGTCAGTGTTCACAAGGTCAGTTAATGGTAGTTCTCTTGTAAATCCTATATTGCATAGTCAACGATAGTGTTCACACGGTCAGTCAATGGTGATTCTCTTGTAAATCCTATATTGCATAGTCAACGACAGTGTTCACAAGGTCAGTCAATGGTAGTTCTCTTCTAAATCCTATATTGCATAGTCAACGTCAGTGTTCACAAGGTCAGTCAATGGTAGTTCTCTTGTAAATCCTATATTGCATAGTCAACGATAGTGTTCACACGGTCAGTCAATGGTGATTCTCTTGTAAATCCTATATTGCATAGTCAACGACAGTGTTCACAAGGTCAGTCAATGGTGATTCTCTTGTAAATCCTATATTGCATAGTCAACGACAGTGTTCACAAGGTCAGTCAATGGTAGTTCTCTTGTAAATCCTATATTGCTTAGTCAACGACAGTGTTCACAAGGTCAATGGTGATTCTCTTGTAAATCCTATATTGCATAGTCAACGTCAGTGTTCATAAGGTCAGTCAATGGTAGTTCTCTTCTAAATCCTATATTGCATAGTCAACGACAGTGTTCACAAGGTTAGTCAATGGTGATCCTCTTGTAAATCCTATATTGCATAGTCAACGACAGTGTTCACAAGGTCAGTCAATGGTAGTTCTCTTTTAAATCCTATATTGCATAGTCAACGACAGTGTTCACAAGGTCAGTCAATGGTGATTCTCTTGTAAATCCTATGTTGCATAGTCAACGTCAGTGTTCACAAGGTCAGTCAATGGTAGTTCTCTTCTAAATCCTAAATTTCATAGTCAACGGCAGTGTTCACAAGGTCAGTGAATGGTAGTTCTCTTCTAAATCCTATATTGCATAGTCAACGACAGTGTTCACAAGGTCAGTCAATGGTGATTCTCTTGTAAATCCTATGTTGCATAGTCAACGTCAGTGTTCACAAGGTCAGTCAATGGTAGTTCTCTTCTAAATTCTAAATTTCATAGTCAACGTCAGTGTTCGCAAGGTCAGTCAATGGTAGTTCTCTTCTAAATCCTATATTGCATAGTCAACGACAGTGTTCACAAGGTCAGTCAATGGTGATTCTCTTGTAAATCCTATATTGCATAGTCAACGTCAGTGTTCACAAGTTCAGTCAATGGTAGTTCTCTTGTAAATCCTATATTGCATAGTCAACGACAGTGTTCACAAGGTCAGTCAATGGTGATTCTCTTGTAAATCCTATACAGCATAGTCAATGTCAGTGCTCACAAAGGTCAGTCAATTATAAAAGACCCAAAACCTAATACAACAATAACTATTGAAACTGTTTCTTTATTTAGCAAATTAAGTTATTGAATTATTGCTAAGGTATTACCGTAATTTGACACAGCGCGTGAGTAAGCTTATGTGCCAGTACATTTCTTGAACCATGTTACATTTTTTTACACCTAGGAAAAATCTCTTAAAATTCAAGAAAATTTAAGTATAAATACTTTAGCAGGTCCTATATCTTAATAGCAGAAAATATAGAAATAAAAATTGTATGAGTCTTTTACTAAGATATGATCAAATGGATCCTGCTAAACTTAGACTGGAGTCTAAAAGATTGCTCATGCTCATGAAAAAATTATCAAATTTGTGTTTACTCGCAGGATAATGAATGTATAATTATTATATAATCATGAATATATGATTATGAATGAATATAATTATAACGTATAAACTGACGTTCTTGTGAAACTTATTTAATATGATAACAAAATTAATATGAATTTAGAGTTGACATTGGTTGGAATTCACCAAAATATGAATTGTCGATAGCAAATGTTGCAATAATAACATATGATATACTCAATGTATGGGTGGACAAAGGTGAAGAATTCGACATTACATATAGTGTAGATTGCATAAAATCTCCTCTTCGTAAATTTACATTTTTGACTCTGCAAAATTTCGAGTTTTTTTTAGTTATAAAACTAGTATTGTTAAAATAAAATGTCATTTAAATCCAGGAAGGCAGGAAGTCGATAACCGAGGAAGGTCATGGTCACCACTGTAGTGACAGCTAGATGGTGATGAATGACCAATGACAAGCAAGTCTCATTGTGCTGTAGCAACCATCGATGTATACTACTCTAACTGGATCGCTCACGGAGTGGGCGAAACGTAGCGAAGAACGGTCTCAGGGGTAAGGGGAAGGTTCCCCCACCACAGTTCAGTATTCACAGACACTGCGCGGCACTGTCTTGCATAGCATTCCTACAGACTTTTATTCATTATTCGTTATAATTTTATGAATTGGTTGATAACCGATGGGTCCACGAAATATTTAACGAATTTACTTTCGTTTTGTGTGTTATGGTGCGATGAGGAACCGTTTTGACAATGCGAGGTTAATTCAAAGCCTGCATAAAACCATTTGCTCCGTCGATTTTATTGAGAGCATAGGTGATTGATGATTTAAAAATATAATAAACAGAAATATTAAGCAGTCTGCCGGGTTTATTTTGTAGACACTGTTGTAATACAATGTTTATTTATTTTTAATATTTTAATTAGTTTAAAGGAACTAAGAGAAGAAGAAAATCACACAAACTAGAGGTCGATAATGTTACTGTACCAAATTTGGTGGCTATTTAAGTTGGAATTGTTTCCTAAAACCCCCTAATTTAAGATACATTTAAATTTAATTGAAGGATGAAAAACATTTACTTACCAAATATGAGAACTTATGACACAAAATCTTGCGAAAAACAAGTTATAAATAGAATGAACAACCGTGAATAAAATAGCATTTACAAGGGTTTGTTTTGTCTGAATCCAGTAGAAAATTTTGAACTTCGAACTACCCCATTTTTGTAGGAGTAGGGTTAAAATTTTGTATGCATATAAAATCCTCAGTTGATCATATAAAAATTCCCTCATCTAATCACTTTATTATTATCACAATTATATAATAATCACACTTTACTATCACAATTATGGTTTTCATAAAAAGAGTTAATTGGGGTGAGGGCTTCTAAGATACCGGTATGTATTGTGATTATTTCTGAATTTGTATGTTAGGCCTAAAATTACAATTTTCTCTGAATTTAACAAAGCAACTTTTCCTCTAAAATGGCAGGAATTTATTTTTTAATAATACAAGTGTGTTATGTAATAATAAGGAAAGATTGTATTAGTTTTTAAACTGTCTATTTTTATTTAAAACGAAAACCAGTTGTCCTCATCCGCACCAGAAGCTCGACACACCTGGCCTCCAAAATCACATACAGTACAGTGTTGCCACTTTCACCTGCAACTCGAAGTAAATGATAGGAGTAATAACCTGTTGGCTGTTGGCTAAGGATTTCCATCGTTTCTTATCGTAAAATCTTTGAACTTGTAGTCTAGCTGAGCTTGTAGCGGTGAAAGCATCAATTAGATATCGTTTTAAAGTGTGTTCATCCATGCGCCCAGTTGAGCTCTCCAAAGAATTTAGTTCTAGATTTCACGCAACTGTTCACGCAACTGTCGCTAGGAGTAGCAAAGAGCCCGCCTCACCACATACAACCTGCCCTTTCTCTCCCTCACTATCCCCGCCTGCCCCACCCCGTAAATTGTACAAAAGTACACAACTCCATCATGTATAGTAAACTCTAGCAATTACAATTTTATATATTATAAATCTTCTCTTTCAGCCAAAGATAACTGTACAAGTTCAACTCAAAATCTGTACAGATGTAATTTATGAAAAATAATTTGTTACACTTTAAAAACTTTCCTTTACTCTATATTTGTTAGTACTTTTTGTCCACTGTATTCTCAAAATGTTAATAAAATACATCCCATGGTTCCTTAACGAGTTAAGTACCCAGAAAGACCAAATTAGTCTCTATAGATTATTTTTTTATATTTTCCCTTGACATATTTATAAGAAGACTCACACTTTTAATTTTAGACAGTTAAAAAATAATTTTTGTTCAGACACCCTTAACCAACAAATATTATATAGTATGAAAGTAAAACGAACTTCTCCGGAATATTTCACTAAAAAAGTATTAAAATATAAACTCTAAAGATTAAAATTTCGCCCGAATCATTCTTCTACGCCATTCTCGATACAATTTTGTGATGTTAAATTAACAAGAGTTTTTTCACAAGGTGAGATCAAAATGTTAAGGTCACAAAACATCTATAAAACATTTTTACCTATCATATATTAAAATTTAGTTATTTTGGAACTTTTTATTCGTGTTTTTAAAGTCCAAACTCAGCCGTCACTGAAAATAAAATGCAATACATGTTCGTTCGTTCGTCATGCAAGGGAAAATAATAAAGGAAATAATGTAAATGGTTTGTTATGCCAAAGAATGCGTGTTAAAACAAGGAAAACATTAACTTTTTCATGGGTGTTTTATTTGTCATTTCGTAACTTTTTAACTCAATAGACTAAACTTTTAAGCCTGAAAAGTACATCCTGCAACCCACCCTCGCAAAATACTACTGCTAGGGCTGAAACGGCACCGGACCCAGGAGGTGAAAGAAAAAATAATTTAGGCAAAATGTTTTTTATAACAAGACAAAAATATTGAGAAGAAAAAAATTGCATTTGAAAAAATTAAACAGCCGACTGTTACCCGTTTGTATGATACAGTTAACTTTTTAGGCCTAACCAAACCAAAATAAACTTTAATATACATAACAATGATTAATTAAATAAGAAATAACAAGAATATAAACACTAAACAATTGAATAGATAACCACAAAAATAATGAAAGCTACGAATTAAATTTCATTAAGGCAGCCTATAGAATCTACGGGTCACTGGGAACGAAAATACGGAAGTTGGCCAATTTCGCAAATTACAAAATAATACAAAAATGTCCTATTATTTGGAAGTTCTGCTGGTGAGACAGGGCGGCTTTAATGGGAAGAAAACTTAAAAATAAAAACAGATACAAAGCCCCGAGAACCCCGTCACTAGAAAACGCCTAAGCCAACTAAAATACAAGGGAGAAAATGTCAAAATTAACTAACTAAAATAATCCTCTCAACAACTTTTATCCCCCTCCTGACCAGAGTCAGTACTCATAGCTTGCAAAATAAACCTCACAAAAGAAAATCACTGGAAAAAGCTGATCGAGAGGAGTGAAGAAATTGGGTGGGGATCACCTGTATGCTGAAGACTTCTGCCAGGAGAACAGAGTCAAAGCACAGAATATAGACAGATATGTCTATATTCTGTGGTCAAAGTGATGAAGGGCGGTGTAGGTGGCCGCTTTCTCTGGGCTGCAAAGAAGGCCTCGTGGCGTGTGTGAGTCAAGCCTGTCGTATGTCTTTGCAGGGCAGGTTGGTGGTTCGCGTCAGTCGTGGGGGCCTATGTCTCTGCAGGGCGTGTGTGAGTCAAGCCTGTCGTATGTCTCTGCAGGACGGGTGGGTGGGTCACGTCAGTCCTGTGTCTCATATACTATATAGTCATGATTCGGAAAGTGATGCGTCACTGTACGACCAAACCAACATGTATATTATGTATTTTATTCTTCGGTTCGTCTACCATTAGACCTTTGGCACCGACACCCGACACCTTTGATCACATTCCAGCAAAGCTGACAACAGTGATCATTAAATAGACGCCGATTCAAACCTTGAAGTGACTGCTTAGTAACCCCGCCTCATTAAAAACAAATTTAGATTAACATTATAAGTTAAGAAAATACATTAGGATATTAGTCAATAGCTGAGCTAGAGTATGACCTTGGCTGGCAGCAACCGAACGTCCTTCCGTCACTTTCTCCAGCGATCATGTCGCTCGTCTTCCCGGCGTGCCGGTGGCATGGGAGCAAAGGAGAAATCTATCAATGTGATAACACATTATTTCATCAAATAACTAAGCATTCTAAAATATCCTCACAATTATTGTTGGGTACACATGTAAATGTTCAATTAAACTGATTTACAACCCACAAATTTATATACCAGAGGAAAAGATATTCCAGTATTACGAACAAATAAAAAGCATTTTTTTTTAAAGCCAACTTAATTCTTTTAAGCACTTGCCTCCTAATACAAGAACAAAATATGGAAAAATGTTTTAAACAACATCTATTGGAAAAGCCCCTTTCAGAAAGGGTTATTGGAGAATGTTTCTTGACATGAAATAATTAATATTTATTAGTATATTGATAATGGTAAATAGACATGAATCCTGTTATTATGTATACAATTATATATATTAAATGAGTGCAATTATGTACGGTACAGAATTATATATGTTAAATAAATGCAATTATGAGGTTCCGTTTTACAAACTGCTCTTGTATGAGCGATTCGACCACAACAAAATATCAATCCGTATAATACCTGGCGAAAAAGGCAAACTTCATGTAAATAATTTTTAGCTAATTTCAAATATTACTTTTATATATGAAATGTAATTTTTTTATAAAAGGTTCCAAAAAGTTAAAATACGCATTCATACAATACAAGAGATCGTAATCAGCATCAGCAGAGCCGACATCTCACTTCTACAATTTCGGGCCTCATGACATTAGAAAAACCTAACAAAGTTCAATAAATCAATTGAAAATTGTTTAGCGGATAGGGCTTTTTACTCTGTTTAAAAATATTTAATAGGGCAGAAATTTTAATTAAAGCAGTAGGTTAAAAACATTATCTTATGCATACATAGTTTATTTTTGTTTTATTATAATTTAACAACCAGTAATTTTAGATCAGTATAATTTTGTAGTGGTATTAGTCTAAGATAACACTACTGTATGACGTTTGTATACGATTGTACGAAATTGCTCACCATTTGAAACAATTTTCTTCATTTCCTCTCTGTTTTAAGTCACCTATAGAAAAAAACAACTAAAGTAAGGACCAGAACTAACATTGTGCAGCAACTTGCTGGATCATCGTGGGGAGCCAACACACAAGTTCTGCGTACTACAGCTTTGTCCCTTGTTTATTTCACTGCTGAATATCGTGCTCCCGCGTGGCTTAACAGTATAGATGTACGAGAAGTTGATATACAACTAAACAGGGCGATGAGGGCTATCAGTGGCTCCCTCATTGCAACCCCTCTTCCATGGCTTTCAGATTTGTGCAACATAACTCCTCCGGATATAAGACGCAAAGAGGCACTTCTCAGAGAGTTCAAAAAGACCCTATCTACTCCGAATCTCTCCATTTTTATAGTATATACCACAACGTGCAGGGCGACTATATAGACTGAACAGTTGAACTCAGCGATCCAAAACCATCGATGTCCAAAACTCTTGGCGTCTAGGTGTACTATGAAGGAGCTGTATCCGGTGTTGCACGTGCCGCCTACCAAAAATAGTTCTCTCGCCCGTGTTTGAACTGTCGATGTAGGCTGCGTGTGACAAGGCCAGGAACATCTCTCGCTTGCTCTCTCTCACTCTTTGGGGGTGGCACTGCTGCTATAAGGGTCGGTGCCCGGGGTCTATTGTTTACTTTACCGACCTAGCCCAGAGACCTATCGACCTTCTAAGATTTGCCAACTGGCGTGTCAACACTTGGCACCCCATGTCCCAAAGCCATCCTGGTGCATGTTTATGTGACAAAAGTAGCAAGTGGAACAGGCATAAAGTATGCTACCTTCTACCTCAAATTGTTGACATATTATTAGTATTAACTGTTCAATTATTTATTTTTAATAAGCATATAAAAAGTTCATTTATATTTTATTGTCAATAATTGTACATAAATTATTAATTAAAAATAATTAATCATGTACATTTAATTCAATTTAATTAGATAATTAATTAACTATATTAAATTAATTATAATTAAATATATACAGTATTATTAATTAATTATAATTATATATTAAATTAAATTTTAATTTAATTAAATTTAAACAGCCTGGAGAGGATATCGTAAAAAGTTTAAAGAAAGGATACGACCAGTTGCCCATCATTTTAAAGCCTATTTTGTTCTGAATAAGACGCCACAAGTTTCTTAGCAGTGATATTTGAGTGGGAATTTGACATGTTGTAAAATCCAGTTCCGTTCTAGGAGTTATTTGTACCATTATGTTCATAATATTATTTTAAGATAATTGTATATTTATTTAATTAAATACCTAACTTCAATAACTGGCTTTTACAACATGTTGAGTTCCCACTCAAATATTACAGCTAAGAAATATTAACCAGTCGCTATTTATGGTAGGGTGGTTCTTTTGACTTGAAACTTGTGGCGTCTTATTCAGAAAAAAGTAGGCTTTAAAATGATGGGTAACATCTCAGCCTTTAATTTACAATTTTTACGATATTCTCCCGGCTGATATCCAGTTGCACCGGCGGTCAAAGGAATTTCCACGGGTCAAAACATTCCTCCGTCCGAAAAGTGTCCAGATGCACCGGTGGTCAAAATCTACCCACCTCACTTATCCCCGCTGCAAATTCCTTCGACCGCCGGAGCCGGTGCAATTGGAAGGCCCCTTCCTTCCCCACCCCACTACATTTCTTCAAACATAGTTTATAAGTGTTTAACAATTTCGCAATGGAATATTCTATCAAACACTTGCCGATGTTTCGTGGCACATACTAATGGTAGACCATAGCAGGTTCTAACTAATAAATATGGTAACTATGTATTTAATGTTTAATTTTGTGTTTATCCGTGGCAACACTAACATCTAACCTAACCTAACCTAACCTAACCTAACCTAACCTAACCTAACCTAACCTAACCTAACCGACTCATGACTCATGTCATAACAAAGGGTGTGGAATTTGGCACAGTCAGCTTGGGGTTACTGTACTAGGAATCCGGCCTGGTTGGACTTTCCCGGCTCATGTCATAAACAAGGGCCTCTGGTGCAATTGGAACACCCCCCAAAAGGGGCTCCGGTGCATCTGGACACATCAGTTTGGGGCCGATCCCTGACCCCGGTGCAATTGGAAATCTCCCATTCTCCCCGGGCCCTCCCTCTAGGTTGAACAATTACAAACTGTATCAAAAGATAGAAAAAAAACGTTCTACAGAGGTGTACTAAATCTCAATCATTTATCTGGAACCATGTAAGAGAAATGAAGGTGGTTCCATACTTTTTCAACACCCTGTAGGCATGTTGAAGAAGTATATAAAATAATCTTGAAGTATGTCGGAGACAGATTTAAAAGAATCTTGAGGCTTGTTGGAGAAGGATATAAAATAATCCTGGGACATATCAGAGGGATATACAGAATAATCTTGGGGCTTGTCGGTGAGAGAAATAAAATAATCATGGCGCATGTCGGAAGGATTTACAGAATAATCTTGGGGCTTGTCGGCGAGAGAAATAAAATAATCATGGCGCATGTCGGAAGGATTTACAGAATAATCTTGGGGCTTGTCGGTGAGAGAAATAAAATAATCATGGCGCATGTCGGAAGGATTTACAGAATAATCTTGGGGCTTGTCGGTGAGAGAAATAAATAATCATGGCGCATGTCGGAAGGATTTACAGAATAATCTTGGGGCTTGTCGGCGAGAGAAATAAAATAATCATGGCGCATGTCGGAAGGATTTACAGAATAATCTTGGGGCTTGTCGGTGAGAGAAATAAAATAATCATGGCGCATGTCGGAAGGATTTACAGAATAATCTTGGGGCTTGTCGGTGAGAGATATAAAATAATCATGGAGCATGTCGGAGGGATATACAGCATAATCTTGGGGCTTCCCGGTGAGAAATATAAAATAATAATGGGCCATGTCGGAGAGAAATACAGAATAATCTTGGGGCTTGTCAGTTAGAGATATAAAATAATCATGGTGCATGTCGGAGATATATACAAAATAATCTTGGGGCTTGTCGATGAGTGATATGAAATAATCATGGGCATGTCGGAAGGATATACAGAATAATCTTGGGGCTTGTCTGTGAGAGTGATAAAATAATCATGGAGCATGTCGGAGGGATATACGAGTATAAAATAAACTTGATACATTTAGGAGATATATACCGGGTGTTCAAAAGTATTGTGGGGTATCCTGTACTCTCGCTTCTGATGTTACTGTCATAGAACCTTCACAAACAGTTCGTTCTCAATGTCAACTCTTCACTTTCCGCTAAACTTGACCTATTTTCTCCAACAAGTTCCAAGATCATTCTATACTGGGTGTTCAAAAAGTCTGGAACCCCCTTAATATTTATTTTATTAATCACCTCAAAACAATGAAACTCTAGGATTACGTCCTGACTGTGGTTACTGACTTTTTGGCCATCCTAACTGTCCTTTTCGTTTTGGGGGGACGTCCTGTGGATGAAGTCAAAACAATCTTAAATGTAAGCATAGGTCGAGTCATACATCATTTTAAAGGCCATTATTAGGTCACACATTGCCGCAACCCCGACTGAAAAAGGACTATTTTTTTGGAAATAGCAGTCTATTAAAGTTCCAGCGAGGCTAAACTTTTAGAGGCTGTTATTTCCAAACGAATATGCCTTTTTCAGTCGGGGTTGCGGTAATGTGTTTTTTCTAACAATGACCTTCAAAATGAGATATAACTTGACTTACGCTTACATTTAAGATTTATCAGATTTCCTCCACAGGACGTCCTCCCAAAGCGAAAAATGACAGTTAAAACGACCAAAAAAGTCAGTATCTACAGTGAAGACGTAATCGTAGCGTTTCATTGTTCTGTGTTTATTAATATTATAAAGTAAAGTACTAAGGGGGTTCCAGACTTTTTGAACACCTGGTGTATTATTATCTTGGAACTTGTTGGAGAAAATAGGTCAAGTTTAGTGGATAGTGAAGAGTTGACATTGAGAACAAATTGTGAAGGTTCTATGACAGTAACATCAGAAGCGAGAGTACAGGATACTCCACAATACCCTTCCTGTGTACCGGGGTATTTAGGAGTCCTGTGAGCCTGTGGTCGCGTAGTCATGTCCGCTTGTGCACCCGTCGTCGTTGTCCTGGCCGTAGTCGCCTCCACCGTAAGTACAGTATCTATCCTGATAAGATCCCTAGAACAAGATAGGAAATGGTTTTAAAATGTGCACCAATTGCTTGGATCGTGCAAAACCCAAATTCTATCGTTTAGGCTCCATCTGGGAAACAGTTATTTTAAAACGTTGTTAACTATTTAACAATGTTAACATTGGGTTCGTTCGAGTATTCTAAGCTTAACTAAAATGTTAGACCCTCTTCATAATTATTCGCTTCAACAAAAATAGTGTTAGTTTCTTACTATCTCTGGAGTTGTTGTACCTAATTACAGTGACTTGGTGGTTTTCTTACACAAAATAAAGGATGTTTAAGTACGTGTGATTCGTGGATAATCATTAAGGGTGTTCGATCAAAAATTATTTTTGAAACTTTTTTGAATAAAATTGTTAGTATCCATGTAAGTAATAAATGTGCTACGGGAAGAATATCTAAACAATTTCTCTGTGGATGTACGGCTGCCCAAAGTGACTAATTTGGCCTTTTTGGTGCATAACTCATGAACAAACCGTGTGATATAATTTATTAACATTTTAAAAATCTAGTGAACAAAATGTACTAATCTAAGTTGATCAGATGTACTATACTAAGTTGTATATATAGTAAATCTATAAAAATATTTGTTTTAAGTGTTACCAATTATTTTTCTATAAATGATATTTGTTCAAATTTTGAGTTGAAATCTGTTCAATAATTTTAGGCTAAAAATAGATTAATAATATATACAAAATCCATTACTAGACTTTACTATAAATGAGGGAGTTATGTCCTTCTTTCAAATTTGCGGGGCGAGGCAGGTGGGGGTTATGAGGGGAAGAGAGGGGAGGGAAATACATTGCTAGTTCGTTAGTGAGTCAGGATCTTTACTACTCTTAGCGGCAGTTGCGATAAAATCTAGAACTAAATTCCTTAGAGCGCTAAACTGGGCACCCGGACGGACACCCTTAAGCAGTGTACATGTAGTATAATACAAATGCATGTAGATACACAGACAGTACACCATTTATGTACAGATCATTTTAAAATAAAAGTGTAAATTCGTTTAAATTGATTTCAACATTGAAGTGTTGATATCTGCAATATGCGGTGCATTTGTGTAAGTTCAATCTAAGTTTAAAATAGTTTATGTATCATGTAAATTGAACTATATTTATTTATTTACATTTTTATATAGATGTTCTTGCAATTTCAAGACAATTAGTTTGATTCTGGTGCTACAAATTTCTCATGTAGATTGCTTAATAAATGTGCCTCTGGGTGACCAAGTGAGTCTCTAAAGCGTTTGCCTAATGGATATCCAATAACGATCGTCTATTTTAGAAATACTTTGATTCAGTTTTTCGCAAAGCCAATCACACTCAGTTTTCTAATGATTGGAACACGTACAAAATGTCAGTAAAACGTACTGACATTAAATCAGGAATGCTAAGGTCAGATTTTATCAGTTATTTTTCAAGACCTCAATCTAGCAAAGTTTTTTATACAACAATTGAAAACCTCGGTGCAAAAGGGGATAGCTCCATATTTTTTTGTAATTTGATATATATGGCTAAAATATATATGGCTAAAAATATTCTCTTTTAATGGTTGCAAGAATGAGACAGCTCCAAGCAATAGTCCACACGATATAACAGATTTGGAGCTGTAACAAGTTCATTTGGGGGTAAAAAACAGAACTGCTCTCTTACGTCAAACATAGTTCACCATTTTATCCACCCTCGTCGCAACAGGGGCCAACAGCTGGCTTCAACCTTTGTATTATTAACCTAATAGCGTTTATATATAAATTTATAATATGTTTATATATAATATGTTCCACCCGACTCTATCTGGTCCTATGCACCCTACATCGGTGATGCAGACTCTGATATTGGATATGACTAATAGTTAGTAAATTAACTAAACCGTGAATGTAAATGAATATTTTATTAATTTTTTAATAATATTATTATAAACAATTTATTTTAATGATTTTTAATACAAATAAACAAATTAATACTCAATTTTTTTTTAAATTTTCCTATCATATCACAACATTTTATAAAGTGTTGGGGCTAAAAGGGGACAAGTCCTTACTAAGATGTAATTTTTGACATGTACAAAATGAGATTTTTTTAATTTTTAAAAGTGTTCCTAAATGAAAAAGAGATAAATCTACCCTCATGCGTAGTTTAAAAGCTCTAGTATACAAATTGTATTTAAAAATTTTTTTCACTTCCTGAAAAATTATGTTAAACGGAGTTATCCCCTTCTTGCACCGGGGTCTTCAATTAGAAGACCGGCGAAGCGGGCGGGTACAGCTAGTTCCATTATAACTGCCATTTTTGTTAAGTGTTTATCTACTTCAACATGACATATATCTTTGAAAGCTTTGTCATTCATTTGCAAAAGACAACACCTCTTTCTTCTCCATTAGATTACAGACCTATTAGCATTCTTCCTGCAAAATATAAGTGTCTCTGAAGAATTGTTCAGCGGCAATGTTTTTAAATGCATCCAAAATAATGTTACATGATATCTTCTTTGTAATGTGGAGTCTGTTCACACCATAGCACGAGTGCCACTTTCTTACAAACAACTCTGATGATATTCCATCGCAAGGGACCGCAGAGTACTAACAATTTTAACATTATTTTACTTTTCTAACTTATTTTATTGATATTTTATCCTTTTGTCTTGATGAAATCATAGTGAAATACAACAACGCATAAAAGTTAGTGGTATTGTTTCCCCATGGAGAGCTGTTACTCGGGGAGTCCTCAAGGGTCCATTTTGGGTCTTTTGTTATTCTGTATTTGTCCTAATGACGTCACTTAAGTCATTCACCACTCTAGATTTCACCTTCATGCTAGCGATTTACGGATTTATATGCATTTTCACTGATTTACAATAATTTAACTGTTTTTAAATTAATTCCGATAGTGATTTAAAATTTCGAAACAGGCTTCTCAGCTTGATAATGAAGGAGAAACTGGGTGGAAAGGGCGAGCCAATCAAAATGGCTTGAGTTCAAAAATTATTCTAGACTGACACTCAACGGGACTCTTGTATTCAGAGACAAGGTGAAAAACTTGAGACTTACTTTCAACAGAACCCCAACTTGGACCAATCAGATTACAAACTGTTTAATCGGATTTTTGCCGGCTCGCATACGTAGTTTTAAGCGTTTTGATTGATTTCATGTCTTGAAAGTGCTACTGGTGAAGACCCTCGTTTTACTCCATTTCAACTACGCTGTCATTAACTTGACTACTGAGCTCTCTGATACACTCCAGCGAGCTCAAAATTACTACGTTCGTTTTAAATTCATGGTCATATTTCTTCCTTTTACCAAACTCTAAGTATAATGAAACTTCATCTATTCGTTCTCTTAAAATTTTAGTCCTATTTTATGTATTTATTAATTTTTTTAACTTCACTTGCCAGGTCACATGGACCTTCAGACCTGTGCGTGAACTTTATTCAACATTTCAAATACCGACCGCTAGCTCAGTGGGGATTCGAACCTTGGACCTTGCCCTCCACAGTCCGAAGCCTTAGCTACTGAGCCACCACTTCTTACTATTTCAAATTATCTTCTTATTAATCTGAAAAAATCAGCTTTTTAGCAGATATTAGTGGAAGATATAGATAGGAGATCAGATTTACAATCTATTTCCTTGCATCAATCTATATTGTATAGTTAATCATTCATTGGAACTGCTTGTCGATGGAATGAATGGTTTACTGGATGACATCAAAACCATCGATGTGAGCAGGGCTGCCGAGGGGGGGGCACTGTGGCAAAATGCCCCAGGCCCCCGATTTCTAGGGACCCCGCAGGGGCCCCACAAACTTAATAAAATATTTGAGGCCCCATGAACTTCATATTCAACATAAAAATGATCAATGCGTTCCTTAAAATGTGTATTTATTTGATTAAATATTGCTTCAATGCTTTTTAAAAAACTGTTTAAACAGACATTTAAAAAGTCTTATCTGAATTAGGAAATTAAACTCCCGTAACGTTCTCTTTTACAATAGGCCCAGACGCTCTTGTCCGGGCCGACGGTTCCATCGTACGCACACTACACCATCACGTCCACGCCAGACCACCACGTTTGCTAGACAATGGCAAACCTACCCCATCTGGTAATCCATTCGTTAGTCTCAAAGCACTTTGTTGGATGTTGTGTGTGTGTGGTGAGTTAGATTCGGTTGAAAATCATCTTATTTTATAGTGTCTATGTTGCTTTAGATAGTCATCAAGTTTTCTGTTTAATGTGTAGTATTTATACATTATAAATATTATGTAAAGTCTTCCTATTATTTTCTGTTACAATCTCACAATTGATAAGGATAAGTAGACCTAAGGACATAATTTGTTTTTAATAAGATTGGTTTCACTTATAAAGGAGTTCTCTTACTCAAACTATGACTGCATTAGTTGCTAACGAAGAGTGCATCATTAACCGAAGTCATCTCTTCTGATGCTGTTGATAGTTTTACGCCCGTCCCTGGTCATTCTGAAGGAAACTCCGCTTCTACAAATGTTGACAATAATAGTCCTGATCTTTGGGAATTTTTAGACATTAAATCTATAGATCTTTCAATGTTAAAAGGACATCCTTGTAAAACGGATAATTTACCGAGAGCAGTACTGGCAGGCTTTTCCAATGCCAATATTTTCTAAAATGCTGGCCAGTGGGAAAACCACTAACAGGGACTGGATGATATGGAGTAGGGAAAACGATAGTCTTATTTTGCTTTCCATGTTGTCTTTTTGTGACTAAAAATAGCCACCACTCCAAATTTGGCAATGAAAGAGTAAAGAGCAATTGGGGAAATAAGTATCTCTTAGTAAAAAGTAATAAGACACTTATTAAAAACGTTTATTCTATGATGGAAATAAAAATAATGTTTCATTCATTCAATGGATGATTTTGATTATGGAGCACGACATCGTGAGCAGGGTCGCTGGTCCAAATGCACCAGGCCTGTAAGTTCTTAAAGTTTTTATGTCATGATAGATGTCTATGGCAGAAAGACTGAAAAAAAAAATAGAGATTGGGGCTCCCTAATCCCTCTCGGCGGCCCTAGATGTGAGTGCTCGCTTTGGGGTGAAGGGCAGGGATGCTGCGGAAGCTACGGGGTTAACAGTGGGTAGGCCGATAACAAGCGGTGTGTGGTTAGAATGTGTGTGTATGAGAGTGTGTTTGGGCTAATGATAATTCTTAAATATTTGTTCCTTATTACTTTTGTTAGTTATTATGTTTTGTTACATAGTACAGTCGATGATCATGTTATTATTATTATTTTGTTTTTAAATATTTATGAGAATTTCATCCTTACGTCAACATTGTATACTGTTATGAGGTTAGGTAGGAGAAAGGACTTTATAACATAAACCTGGCCTCGGAAGCACAGTCGATTTCTTAATGAGGTTTGGCTCTGAGAGGACTCGGCAGTTTGGTAAACAAGACAGTCTATCAACCCAAATACATCATTATCCGATTCCACTGTAGCCGTCGGCACAAAGATCTCATCAAAGAAATTGCTTAGCCGTTGTTGCACTTGTCCTGCAATAGGCCAATCGAGTGAGGTTGGTGCTATGTGAATTTTTAATAGTATATTAACTGGGTGGACCACTGTATGTGTATGGGCGGGCGGATGGGTCAATACAACTGTACATGTATGGGCGGGCGGGTAGGTCAATACCACTGTACATGTATGGGCGGGCGGGTATGTCAACACCCACTGTACGTGTATGGACGGGCGGGTGGGTGTTCACTATTCAGATGGACCTGGATGTATTAGGATGATCATTAGTCAGTAAGCCTTGTGTGGAGTAGGATAATCACAAGTCAGCAGGACCTGGGTAGACTATGATTCTCATTAGTCAGTATTCCCTGGGACCTAGTTGAAATTGTCACCACCAGGTTCCTTTTCTTTAACGTATTTCACTGAGAATGGGTTTGAAAATACAAAGAAACCCCTTAAGAATTTCACTCAGCAGCCTATGAAGAAGGCCAGGAGAAAAGTTCTATTACCTAAATATTATTTGAGAAAAGGCCTATTACTTACTTTTTGGATTCTGATTTCACTCTCTGCTGTTGTGATATCTGACTACCATCCTCAGCAAGAGATAAATAAAAGTTAGTTTGGACAGGAGAGAAAGCTGTTATAAACAACTCAATGATAGACTGCCACATACATGTTCTTACTCCTCTTTTATTCAATTTATATATGGATAACATTCCCACACAGTCAAGGAAAATCATATGTGTAGACGATATTGCTCTCGCTACCCAACAACTGAAAGAACACTTACACTTGATCTAGTCATACTCAATAATCATCTAAAACCTGGAAGCTAAAGCCCAGTCCAACAAAAACAGAAGTAGCCTGCATTTTCTTGCTAAACAAAAACTAAATATTTGTGTTTTGATTATGTTAAGTTAAAACGCGGCTTCCACAATATTTTGGAGTGAATTTAGATCAATTTCTATGATAAAAGTCGCCTAAAGTAAACATCAGCTAAAGTGAGAACCAAGCTACACCTTTAATATCACAATCACTAATAATCACTGGTCACAGGTCTTACGATGATCAGTGTGCAGCAACTTCCTGGATCATCGTGGAGAGTCAACGCACAAGTCCTGAGTAAGCTTTTACAGCTTTATTCCACTGTCCTCCTGTATGGCTGAATGGTACACATGCACAGGAGTTTGATTTAGAACTAAGTATAGTGATGAGGACTATCAGCGGTTTCCTCATTTCAATTCCTCTACTATGGCTTCCTGGAACATAGCTCCTGAAATACATGGGCAAAGATGAACTACTTAGAGAATTTAGAAAAATCATATTAACTACGAATCTTCCCATTTTGCAAGATATACCATAAGATACTGGGACACCATTCAAGATGAATTCTCACAAAACCATCTGAGGGGTTTGGGGTAGGAACAAGATTCTTATCTATCAAAAGACTTGACTGTCATAGGTGGAATGAACCTTCCTCGTAAGGAATAGCCTGTGTTAAGTCACTTTCGCACATTTATGGGAAGATTCAATTTCTGGAAATATAGCTGGGAAATGGCAAACGATCAGTTATTTGATTGCGGAGCTGATACTCAAAATATGGATCACATACTTTATGATTGTCCATTGGGCTCTTTTCAGGGAGGATTAGCTGGTCTTTATTCGGTTGGCGAAGCAGGTGTTCAATGGTTGTGAAGCTTGCTTTTTTTTAAAGAAGGAGTAGACTTTATTTTTAACTTTACTATGCCAATTTCTAACATGCCATAGATCTGTGTGGAGAACATATTCAGACAGAGTAAGGGGGTAAACCAGTAAAGTATGAGGTAAAACTATACTTACAGTCCAGACAACTGGTTCCCCCTACCTCTGGTAAAGGAAGAAATTTAAGAGCAACACATCAAAGGCTGCTACCACAAAGTTTTTCAATACACATGGGTTTTATTTTGACTTTATTACTAGTCTCAGTAATAAAGACTATACCACCAATACCACTGTACGTGTATGGGTGGGCGGGTGGGTCAATACCATAGTACGTGTATGGGAGGGAAGGTGGGTCATTACCACAGTATGTGTATGGGTGGTCAGGTGGGTCATTACCATAGTACGTGTATGGGAGGGAAGGTGGGTCATTACCACAGTACGTGTATGGGAGGGTGGGTGGGACTTGCCATAAAATGGGATCGTCATTCTTGTGTGGCCTTGTATATAGATAGTCCCACCTCCAATTGTATATGGGTGGGACTATTTTATACTATTGTTGACCCTATCTTCCCACCCATACACGTACCCACCCACCCACCCATACATGTAAATTGGCATAGTCCAGGCCAGGATTAAAAACTCTAACTCAGGTTCGAAGTGCTGACACCATACACGCTTGGCCTCTGGCTTGCTTTATTTGAACTTACATCTGTGACAAGAGATTAATATTTTAAAACTAAGACACAAGTACTTTGCACTGTATATTTTATTTATACAGTTTGAACTTAGCCTTTTTTTTACTCTTTTTTGTGGCTGGTGAGAAAATGTACATATATAATGTATACTAAGCAGTAAACTAAATGTATAACTCCATATGCTTCTCCCTGGATACAATCACATCAAATAATACCAAGAACATTAAACCGCTTCAATAATGAAGCCACAATGGTTTCTAAAACACTAGTTTCCATTGTAATGCTACAGCTGAAAATCATTCTTTGCGCTCTACTGCATAATCATTGTACAACTGCAACAAAACCTACGGAAGTGGAAAAGTATACAGTAATTTCCTACACACACATATCGTAGCCTTTTTTAAATTTAAATGTAAAAGGCAAACAATTTTATGTATACCTAGCTTTGATTTTATAAATGTTTTGTCAGAAATTAGAAAACAGTTTATTAATTTAAATACAAACTTTATTAACCAATGGATGGATTTGAATTCCATTTTTCCATATTTCCAAAAAAAAAAAATAAAACACATATTTACACAACCCTATTGTTGAGCATGATTAAAAATTATAATTTATCTAAAAATAATTCAAGGAAAGCCAACTGGGATGAATTGTGTAATGTAAGTGACGTAAACACTTGTCTGATACATTTTACAATAGTATATTGGTTACATTAAAAAATAGTTTTACAAAAATAAATTATAATCCCAAATACACAAGAGCAAAGTGAATTATCCCTTGGATACCTTCAAATATTCCAAACAGTATATTGGAGAGAAGGACATCAGCAAACTTACCTTAGAAGACAAGTTCACTAACACCAGAGGAGTAGTAAGAGAGAGAGAGAGAGAGAGAGAGAGAGAGAGAGAGAGAGAGAGAGAGAGAGAGAGAGAGAGAGAGAGAGAGATTATCCACTGAGTTGAAGCCGTCTCTCTCTCTCTCTCTCTCTCTCTCTCTCTCTCTCTCTCTCTCTCTCTCTCTCTCTCTCTCTCTCTCTCTCTCTCCCCTCCCCCTCTCTATCTCCCTTCCTCTCTCTCTCTCCCTCCCTCTCCCTCCCTCTCTCTCTCCCCCCCCTCCCTCCCCCACTCCCTCCCTCCCCCCCCTCCCTCCCTCCCCCCCCCCCCTCTCTCTCTCTCTCTCTCCTCACCTGAAGAAAGTGCCAGTGGCACAGACAATTTGCGTGATTATGTGTTTATTTTGTTTATGTTACTACTACTCTGGTGTTAGTGAACTTGTCTTCTAAGGTAAGTTTGCTGATGTCCTACATCTCCAATATACTAATTTCTGGCCTAGTGCCCTTAAACTTAACCTAAAATATTTCAAACAGATTTAAAAAAAGAAGCCAAGTTTTAAAATATTAAAAAGAAGACTATATTTTAATATTTCTTTTAATTACTACACTAATTTCTGCAAAAGTCCTTCTGATGATATGGATAGTTAAAAAATGTTATTTTAAATTAAAAATTGAAAATAGTAAGGGTGATTCAGCAAGAAATGGAAAGTAATAAATGAGCTAACCAGTTCAAGGAGTAACAAAAGCGCAGAAAATATTAAGTTACATAGCGGGAATAGTTGCAGAAAGTGGCTCGTCTTATTAATGAACACTTAATCAGCTTGCAGACTGGCTGACCTTGTCCTACAACAGGTACTATACCAAGAGTTTTACAACTTCATATAAATCCGATTTTGTTTATCTAACACCATATATCAAATCATTGCAATAGTTAACCAGCTAAAAAATAAAAAAATCATCTGGTTGAGACAAAATTAATGTTGTTTGTACTAAAGTCTGTCATTGATGTCCTTGCACCAGTCCTAACTTTTAAGTTTTTGTAAAGGCTCTTTCCATAAAAATTAAAATTAAGAATAATATTCCAATAACAAAATTCTTTTCTTTGAAATTAAATAATATAAGGCCATTTAGCTTGTTGTCTGTATTTTCTAAGAAGTTTGAAAAAATAATGTTAAAAGGCTTATTAAGCTTTCATTAAGCTAGGCACAGATTTTTTTAGTAAAAGGCAATTTGGAGTTACTAATGGTAATAAAATGAAGATGCTCTATTATCGTTAACTTAAAAAAATTATACAAATTTAAATAATAAAGACAATTGTCAGGTGTGTTCATTGATTTTAAGAAAGCTTTTGATCTCGTTGATCACAAACTAGAAGCTACAGGTATTAGAAGTAAAGTTTGGCAGAAGACAGCAAGCAACAGTAAGCAACTACCTTTGTCCCATTCAGCCAGTAGAAGCTGGCATCCCCCAGGGATCAGTTCTATCAGCACTGTTATTCATTATATTCATAAATGAACTTTTAAGAATACATTTTCATGGGGAGATTTCTGCTTTCGTTGATGATGCAGTTTTTAGTTCAAATGAGCATGTAAGTTTTTTTGAAAACATGATTTCAGAAGTGTTAAAACTACTTAATGTATGGTGTATCTTTAATAATATGCAAGCAAATGTTGATAAAATCGAATATATCAATTTTGGAAAACCAATTTTATTCTACTTCTATTTCTGTAATTTCATCCCTTTAACTGCAACACTTTGGTATGTGATTGCCAAGAAATTGAGAGAGTAACTAACTTTTACTATCTAGGTGTCATGATTGATCAACGGCTTTCCTCCGAGAGTCACATGTTAAATTTGGACAATTAAATCAGATCCACAATAAGAACATTTTATTTTCTGCATAGTTTTTGTAATGTGACTATGCTCTGATCACTTTATTTTTCATTATATAAATTTCAGAATACAGTATGGTTTATTATGTTATGGTGCTTATAAAACTTTCATTGACAAAATAAGAACTTCGCAAAATTATTTCTTACGTGTGATTAAAAAAAAAAAAATAAATAAATAAAAACATAAAAGATGGGCTTATTTTTTGTTGTACCAGGAATTGTGAAGACAGTATTACCACTTCAAAACATTTGTCTGTTTTTAAATTCTTAAAAATATTTTTGTTAGAAGTGGTAACAGGGATCATGAGAGGTATTCTACAACACTAGGAATGTCTCTCATGGTTGCATAGAACACTTGAGATAAATAAAGTTGTTTTAGACAAGCCCATTACTATTTAGCTCCTAAATTGTTCGATGAATTGCCTAAGTAAAATAAGAGAGCTACAAGGGCTAAATCACTTTTACAATTTTTATCATTTAATCATAACTATGCTAAGCTTTTATGCAAATTTTTTGTGTGTTTGAAGCCTTTCCTTGTACTTTGTAGGAATAGGGAAAAGTAAAATCACTTAATGAATAAAATCTAAGACCCATTATTTAATGTTAAATTTTGTTTCAGTGTGCCCAGATTTTACCAATGAACATCCCAATATATGGTCAGCGTTACCTTCCAAGTCCAGATATTTCGTCATATTATAGTGGGGTATGGCATTTGAATATTTTATTTAATCTGAGACATTAAATGAAAGTCTCTTATCAAAAAATGTATAATTGATATGTGACTTATGATATAGGTTGAAAGGAAGTTTTTAATGAATATGGGGCTTTTAAAAAAGGAGCTGTATAATGTTCCGAATATTTTGGCACAGCTCATCAAGAAGTGGTACTTACAGATTCAAGAAAATACCATCCTCATATATTTATTAAGTTTATGCTGTAAATTGCGCTTGTGAACAGTATTCAATATCGTCTGCAATCATTCAATTAGAAATTAGAAGATTGCATATAGGATAGTCCAAACACAGGTTTTCATACTTTCTTAATATCTGATTTCAACTGTTACAGATATAAAAAAAAACATGATCTTACTGTACCAGGTGAAGTTGGGGCTGTTAGGATACTAAGTTGAATAGATTCAATATAAAAAAATTGGGCAGTAGCTGGTGGTAGTAAATATGAAGTACCAGTGGTCTGGAATGTTGATGACATGTGGTAGCATGCAGCTTGTTTTGTATACGAGGCAACTAGTTAAATGGAGTGAATTATTGTTAATGAGGGTCGGGTTGTATTGTGGGGAGCCTGTTGGCCCATGGGAGGGACCACTATGAAGGCAACTGAGGGTCGTTTAACAGTTACGGTAAGCCTAATAATGTTCATAATTTAAGCCTTCCAGGCCACAGTACTGGGCAGGCAGGCTGCTTTGCAAGGACAGGATCTCTCACCGGTCACCCATCCAGGGAAAAACCACGCCCAACGTTACTTGACGCTGTTGCGATAACGTTGGAACCCTCCTATTAACGCCACTGGCACATTACTTTTAAATGTTTCCTTCACAGAGTATACCAGTTCTCCTTCTTAAAACATTCCTTTATGACATTGCAATATAACACCACTCAGGAACCCTAAGAGTGAGGAGGAGGAAGAGGGAGAATATTTGGGACATCTGTTTCTGATATCTGGTAGTGCAGAAGTCAGTGTCTTTTAATCATACTAGATGATGATTGGTATACACCTACGCACAGCCTACGCACAGGCAGTATGCCCATGTAGGCTTTTCCCATGAAAAGGAATTACTGTACGGTTTTCTATTATTTTTGTTTTCATTTTAGACAGTTTGAAACCTTATATTATTTTTCAATGTATTTTTGTATTATTTTGTATTATTATGTTGAACAATATCATTTAACTTACTGATGTATACATTTGAATGTTTGGGGAATAAATATACTTTCATTTCATTTCATAATACGAGTAGTTGTGCATTTTGTACTTGTATTGTAACATATTTGTGCATTTTGTGCTTATATTCAAGTAAATTTGTGTTGTGTGATGTTACTTGTACGTTCACTTAAATAACAAACTACTCATTTTATTTGGTGGTACAAAGGATACTTAACAAACAAACTTACATTGTATCTTGAACTAAATCAGGAATTATACAAATGATCACCAATACTAGAGGACATCCCTGCATGTTTTGTGTGCAAGCCCAATCACCCGCCGTTCATTACACCTCTGCCTCTTGAATTCAAATAATAACAGGTTAACTGTATAACGTAAAATCACAATATTAAATTTATTTACAGTAAAAAAAAAAAAAAAAAAAAAAAAAAAAAAAACTTAGAATATGTCTTTGGAGTCTTGACCTGCTGATCAGGCTGACTGATGTGAGCTTGTTCTACTGAGAGGGGATTTAGGGTTTTTGTTAGAAGTCAACTAGTAAGATCCCTTAACAGGTAGTTCCCCAAGAATGTAGATGATTGCATTACTATGGGTGATCCTCAGTCCCTCCATATTATCCAGGCCTGAGAAAACAGAGATTAGGCCTTAGAAGATAGGGATAGGACAGTAGTCTGATGGTATAGAAGAATTGCATTAAAAAGAATGTACAGCCTTTGCAGTCAGCAAACATTGAAACTGATTTACTTTTCGTACATTCATTCACACATTTCGTATGGCATCTCCTTATATGGAAACACATCCAATAAAAATCTCAACAAAATTTTAGTTTTACAAAAAAAATCAATAAGAATAATTATTGGATTAAAACCTCTTGACTCAGTCAAATCTCACTTTAAAACATTAAATATATTAACGTGTATGGACTCTACATTTTAAACTCTATTATGTACATAAAAGAACATGGCAAGGAGCACTCTTCTCATGGACACAATACCAGGGGTAAGGGTCTCATCACACAACGACACAATCTAGAATTTTATAAAAAAATGACAAGCTACTCTGGTCAAAAATTTCTGCAAATGCTTCCTTGTAAATTAAAAAACATCTAATCAAATAAAGTATTTAAGAAAGAATTAAAAAAGTACTTAATCAATATCGCTCCATATTCAACAGATGAGGTATTTGAGACAGCTAAATAATAGTATAATTGTGGATAGTAATAATGTTGTAATTTTGAAAAACATAACATTGTTATACAGTATTACAACATTGTAGACCTTTAGAAGAACATATTCTAGTTCTAAGGTTTAATAGTTTAATAATATAGTTTAATAAGGTTTAATAGTTTTTAAGGTAAAATTTATATTATCATAATATCATATGACACTATTCTTAGTATACTATGCAAACTTTGAATAAAGAATATTTGAATTGAATTGGAAAAAAAGCCCTGGCTGTTGGGCTATTAATAAATTGCCCTTTCTGAGGAACAGTCGAACTCAGATAGTAACCAGACTACACTAATCCACACTCATCCTACACTCATATAACCATTCATATTCGCCTTAAAATACCAACAACGTTGTGTCGGCGTCTCATAATAAGAATAAGAATAGCCTGAACACAACTAATATATGTGTGTGGTTGGTTGGGTTGGCCAATGCCACTGTTTGTGTATGGTTGGGTGGACGATATCATCACGGGGTCCATAAGAGTATTTCTCAGTACCACTGTCCTCTAACCTACACAACGTAGAATTCTTCCGTTTATTTGTACTTAAAGATATTACAGTAGACAAATTTTCATGCTAGGTGTATTTTTTCATCAATTTTAATACTCTTCCTTTTGTGAGAGTTAAATATAGACCAAACATTTCTGACAACATTTTTCAATGAATTACTAATAGTGTTCCACAAACAAAATAAGCTGCAGTTTATTAAAATATTACAAGCCTAAAAATAACAATAGGCAAAACTTTTAAAAGCAAATTGGTGATGTGTTGGTAGATTCTTTCCGTCAGAGCTGACTTTTGGCTGTCACAATGACTTTGGGACAGGTCTGTGTAAATTCTTATTGGAATACACAGTCTACTGTCAGCGCAGAAATTATGTGCACCTGAGTTTGAAGGTTGTTTATTTAGAAACTAAGAAGCCTATGACAACTCTAATCACACTGTTGTTTTACTCGTTTAACTTTGCATCATGGCATATACATTTTTAAATTTTATTAAAAGTTTTACTAATTTTTATCCTAGTTGGAACAAAAAAAGGACCGGAATCTTAACTAGTTCTCACTGTACATAAAATTTACATCATTATTACTCAAAATATCCGACAATTTCTAACATTTATATTTTAATAATTGGTTGATAGATATATTTTCTACAATTTTATAATTTTAACTTTTCAAGATAAAAAGTTCTTATCAATTCTATGAAACATTGTTTCCTTGGCTTTGATAAAACTTTTTTTCTTTAAAAGTTAAAATTATAAAATTAATAAAAACTGTAAAAACATATCTATCAATCAATTATTAAATAGAAATCTTATAAATTTCATAAATATAAATAAATACATTAAAATATAGAAATAAATACATATTATAAATACATTATAAGCTGTCAGGAAGGGAATCCCATAAAAGACTAACTGAAACCATAAACGACATAAGAAACATTAACTTATGATGTGGAATAGACAGCTGAGAAGATCCATATCGAGTGAAATGTGAATTGATCTGGGAAAGAAATTTAAAACAATAAAATATCTACCTATGTGAACTAGTTTTTAACACAGCGTGCAGGAAAGTAAGAGCGTGATATTGTCGGTGTTTCTAAAGTTTAAGAAGAGATAAATGATTGAAGAAGGGTGTGACATAAGCATCACACCTTAAATTAAAGATGAAATAGTCAATAGTCAATAGTCAAAATCTCTTTATTCATGATAGTACAAGTGTACATGAATGGTGTCAATAAATCAAGGATATACATATTTTCTTATATGTGTAACAATATTATAAAACCCTCTAAATCTACAATTAACCATGAGATTAAACCAACAAATCAAAAGCTATAAACTGAATCACATATTAAACTAAAATAGGCTAACTAATCAAAAAATTCGTCAAAATTATAGATTGATTTGTCTATTAAATATGTTTTCATCTTATTCTTAAAAGTAGTGAGGTTGGCAATCTGTTTAATTTCCAAAGGTAAATGATTAAAAAATCTAATACCTGAATAACTTGGTTTTTTGGAATATAATTCTAATCTATGACTATTAAAAATCGGTTGATGTCTGTGTCTAGTATTATATTCGTGGGTGGAACCTAATTTGGGTAGTTGTTCAAAATTGATTTTGATATGGATTATTAGCTGATAGATATACAGTGCATAGATGGTTAAGAAGCCTAATGATTTAAAGTGTTCTTTGACCGAATCTTGATGTTGTAACTTAAGAATGACTCTAATTGCTTTTTTTTTGTAGAACAAGTATTCTGTTCAAGTTATTCTTTGTAGTTGCACCATACAAACACAATCCAAAGGATATATGTGATTCAATTAATGCAAAATAAATCTGTTTAAGAGTTTTTAGACTGCTAAATTTGGCCATTTGTCTCAGAGCATATAGTCCTGAGGAAATTTTAAAACAAACTTGGTTAATATGATCATTCCAATTTAGCTGATTGTCGATATTTAAGCCTAAAAACCTAACTGTGCTTACTTCTTCCAGTCTGTCCTTACTCATAAAAATATTAAGATCTCTATTAGAGGTTGTATTAGATGGTAAAAAAGTCATAAATTTAGTTTTTAATGGATTAGGAAGAAGATTAAAATTTTGTAAATATTGGGAAACTATTGAAAGATTTGTATATGTGTTTATTTCAATCTCTTGAGATGATTTACCTACAAATTTAAAGTTTAAGTCATCAGCGTATAGGCTAATTTTATTAGGGGTGTCGACAACTGCAGGCAATCCTGTTAAATACGCTAAAAATAGGACTGGTCCTAAAATGGTCCCCTGTGGTACACCATATTTAATTAAATTTAATTTGGATTTAGCTGTTGTCATACAATTGTATTTATTTAAATATTGTATTTCTACATATTGCTTCCTACCAACTAAATATGATTCAAATAATCGCAAGCCTGTGTTTCTAACTCCTAATATTGACAATTTATTTAATAGAATGTCATGAGAGACACTATCAAAGGCTTTAGCCATATCCATAAATACACCCACTACTGAGAGTTTGGAGTCCATAGAATCAATGACAGATTCAATGAAGTCAATACCTGCACTAACTACTGATTTCCCTGCCCTGAAACCAAATTGTTGGTCATCTAGTATATTGTTTTTTTCTAGATAACTAGTGAACTGTAGAGATATGACTCTCTCGTAAATTTTTGAAAAAGAAGAAATTAATGACAATGGCCTGTAGTTAGCTATTTCCTTAGGGTCTCCATTTTTAAAAAAGGGCTTAACTTTAGAAATTTTTAATTTTTCAGGATATATGCCTGTAATTAAAGCAGAATTTATGACATGAAGTAATGGATTCAGAAGATATTGACGGGCATGCTTAATTATTGGCATGGGTACTTCATCCCAACCACTGGAGAATTTATTATCAAAAGTGATAATAATTTTATCCAATTCCTCATAGCTAATTGTATTTAGTTAAAAATAAGTATAATTGTTTTGAACGTTTCTGGTCGTTGATGGCAAAGTCAAACTATGAAATTTCTTAGCCAATACCTTTGGTAATATATTCGTCTTAACTACATTAGTAAAATAATCATTTATATTTTCACATACAGTACTAGGGTCATCACCATTTTTTCCTAAATCATTTATAATATTATCATCTTTTTTGTTTTTATTGCCAACCTCATTATTAATAATTTTCCAGGTAGTTCTAGGAATGTTCCTCGATTTATTAATTAAATTATCAAAGTAACTTTGTTTAGTATTTAAAATTACTTGCTTGTAATCTTTTGTTAGACTATTCAAACTATCTTTCAAATTTGCATCTTTACATGTTCTTGTTGACTTACTTAACTCCACCATATCTTTCCTTCTTTCAATAATATCTTTTGTTATCCAGTTATCATTATACATTTTTATACGACTTCTAACTATAGGAAAACATAAATCAAAATAAAATTTAAATGTACTAAAAAACACATTAAATTTATCATCAACAGGAGACATAAAAACGTTGATCCAATTTTCTTTTTCTATTTTTTTACAAAAAAGCTCAATATTGTCACTGGTATATTTTCTAGTATAAGTAGTACTATTTTTATTAAGACAAGTATTGTTATTAATAAAATTATTAGTAGATAGCTGTAAAACTTGAGCATCATGATCAGACAGATTATTAATCAAGCCAGTAACCATGACATTTGATTGATTTATATGAGTGAAAAAGTTATCTATAGCACTACCTTTTGTTTTACAAACCCTTGTGGGAAAGTCAATCAGAGCAGACATATTATGAGAAGATAAAATATTCATTAATCTAATTTGGCAAGGTGATGTTACCAGAGCATCAATGTTAACATCTCCGGTTATCACAATATGTTTATATTTTTTATTAAGAATTTCCAAGGCTGAATCAAATTTATCTAAGAAAAAGTTTTCAAGGCATGATTGAGGTGATCGATACACCCCCGCCAAAACAAATGAGTAGCTCCCAAATTTAATTTTACTCAAACAAAATTCAAATTCTTTTTCATTTGTTAAGGAGCTGATAGCCGGTAAAATAACTGTCTTTATCTTGATATTACTGGAGGTATTGGCAAGTATTAATACACCTCCTCCTTTTGATGATTTACGGGCATAAAAAGTTCCAACTTTAAAGTTTTTAATATTAAGGCGCTCGATTTCAGAATCAGTCATTTTATGCTCTGTGAGCACGACTAAGTCAGGGTTTATATCCATCAGTTCAACCGATAATATATTTATTCTAGACGGTAAGTGCTGAATGTTCTGATGTAAAATAGTTATTTTTGTTTTATTGACTTTCGATTGAGTTATAAAATTAGATCCTCTTTTCATTATGTCATCGAAACCAGCAGTAACTATGTCTTTGTCTGATTGCCTTAGTTTAAACCTGTGTCTGAACTTACATCAATAACTAAACTATTTTCATTGTTGACTATACTATTTACATCACTAACTATACTATCCACATTCTTTGAAAGACAAACCTTGAATAAAATAATTCTATGCATGATATAACTTATCAGACAGTTCAACATTCATGTCATCTATCACACTGTCAAAGTAATTATGGAAAATCAGAGTGCAAACTAAAGTAACTCTCATCTCAAGAGTACTGGAATCTTAAAGAGTATGTGATATACGCAATAAAATGCTTTTGAGAAGTCAAAAAGTATTCAAACAGTTTCCTGCCTGTTATCCATTGAGGATCAAATGTCCTCAGTTATTTTGAGAAGGGCACTTGTGCTGATGTCGGAAGCCAGATTGAGTATTTGACATTATATTATTATTATTATGTTCAATGTAAGAATACATTTGACTATGGACAATTCTTTCAATGCATTTAGACAGGGCGGGAAGAATGCTGATGGGCCTGTAGTCAACAGGTGTTGTGGGCTAAGTATTTTTCTGCAAAGGACGTACAATGGCGTTTTTCCAGCCAGCTGGGAAAACCGATTAACTTAAAGATTTGTAAAAAATGTATGTAATTACTGGAAGTGTAACTGAAAGTGAATCTTTGATCAAATTAATCGGAATGTTATCTGCATCTATTGTGTTGCTGGTGAGTCTCAAGGTAGCCCTCAGTAAATCAAATTCTGTCACAGCAGTAAAAGAGAACTAGTGACAGCAAGGCACAACCAGAGTAGCAGCAGCAAGCTCCTAGTAATAGTCCTGAACCCTGGTCACATCAACAGGAATATTGACAAAATAATCATTTATCACATTTAGATAAAGAAAATTGGTTGCATTGCAGTAGATTTTTTAATTCCAAGTTGTTTGACTTAAGACCATATCGTTTTTCTTGATTTTTTACTTGAGAAAAATGTATATGAGAAACATATTTTTGCATTGCAAAACTAATGTTGAACTTTATTTCTTAATATTTTATAAGTAATCAAATCATCAGGAATTTTGGTCAGTTTATCCTTGCAGAATACAGAGTCTTTAACTGCCAAATGTAGTCTGTGATCCAAGGGGCCGACTTCCTTGTGGATTGTGTTTATCATTCGCTTATTTTACTAAAGTTAAAGTGCTGTGATCTCTCAGATGGTTGCGTTGACTGGGTCAGGTCCTACTTATCAGGCAGTAGGCAGTGTGTAAGTACTGGGGATAGTGTGTCTAACTGGAAAACTGTCTCTTGTGGTGTACCACAGGATCAGTATTAGGGCCACTATTATTTTTGTTATAAATAAATTATGTCATAACTCAAATACATAGGTTTGTTTCTCACTTAAATAATTCTGTAAGCCTAATTACATCTAAACAAAAAGTAGTAAAACATCTATAACACTTTTATCTAAAAGCTTTTATGATTAGAAATATGTTCTGATTTCAGTATGGCCAAATATTTTCTAATGGATTTGGCGGAATGCCATTCCCCTGGTATGCCCCTGGAATACCACAGACTCCACAGCTGCCCAACTACGCCTGCTTCCCAACCTGCGGGTTGGAGCTACCATGTGTGGGCTGTGGAGTTCCAGTGCCTTGTGTCAATTGTGGAACTCAGGTAGTTGTGGTGAACACCACTACCACCACCAATGCAGCGACGATGCGCCCCACCACGTCCCCTCAGCCTCTACCCACCCCACCACCACCTACAACTCCAGGTGATCATTAAAATTAGTAAATGTGTATAATATTGATAGATATTAATTAACATATGTTTTCTATAAGTCGTTCTGATTTTGTGTTGCTATGTAAAACAAACACAGTATTACTGTGGTATTATGATGTATGTTACTAAAATAAAGCTACTAAGTTAATTCTTTATAAACTATTTAATTACTACAAAATATGACAGTGGCAACTAGTCAAATCATTCAGGACATTATTAGTATTCAAAATGTTAAAGAGAAACTAAAAAAGTTAAAAGTACTACGAAGAACTTTTAAAATGCAAATGACAAACTTGAACAAATGGATTGGTATTTACACTACTGCAAAGGTGATTGAAACAAAATGACAAACTTGAACAAATGGATTGGTATTTACACTACAGCAAAGGTGAGTGAAATAAAATCAAGAGTAGAACTACTAAATTCAATTTACTGTAAGATGACATCAATCCAAAACTTAATTGATTAAAATACTGAGGATGACCTTATAAATTGTGAAAATATTTACAGAAGTGAATTTGATGATACTATTATTCACTTAAAAGTTAAATTGGAGCAGATCCTACAAGAAGATACAATTGAAGTTAGCTCAGTGGATAAAACCATTCATTTGTCCAATTCAGGATCTAACCTCACTGCCTCTAACCTAAACTTCGTACCACTAGATGAACAAGAAAGATTTTCCAACATTGTAAAAAAGGTTAGACATATTAATTAAGCTTAAGGGAATATCTGACAAAACTTTAAAAAGACTTACACTTCTACATGCTTTGTCACCCCTAGTACGCCAAAGGTTACACTACCTGTGCGCACCAGATGACCCTTTGTCTAAAACTTATGAATAGATGGTAACGTTATTAAAAAACCACAAGGAGCCAAAGGCTAGTGTACTTGCTTTGCAACACAGATTCATTAAAGTGAACAAAACTGGAGTGAAACCGTTATGGAGTTCTCCAGAGAATTACAACAGTTATCAATTTAATTGTTTATGTGGAAAATCAATATGTGATGAAGTATTAAGACTACAGTTTATTAAAGGGATAAAAGATACTGAAATTAGGACTAGGTTATTACAAGATAGAGAGCTTAAACCTTTCAAAGAAATTGTTGAAACTGCTTCTTGAACTGAACTGGCTAAAACAGATAATGTAATGATATCTGCAAGTACTACCAAACATGAAACATATAAAATGAAACATAGCAATACATTTTCAAGAGACCTTAAAAAGAAACAAACATGCAGATCAAGTGATCATCCAAAAGATTTTTCCTTTCTAAAAGGAAAATGTTATCGCTGTGGAGACCCAGAACAAAGAGCGAACTTATGCCCTTGTGTAAACAATATATGTGGCTCATGTGATAAGTAGGACCATGTTGCCCGAGTTTGCATGAGTAAAAACAAATTCACAAACGAGAATAGAAGTAAACCAAGTACAAATGTGCACTTTACAGATGTAAACCTTACTACTGATGATCATACTAGTATATAGTATACACGAGATAAATATGTTTTCTGATACTAAGGAAAATGACAAATTCAGTATTGACGTGATTGTTGAGAACAAAAACATACACTTTGAACTAGACAGGAGCATCTTTGACATTGATTTCCTTTAAAGATTTCAAACATATTTTCCGAAATAAAAGATTGTTTAAGACTGGTGTTGAACTGTGAACATACAGGTGATGTCATCAGACCAAGATGATGTACATTTTTTACCTGTTATTACCAGGGACAACAGTTTATTGGCAAACTTTATATAACTAATCAAGACGTTGGTCCTATCTTTGGCAGAGAGTGGATTAGGGAAGTAAAACTGGACTGGGCAGAGATTAGGACTGTTGTGGAAACACAAGGATCAAAACTTAATAAACTTTTAGAACAGTTCAAAAATGTGTTTGAAAATTATATTGGTTCCATTCTTGAGTGCAAAGCAAAATTCATCCTTGAAGAAAGAAGAGAGGGTTCAAGCTAGATGCTATACCAGAGGAGACCCTAAGTGGGCATTTGGTGTAATCATTGTAAAAGAAGGAATATCCTTATATTTAGTAAAATTGGATGGTGGTGAGATTTGGCGGAGACATGTTAACCAACTGTTGAGCTCAAAATTTAAGACGGAGGAATGATAGATATTAAATAACATATGTTTTCTATAAGTTGTTCTGATTTTGTGTTGCTAGGTAACACAAACACAGTATTACTGTGGTATTATGATGTATGTTACTAAAATAAAGCTAGTAAGTTAATTCTTTATAAATTATTTAATTACTACAAGATATGACAAATATGAAAGTAACAAGCAGCTTTTAATAAAAAAAAAAAAAATTAATTAGATCATAAACCATCTGCCTTATATTTCTATGAGTCTACATTAGGAGCTGTTTTATTAGTATCTATGACCTGATAAATAGAGAAATTATAAATAGCGTTTGTATGTGCTTTGATTAATGTATAAAGACTATTAAAATAATTCTTTATTTCAATTTAGACACGATTAATTAAATGTAAATAAAATTAATTACTCATTTTTAATTTGTTAAAGTAAAACATGGAATAATATTTTTGTGATGAAAATGTACCCGCCCTAGAACAACTCTTGATTGGCCCTTCCATCCACCTTACACACAACATCGACTGGCCCTATCGCCTATCCTACCCTCAACAGTGACTGGCCATCTACCCACCAACCTTACACACAACCCGGACCCAATCTACACATGACTCTTGACGGGCCCTCACGCCTACCCTATACACGACACATGACTGGTCCTCTCACTCACCCTAGAGACAACTCTCAACTAGTTTTCTCACCCACTATACACATGACTTTTAGGTGCCCTCTCGCACACTTTACACACAACTCTTGACTGGCCCTCTCGTCCACCCTACACACAACTCTCAACTAGCCTTCCCACCTACCTTACTTATACTAAGTAATACTTGAATGAACCGTTTGAGGAATGACTCTTAACAGTAGGAATTTAGGAGTTCATGTCCCCAACAGGAGGAATGCCTCCAACAGGAGGTATGCCACCAGCTGGATCCCCACCATCAGGAATGCCTCCGACAGGAGGGGCCCCACCAACAGGAGGGGCTCCACCAGCAGGAACACCTCCAACAGGAGGAGCTCCACCAACAGGAGGGGCTCCACCAGCAGGAACACCTCCAACAGGAGGAGCCCCACCAACAGGAGGGGCTCCGCCAGCAGGAACACCTCCAACAGGAGGAGCCCCACCAGTAGGAGGGGCACCACCAGCAGGAACACCTCCAACAGGAGGGGCTCCACCAGCAGGAACACCCCCAACAGGGGGGGGCCCACCAACAGGAGGAATGCCCACTCAACCTCCTGGTCAAGCTCCTCCTACAGATCCAGGTGCGACTAAAATTTGACAATAAATGCCATCAGTTATGGTAGATAATGTATCACAGATGATTTCCTCAATAAGTCAAATTTTAGGAGCAATAACAGGGTTAACATTTTTAGAACTTCTTTTCATATGAAGTGCTTCAATCAGCACAGTAATGGGCAAGTACTTGTAAGTATATTTGTTATTATGTTACTGCACTTAAGATGCTCAGTACAAATTGTTAGTTTGCCAGATGTAAAATTTAAAAGGGAAAGTTGTAGGCTGATATTAATCAGGGATATGTAAGTTTATCAAAATGACAGACTATCAACTATTTGTAAACATTTTACAAGACCATAGTAGCCTGTTAGTTAGGATGGATCTAAAGCAACAGTTCAAGATAGTTTAAAAAGAAAATATAAAGAGGTAAAAGAAAAGGAAATCCAAAATGAAATATATATATATATATATATATATATATATATATATATATATATATATATATATATAAAACAAAAAACTGCTCTTCTACTTCATGAACCATGGCTCCTGATACTCAATATTTTATAATTTACTCAGTTCCATCAAAAAGCAATACTTTAACTGCAATCAACAGCTACACTTTATACATTGTAGATTAACCAAAGGCTTAAAATCATCAACATGCTAAATAATGTAATGTTAAATATGAAATGTATGCTGTTCCTAAACACTAAAATAAAATAGTTTAAGTATCTTTTATGAAACCAGTGTTTTGGAGCTATTCAAGACAATTTAAAAGAAAAAATTAGGTTTCAACAGAGTTCCTCAGAGCTCAGTACTCGAACCTCTGCTCTTTTTTATTTTTGTCAACACTTTACCATTCTTTCTCAACATGTTTTCTAGTCTTCTAAGTCATCCTTATATAGTCTTATTTGCTGATGACAATAGTCTAATTTTTAAAGGGATGATCCAGCATCAATAGGCCTTTCTTTGGACTTTTATCCATCTTTACTGATTAAATGGTTTTCAATGAAGAACTCAACAGCTCCAAACCAAATCTTGTACAGTTTTCCCACCCATCTCAACAATATTCTTTTAGGCTCCAATTAAGGGACTCATATTTTCACCAAATTCCTGGATATCATTAAATTGTATTGTCATTTAGAATATCTTTGTAAAAAACTTAGTTCTTTAATATATCTGTTGAAATTTCTCTCTCTTATTGGATCGCAAAAGACCCTTCTCTTTGCTTATCTTGGAACCTTTGAATCAATTCTCTCACATGGTATAATATTCTGGGGGTTTACGAATCAGTAAAATCTAGAGAGTTTTTGTTTATCAAAAGCAGGTATTACAGATTGTGTGGGAATGGAACGTGCTCAAAGTTGTAGAGGGGGCTTCGGGATGGAGGACATCCTAACAGTGCCACCACTTTTAATTTATTTTTCTTCAATATATATTTAAAAATCAACCACGTTTCATGAAGTCAAATCATAAAATATACATGAGAATCAGGACATAACTAGTTCCAGAAGAATTTAATCTAGAAGTGTGTTGAAAAGTTTTTTTCAAGGCCCTTTATTCTTAATATATACAAATGAGTACATGAAATTTATTGTCATTCTACCACTTGACAACGGCTTAACAAATTTCTTTCATCTTTTTCTTTAAACTTAATTTTTCATAGAATGTTTTTTCAGGAACAAAAAATAAAAAAAATCACGAGGAAATCGGAAAAGTTTGAAAAAGTAACTAAGGACTTTTATTTTGATTTGTTTTCTAACAAAGAAATGAAAGGCAAATTTGAAACATTTGATGACTCTTTTGTCTTATCAACAGATTCATCTTGATGTTGAAAGAATCAAACAAAATACAAAAAGAAAAAAAAAACTTATTTGTATTTGTTTATATAAACATATGTTCTATTTTATTTCTCGGTGATAAAGTGGTTACTGTAATAGACTTTTGCATTCAGTCAAAAATTAATATATGTTGTATGAAATGTTGGTATATAAATTAATTTTATATTAAGATATTTATCAAAATTTCATACAGTATATTAATTCTTGACTGAATGCAATACGATTATGTGAATGCTATTTATTTTATGATCCTGTTCATCGTATGGGTTAAAAGTTGTAGAGTTCAATCCTGGGGAGATTTCTGGTGTGGTTTTATTCACATCCAACTCTAGGGCTCCACCCCACTGGCCTTTAAAGTTTCAATATTATTCTTATGGAGTTAATTAATTTATTTAACTAATCATCAGCTGTTAAAAAAAATTAATTGAAACATTTTGAAACACATCCAAGGGGGGTTTCAGGTTAAATGCATTTTTCTCTCGATTCCTAACATGCCATCAAATTTTAGAAAACACTATGTTTGTGGGCTCCACTACCCCAAAAACCAAAATTCATTGTGATACAGTCCAAATATCCCAGCAAGGCCATTGGCCATGATTCCCCACGAGGCCGCAGGCCGAGTTGCACAAAGAGGCTAAAGGCAGAGTTCCTAAGCGAGGCTGCAAGCTGAACTTCCCTCACGAGCCCAGGGAGTGATGAGGTTGGCACTAGAAGATACCATAAATAAACTAAAACATTACTGTTTATATATTAATCCCATAGTAAGGCACGGGTAAACAGCTAGTCTAAAATAAATTGCCAAATGACATTAAACATTCACCAAGTGTTTAAACTTTTAAACGTAGCTTAAGACGTTATTTGTCCCGTAAAGCCTTCCACAGTGTGTCTAATTCATGACATGTCCCTGATTGATGAGGGAGGGTATTCTTAAGTGTACAGCACATTTTAGTTCCTATCCTAGTATTTGTTTGTACCATATTGTAATTATTTTAGTTACAATAAAATATGTATTGTGTCAATAAAGAATTTGCATATTGAATTGAAAATTCAATGAGTAAATGTATACAAGGTGTTTCAAATTGCAAAGAAATAAAAAAAGCAGTGTACAAAACCTGTAATAACAAACATTACAAATATTATATTATGACTTGTTGACATATACACTACTATTACAGCTGTATGGGAGGGGGTGTATTCGCAACTCCCTAACTTCTAAAAAGAGTTCAGGAAAAAACATAACTTTTACAATGCAGCATATTTTTAATTGCAGAAAATAAATTAAGTATGATAAGAAAGAATTCAATAAAATACAGAATTAATTAAATTAGAGAACAAAAATTTCAACCTCCTTGGTTGCTGTCAGAATTTGTTTATTACAAAGTTCTGAGGGGATGAGGTCAGAATGTTTTTCACCCTTTTACACTGAACCCTACTGTATAAAGTTCACGGTCTCAAGTAATGTTCATATAATAGACTTAATGATCCACCCATCACCCCTCAGACACTAGATTTGATGACCTAACCACCTGCCCTTAAAACACTAGATATGATGGCCCACTCACCCGCCCTTCAGACACTAGATTTGATGACTAGTCAGCTGGCTGTTGACTACACCGAGATCATCATGGTCACCAACTCCATGGGGCTGATGGGAAAGGTGAGTGATCCTAGAACAAGCAAAGGCGTGTTCTCATGTCCACCATGAATGCAATAATTCTGTACAGCACAGATGTGTGGGCTGTTACTATTAGAGTGAAGAGGTACAGCAATCACGTTCTGGCAGTCCAGCAAATTTTTACAGCAAATTTGCTTGATCAGACCATATTTCGCCTTGCCCCTAGCAGGAAAGAAAACGTGTTTTCGCTGCCACGATAGCAGAAACCCTGCTAGCTTTGCAACGGAGATGGGGTGAGGGCACCAACGGCCATTGGACCTTTATCTCATAACTGAATTCTACTATTAGAAGGATCGTAGCCACAAGGAGATTGGCTTTTCTCTGTGTCAATTCCGTACAGGGCATGACTTCCACAGGATGGGGAAGCCAGTCTCCTTGGAGTGCATACTTGCCAGAGGATGATGATGATGTTCATTGTACCTTCTTTGTGTGTGGGCGCTTCACCAAGGAAAAAAAGACGGCTTGCCTTCGTTATTGGTGTTGTTTCAGCAGATACCATTGTTGAGGCAATACTGCGAAGCGAGAAAACGCAGTTTTAACTTCATATGTTACCATGGACCTATGCAAAAAATATGAAGAGGGATTCTTGACAGACCCTTAGGCTTTATGATAGTCTAGGTTAATTCCAAAGGAGAGTTAAGCAAGACACTTGGCCATACTAGAGTGTTCTGACTGACCGTAGGGAGTTTAGTGTTGTATATTTATTAATATTCAAAAATAAGATTTAATAAAAAAGAACACTTATTTAAAGTATCCAAACTTATCATTTCATTCACATTAAACAATCTAACACACATTATTTAAATTGTGTCTCTAACTGTCAAGATTAACAATGAATAGTTAAAATAAATATAAACCATGTGTTTCTTATTGAATCATATGAAAAGACAAATAATATAAAGTTCAAAGGCATAATATATAACATTTAGTGTGTACTCCCTGATTGTTTTTTAAAGGGCAGGTCCCACATTCTGTGCATAAATGCATTCCCCCTACGGAAAAAAATACAAGCTGTTTACTAGTCACATGGTGTTGAACCAATGTTGTTGTTGTTGATAAAGCCATGCCATTGCAATAAACTACTTTGTTCGAGCTAGTCCCAGTGTCCCCATCAACTTGCGATCCTCAGTGTTTTGATGTTGATACTTACTATTAGCCCTACGTGTGAGGTGCCAGCTGCAGTTCTGTGTTTGGTCATAATAGGGAAGGGAGGTATTGCACAAAATGCTACAAACAGATCAGTTGTCAAAAATAAGTGACTATTATATGAGGATTTTTTTTTATTTTATCGAGGGCCGGCTTCTGCAAATTGCACTTGGAATCGCCATGCAGCTACTGAGCTTATTTTGCACCCTCATTTTCCATCAAATCCCAGGTCCTTGCTGAACCGTGAGAGCTTCTTGACAATGCATTCCTGCCAGTCTTCTTGGTCTCTTTCCCATACAACACCAAGGATTTCATTCCTCCTGGCTCATATTGGTCTTGGTGTAAAAAAATCGAGGCCATTTGAGTATTTTACTTGAAGTATTTTATTCTGTGTCCAGTAGTACTGTATTGATGAATCATATTAAATAGTCCCATGCTATTTGCAGCTCACCCACTTGCGGAAGCCTACCATTTGTGGCAGTCCTAATCAATTAAACCAGAATTATTGTTGTATTGGTATAGGTTGACAGCTGTCACTTGCAAGGGACGTGCCACTTGCGACCCACTGAAGATTAACCTAAAAACTACATTCAACTCTTCCTTGGCAGAGGATAATAATTTTATTAGTATACCTTACAGCTACCACATGCATGGTAAACTGTTAACGCTTCAATAATCTGTCGTCACTGTTACGAATCATCAATGCAAACCGGACATGGTAAAAGTGGAAGTGAGGGTGCAAGTGTTATCTGCCAATAAGAGAGCTAGGGAAGGAAATAACGATACAGTATATCTAGTATGATTAATAAAGAAATCAGTTCATTGTACGACATCTTCTTCAATTTGTGATGTATGACATGATCTTCAATTTGTGTCAGACATACCCAATAATCACAATAATATTTAAAACCAATAATAATAGCTCCAACGTTACGATAGCTCCATGATGAACAATAGGGGTTTCTTTAGAATTTCATGAAATGATAGACACTTTCTTATAATTAATAGTTTAGTTAAGGTTACAGAGATTCCCTTTCATGAACTCAAGAGATACAATATTTGTTTGATTAAAATCAACTCTAAATTTAATGCCTATAGCTGAATGTATTGAATAATAGACAAACAAACGATTGTTTATTTTACAATATTAACAATCAATACTTAGGACAATATAATAAAAGTTTACTGGCTAGAAAATAGCATTGTTGCCAATATATTTTTAGCTAAAGCTCTTAAATTTAATATTCAATTTCTTTGATTTGGTACAGTAAAAACATTACTGATTATAAGTTTATCCCACAACAAAGCACGGTAAACGGCTTGTAACATAAATAACTATATAACTCAAATCACTTTTAACTCAATACTTCAGTTCTTGTCAATTCTTAATCTTTCTGTGGGACTTTAGGCTATTATTATAAGTAGTCCCTGTCATTATAATACGAATATTTGGATAAGTTTATTTATATGTGAATATCCAGTAATTAATAACTGATGTTGGATAAGTTTCAAGCAATGTTAGATAATCATTATTATTTTGGTAAATATTACCAATCAAAATTTTGTAATGTCCATTTGTTAACATTATAGAGATTCACTTCCATCAAATCAAGAGATTTTTTAACTACAACCAACACTAAATATATATTTTTAGTTTAAACAGCTGTGACACGAGTTTCAATTCGTACTTACTTAACATGATAACTCAGAAAAATTAAGTCTGGGCTGCAAATGGTAGTCCGTCCGTCTTCCTCCGGATCTCAAAGTCATAAATTAACCAATAAATAGGGGTTTAGTTAAATCTGTGCCTCAAATGTCAGAAAAATCTGGTTTGCCGCAAGTGAACAAGTGGCAATAGGCACACACCAAATTAAATTAGCTTAAAAAATGTTATATTACAAATATTATTAAATTTTAATGTACCCTAGTTTTTGCAGGTAGTCATTTGCACTCTCCTAAAGAAATGTCTGACAGTACCAATGTATATTACCATCTCCTGTTCGTCAATGACAAGTAAAAAGACTATTGATGATGATTTGATGACATATCCAGAAGACACATTCAACCTAGATCAGCGAATATTGGCACGTGTGCACAACATTAAAATAATTAAAATAAATTCGGATTAATATTGAATTATGTGTCAGATCTATGTTAAGATTACTACATATTCCAGTTGATTGGATGTTAACCCTTTGGTGTGTTTTAACATACATGGTACGTCGTGGTCTATTAACGCAATAATGCAAAGTCACCATCGGTGTTGAAACAGACGGGCAGTCTAAAGGCGGGTTTACGCCGGAGTTGGCAACCTGAAGTTGTCATCTTTTTGTATAATTCGGTATAAACGTAACGGCAACTCACTAGGTTGTCAACCAATTTTAGAGGTTGACAACAAACATTTCAGTTGCCAACTCGTTCCCGCGAGGAGTTGTAAATATTACGAACAATAGGGGAGGGGATAAAGTAAGTATAAATTAAACTGTAGTTTAATTTAAAACCATCACATTTTAATTAAACTTTGCTGATCAGTATTTTTTGGAGAGGTGAATAAGAATATATTATTGACTTTTAAATACCACTCCATAAAAAAAGTATATTATTTTTTTATAAAAGGTTGACAACCAATATTTAAGACAAATTAATGTTTGGTTGTCAATGATGGGATATCCGTTTGCCAACTCAGGTTTTCAACCAGAGTTGGCAACATTTGGTTGTTAACTTCAATGTAAACCTGGCTTAAGGAAGGCGTTGTATTGTGGCCAGGTACAGCGCTGAGAATCCAGCGCGGGCTGGTACTTTTCACCTTGCAACTGTGTAGAGACACTAGTCTGTGGCATAGTGGTGTTGGGCCCACCCTTAAAACAGTGTCTGGCATGGGGGTGGAAGTTGACGGTATCAGTTTTTATTACATTTGCACAGCACAACACCTGTTTTGCTACTTTTTACTTTGTCAAGAGAAGAACTTCTATTTTCGCTGACTTGGTTTCTACTCATTTGAATTAATTAAAATACAGTTTGATTTATGATTTCAAAATACAACTCTATTAATTTTTAAATTATAGCCCTCTCAAAACATGAGAGAAATTGATACATGTAATTTCTCCTCCCAGCAAACCCTTCTCACAAACATTATCATGGAATTTACTCGAAATACTTTCTGCCTTATTTTCATTTTTAGTTTCAGAAGGAAGCCCTTCAAAAATTGTCTTACTAACACTAAACACACATATACAAAATAAACATTTGCTATTTTAAACTTTCACCTTCCTGATTTTGCTTTACATGCAAAATTTTATTGAAGCAAATTTTACTGAAATTCGAATGAACATCTGTAGGTAGTTTTAAGTTTAGACAGAATGGCACTTTAACAATACTTGATACTAGTTGTGTTTAACACCTATCTGTTGTTTCAGCGCCAATGCCCACCATGCCGGCCCCTGCCCCTCAACCAGCGCCTCCTCCTACAACTGCCCCTATAGCCACTGTCAACACCAACACGGTCTACTATGTCTACCCAAATTGGTTTGTAAGGCAATATAATCTCTTAACATATAACAACATTTATATATTCTATCTTTCATAAACCATTTTATCTAATGTTACTGTAGTCATTAATAAGTGGGAAATTATAACTCAAGTATGATGAATACGAACATGGGCTGACTGTTGGAAGCCTCCTCACTAACCACACACATACACAACTACTTATTGCACTCCCATCCTTTGCACTTTACTCAAGGCCTGACTGATAGAAGCCTCTCCCACTCACCACACACATAAACAACTACTGATGGTACTCCCATCCTATACACCACTCAAGGACTGACTGATAGAAGCCTCCCCACTCACCACACACATATCTACTGATGGTACTCCCATTCTTTGCACTTTACTCAAGGCCTGACTGATAGAAGCCTCTCCACTCACCACACACATAAACAACTACTGATGGTACTCCCATCCTATACACCACTCAAGGACTGACTGATACAAGCCTCCCCACTCACCACACACTTACATATCTACTGATGGTACTCCCATCCTTAGCACTTTACTCAAGGCCTGAGTGATAGAAGCCTCCACACTCACCACACATATACACATCTACTGATGGTACTCCCATATGGATAAGACTACCAGTGGCCCTCCCCCATACTTTTATGGCAGTTTGTTACTCTACTCTTAGAATACAATTTCGTTGATTAGTACATACCATATTAAACATAAAAGGAAGGCAATATCTTGCTGAAACTCATAATTTAGAGGTAACTCTCTCTAAACAAACTATTTTATTGACATTTATTACGATACAATTAAAATCTCGTATCTTATGGATGTCAAAGTTTGTTCATCTTACTACTTTTTTTTTTTTTTTTTTTTTTTTGAAATTTCATCATATAAAATGTATTGTTTATCATTTTCCTCAGATATAGATTTTAGAGTCTTTACAGATTGTTGTAATAAAAACTTACTAGTAGTTTTGTACTCAGGTCTGAAAGCAATTAAAATTATGAAAGCTCTTTTAATGTTATTAGAGAATACTCCCATGTACAACGTTAAAAAATCACTCATTCAACTTTTTTTCTGGACGTTCTTGTTATTCCATTTTGGTCTGTACTGCTATTCTTTTGGTTGCTCTAGCCTAACTTTCAGTTAATCTACCTTATGCCTAAACGTGTCTCTCTCTCTCTAAAATGCCATTATTAATATATTATGAATTTCAATGCCAGCCTGCAAAATAAAAGGAAAAATATGAAAACTTGAAAACTGTACTTGTGTCTTGGTGTTCAAATATTAATCTCCCGACACAGAGCCAAATCCAGGATTCATAAAATCAATACAACATAGTCCACTTCGTATGAGGAAGGATCATTCCACCTATGAAAGTCATAAAGCGGATACTAGAAACCGTCAAACATGTCCCAAGATTCTGGCTATATGCTAATTCGTTTGAAATTAACTGGGAAACTAGTCAGAGAGGTGATTTTCTAGATTTAAGGTACCTAGCACGTTGTTGGATATCTTGCCTTCTGTAGAGGTGAATTTAGCTGATTTTAAATCAGCATTAAGACAAAACTGTTCGAAATACAAATTTAATTTTTTTTATAACTACGTTTTTTACACATAACTGGAGGATTAAGATGTTTTTTTATTTTTTTTAAATGTACAAATATTTATAATTTTAAATGTAAAAAAGGGTATTTTTCATCTTTAAAATTATAAATATTTTTACATTTTTTAAAGTGAAAAACATCTTAATTCCTTTAGTTATATGTAAAAAACGTAGTTATTAAAATTAAATTTGTACTTCGAATGGTTTTATCTTAATGCTGATTTAAAATCAGCTAAACTCACAACTTCATAAGGCCAGAAATTCTAATGTAGTTGTTAAAAAATTGTTAAATATATTCTTCCTGTTTCAAGGGAAGGTATATTAACTAATTTTGATCATAAAATTAGAAAATAATTAACTCATTGAAAACCGATTGCACCACCGTAAAATAGAGATATTGACTGACTCTACTACACTGATTGCCAAGTACTGTGGATGTTCTTTGTAATTAAGCCTCACACCATCAAAAAATATATTAATTTTTTTATTAGGTTGTACCGTTTCAGTTAATTTCATTTCTTAGATATAAGCGTCCGTTCTCTGTTATGTAACTTGGCCCTTCTTCGACGTAGAAAGACACTACAAAACCTGATTATTTCTAACTTGTCGGCTCTTGCAGACATCGTTATGTAATGTAGAAAGCAAGGGGTGGACAATGCTAGAAACCGGCCTGTCTCTGGGCAGTTCTTCGCCACGACTTGAGGCGAGCGTTTGTGAGGTAAGAGAGCTACTTCACTTTTCTATAGCGATGTTTGTAATCCGCAAGGGTCTTTTAATAAATTGAATTTTGTTTTTTTTATTTCAGGTAAATATGTTAAAAGATAAATTTTCAGGGTTGTTTTATTATTTTTTGTTACATAGAGCAGATGTTAGCTAGAGGATTACGAGCTGACGGATATCCGAGCTCAGTCAAATATAACCCCTTTTATTCAGATTTTGGTGGCCCTAGTAAATATTCTAATTTTACATAATATAAAATGTATTATATTAGTTTAAAGGGATTTTAGATTTGCAAATAGACTTTAATGAGAACAATAAAAATATATGTTTCACACCCACATGTGTACCTCTTCAAATGAAGCTACTTATACATGTGGGGTAAGTAGTGGTATAAGGTAGACTATTACTCAGGTGAAAGCAAGTTACTTCTGTTTTTGTTGGATTGGGATTTAGCTTCTAGGTTTTAAAATAATTATTGAGTATGAATAGTTTGAGTGTAAGTGTTCTTTCTGTTTTTTATGTCTTTGTGTTGAGTTGCCAGAGCAATATCATCCCCATATCTCTTATAGTGAGCATTCGGTTTTGGCCTATTACAAAAAATACAGTGTTATATAAATAAACATTAGAAATTACTTTCATTTTAAGAGTAATAATACTCTTATTAGTAGTCTTCATTTCATGAAACACTTTGGATTAGTTTCTTGCGCTACTGAAGTGAAGGTAGTCCTTGCATATGCTGAATTGCATCGTAATTTTTTTTTTTTTTTTAGTCCCAGTCGACAAATCTGCAGTGGTTATTCTTGTCGTCTACTATCATTGATAAGTTCTTAGCTAGATGTTTCCTCTGACTGTCCAGAGGGATTAGCAATTGCTTTTTGGGTGGTCCTGGAAGTGGCAGAAAATCCATTCCATAACTATTGTCACTCTCTAGTGTTGGTTGGTGAACATTGGTATGCTAGATCCGTCCTGTACTCAAGATAGTCTAGTCGGCCTTTCTTAAAGGGGTGTTCACATTAATCATACCGCTTTTGTATTACCCAGCTGGAAGCAACCATTTTCATCTACCTTCATATGGGGGAGCCGGTGGTGGTGTTGTGCTCGCTCGTCCAAGTTCTAACTCATCCAATTGCTATCTCGTCCAACAGTTCCGGGAAGTTACAGTTAGGGTTCAGCCCATATACCTGAGTGAGCCACTTTTGGAGGATGGCCAGAGGATTAGGAGGCACTTTGTCAAATACAGTACCTCTCAAAAATTAATTTAGTAAAAATGGCCTTATATTAGGGATGTGACAAACTGCTGTATGAAAGAAGCAGCTTAGCTGAAAGCAGTTAGCATCACTAAGCTGCTTATTAAAAGCAGTTCAGCTCAGCTACAGCACACATATTGGCACGTTATTTCTGTATATCGTTGTTGACTGAAAATTGCTTAGCCAGCTTTAAACTTGCGTTTAATTAAATTATAAGATCAAATAAATTAGTTACACATACATATCAAACAGTTACAGCAAGTCTAATAAAACAAGGCTATACAATTTCTTGGAGATAGTTTAATAAAATGTGTGTATACCTTTCTATTGATAGAACATTTAATTCAAAGTATATCGTACATAGTGACAGTGCATCTCAACAGTACAAGAGAGCTGCAGACAGCAACTAATTTAGAAAAGCGCTTACTGTTCACTGCTGTTGGTCAACCTGCTTTCTGTAACTATTGGGCGAGGATAACTGCTGCCGAAAAGCAGGTATTCTCACTCAACTGTTTAGTAGCTGAGCCACTTACCGGTACTTCAATATACCAGCTGCTTCAGCTTATTTGGCACATTCCTAATCACAACAGTGCAAGAGAGCTGCAGACAGCAACTAATATAGATAAACGCTTACTGTTTACTGCTGTTGACCAAACTGCTTTCTGTAACTGTTGAGCGGGGACAGCTGCTGCCGATAAGCAGGCATTCTCGCTCAATTGTTTAGTAGCTGAGCTGCTTACTTCAATAAACCAGCTACTTTAGCTTATTTAGAACATCCATAGTTCACATTTGCCGCATCGCAACAGTGCAAGAGAGCTGCAGACAGCAACTAATATAGAAAAGCGCTTACTGTTCACTGCTGTTGACCAACCTGTTTTCTGTAACTGTTGGGCGAGGATAACTGCTGCCGAAAAGCAGGTATTCTCTCTCAACTGTTTAGTAGCTGAGCTGCTTACTTTAATTAGCTGCTGCTTCTAAGCTGCTTAAGCTTATTTGGCACATCCCTACCTTATATGTCAGGATTTATATACAATATCAGCAATATTATTTCCAATTTTCGATATTACAAATTCTATTAATTGAATAGTTGTATTTACTTTGAGGTCACCAGTATGAATGATCCGTGCTAAGTGTTGCACCCTCACTCAAACCAGATGACCAATGTGTCACTTAGGAATATCACAAGGTCAGCTACAACCAATGAACCATGCTCAAATACTGGGCAGAAAGTGGACCCGTAGGGATGGACTTAATTATCCTGTTCACTGATGAGTAAAGCCGCCTGGACGAGTTGACACTTTTTTCCACAAATTTAGGTCCTGGATGAGATAGCATCTTGACGAGTTAGCACACAACCGCAGATGGTAGAGAGTTAGAGGTTTCTTTATTACCCCACTTTCCACGAGGCTGCTGGAGAGCCAGTTATGTAGGAGCACCAATAGTAGTACTTGTAGCATCTACTTCGGTGTCATCTTTATCAACTACATTAAAATCGTCAATTCTGGGTGTAAACAGGAAAGTAGGATCATCTTCATCCAAAAGATCTTTAATATCTGACCCTTCACTGGATACCTGAGGATTGCAAAAATCAACCAAAACACCTGGAAATTACATATTATTAGATAATTATTATGTTAGGAAGAACGAGGAAGGAAATATGTTGTAAAATTTAAAAGAATCAGGCCATTTCTTCAGACTGTGTTACAAAGATCTACAAATGTTGCTGACATTTTCATTTTCAAACCCATTCTCAATGAAAGATGTGAAAGTAATCGTCCCAATCAGTTTTGTTAAAGTTGGACAACAGGAACCTAAATCCTTATAGATATCAAAACAAACCAGCATTGTGAATGGTACCAAAAATGCTCCTCCTAATTGTTAGGGGTCTTAAAGATCATTCACATAAACAAAAGCATAAGTCTAATTAATAACCACGAAGCAAACAAGTTCACTGTGGTAGTTTCATATTACAGATTAATTTTGATGTAAGTAAATTTTGAGGTCTTTTTAAGTGTCTTCCAGCTAAGGTGTTTAAAATGAGATTACATAGCCGATTATCTTTTTCAAGAGATAATTTTCTGGTAATCTATGAAGAAGATTAGAATTTCATTCACTTTTCTAAAAGCCTATTATGACGTTTACAATTTTTGTTGTTGTTTTGATTTTTGTAGCCTGTCGTCATTTTTAGTGTGTGAGTTTGTGTTGCTCCTAAAAATCTTTAAACTAAAATACTTTTATTAGTTTACTAAAATGTATACATTTAATTAATACAACAATTTTACTAAAAAATTTTATTTTTGTATTTTTAGGTGTGGAGGAATGTGCCAGACATTCTACAGGCCGTTTTATCGTCCAAAATGTTTATTATTCTCATGGCTTGGCCTATGAACTGGTACCACAGTAGTGTAGTAAACATTTGAAAGTAAGCGTATAAATTTAAATAATTGTGATAAATTTGTAATAGCTTCTCAAATTATGATTTGTAATTTATTGTATGCATTTGTACATGTATTATTTATTATTATTTATTTATTATCATTTCATACTATTTATTTTGATTAGCTTGTTGTCTAATAAAAATAATTGATTTTTTTTAAATAAAATCACTGTATTATTATAAGGCTATTTCAATTACCTAAGAACATACCTACTTCATTCCTTTGGATAGGGCGAATAGTTGTTTTCCCAATGCTATTTATTAATTTTGAATATATTGCAAATCTTCTACTTCCACTTTGACTAATCCTTTTTCCGTCTTTGGCTAGCTACAAGATGAGATTATTTGTTTAATTAGACTTGTATTATGTACTATGTGTTACTCTGATTACTTTATGCTTTTATAAAAGTTTTACTTTAATGGCTATCTTACTCTCTAAAGCTTATTTCTCAACAATAGGCTATTTGTTTTAGTTTACCTTACAAGTCATCTAGTTAAGTTGTCAGTCATGGGCATTAACCCTGGATTCATAAGCATTCGTCTCTCAGACGACGGGAGTTTTGGGAAATTTAAGTTTTTAGTGGTTGGCGGGCCTGTCTACCCCCACCCGCTCGTCTAATCGTCCCTCCAGACATCCTATTAGTCTTGGCTATACATTTGGCCACCATTTTCCAGCAGTAGCGTAGTTGTTGTACCATAAGTTTGTTGCGTCGTATGACAGACGAAAGATTATGATTAGTGTAGGTGCTAAATTCGTCCATGTTTTGTTACAACAAAGAAAATGTTTTGGTTTCTTACAAAGCAAAGTCCAACAAAATTGTCTATTTACTTTCCAATACACACGAAAAAGGCACCATTTCTCAAGAAACTGGAAAGGCAGACATAGTTATGTTCTATAACGCAACTAAAGGTGCAGTTGATGCATTCGATGAAATGACCAGTATCATGAGTTGTAGCAGAAAGACACAGAGATGGCCTCTATGTTTTTTTATGGTATGATAAATGACACTTTAGTAAACGCATTTGTTATTTATGTACATAACATGGTGGCAAAACAAAAACAACCAGTAGTATGCCGTGAGTTTGCAAAAACATTGAGTGAAGAACTCATGTTACCATGGTTACAAGAGCGAATACAACTTCCAACTTTACATCGTCACTTAACGACAAAAACTGAAGACTTCCTTGGTCAAAAAGCACCTACTGTTGAAGAAGAACCTCAAGGAACACAACAAAGGAAGATTTGTTCCTTCTGTCCTTCGAAAAAAAGAAGAATGACACGTTTTAAATGTTTTAAGTGTCAGCGCTTCATGTGCTTAGAACATCAGGGACAAGTCTGTGTAAATTGCATTTAAAATTAACTAATCAAGAAAAAAAAACACATGATATTCTTTTAAATTGATGTATTTATATGTTCTATAAGTTTTATTAAAATAACTGTTCATTTACAATTTTGTTTTATTTTTTTACCTGGAGTAGTCTGAGAGACGAATGCTTATGAATAGTGTGACAAAAATTTAAGGTTATGAATCTAGGGTTAAATATGATAATAACCAGTGGGGAATGTCATATGGGAAAAAATCTTACTTACATTAAAAATCTGCATGAAATTAGTCTTACATACTGCTTGTATGTCAAACTAGCCCATTTATTTATTTATTTTATTTTATTTATTCCAACGGTGCACACCATTTATATAGAAAGGAACAATGGATGATAATAAATAGCAATAATAATTTTACTACTCCAAAGTGTAAATCAAGCCAAGCAACATCACCTCAATATATAATATTATATAAGTATTACAACACTACATACTAAGTAATTTAATTAGTTAATAACATGAAAAAGATGGCATAATCAACCATTAATAGATGTAAAATAAAGAGAGAACTAGATAAAGCTATAAAAAAATAAATAAATAAGTGTTAAGTTTTATTCAGATTAAGATTCTGATAGAAAAAACAACAAAGATTGATTAATACTGTACATAAAATAAATTACAAAAAATAACAATATTAACAAATTGAACGATGACTAAACAATAAAATTAATAAAAACAAGAAAACCCAATAAAAAAGCATTAAAAATAATAACAATAAATAAATATTGTACACATGAAAATATAAAAATTAATTAATAAATAAAGATAACTGAAAAAAAAGATTAACAGAAAAACTGGGAAAATAGTACATATTTTAATGGTCTCCTCCAATTGTAATAATACAAGAGTTCCCTAAAACATGCTGAATTAGGAATTTCATTAAATTCCTCTAATTTAATGAAAATGTTTGGAAAATTATAATCATATGGTGATCTATAAATTGCAGAAAAAAAGGATTGTAAGCCTTTAGATCAATTCAAAATTAAATTGTTCAGTTAGTTAGTGGAAAACCCAATGTATTCCCGTAGTAAACTTTTTGAGCATATAGTTGTGGATCTATAATTTTAAGTTCCATGAATATTTGTATATTTATTTATTTGATTATTATGTAGTTAAGGGTGTTTAATTGAAAATTATTTCTGAAAATTTTTTAAATAAAATTGTTAGTATCCATTAAGTAATAAACGTGTTACAGAAAAAATTATAAAAAAATTTCATTATGGAGATATAGTTGCCCAAAGTGACTAATTTGGCCTTTTTGGTGCATAACTCATGAAAAAACAGTGTGATATAATTTATTAACATTTTGAGAATATAGTGGACAAAAAGTACTAATCAAATTAGTACATAGTAAATCTAAAAAAATATTGTTTTTTAAGTGTTACGAATTATTTCTATAAATAATATTTTTTCAAATTTTGAGTTGAAATTTGTACAGTCATCTTTGGATAAAAAAGTAGATTAATAATATATTTAACATTCATTGCTAAAGGTTACTATAAAAGTGGGAGTTGCGGGGCAGGGCAGAGGAGAGGGATTACCTGTATACATTGCTTGTTTGTTAGTGAGTATTCCTAACAATCTTTACTACTCTTAGCAGCAGTTGCGGTTGCAATAAAATCTAAAACTAAATTCCTTAGAGTGCTAAACTGGGCATCCGAACGAACACCCTTAATTCAAATGTTTCAATGATAAACACTGTATATGGCCGACCTAAGGCGAAAACTGCAAGTGTGCAAGAATCACAATTTATGCCCTTACCGGGGGGTCTGGGGGTATGGAATGCCCTGCCTAGGAAAGGGGGGTCCAGAAAATGTTTGAAATTTAAGGTCTAAAAACACAGTCTTTGTGGATTTTTGCGCCTTTTGGAACATTAAATTTATATCTCTCAATTTGATTTATTACTTATTGACTTGGTAGGTTTAATGCTCTTTATTCCATCTTAAACCACTATTTATTATGTTAAATAAACTAATGAAAGCTTCTGGGTCACGTTATAGTTATTTTTAAACTTATATTTCAAGAACTCTCAAAATAAATAGCTAATGTGGGACTCACCGTCCGCCATACCTGAGGTAAATTTCCATATCTCATGGGTAAAAGAAAATAAAACAACAGAACATAATGAACAAATAATTACAGAGTTTAATAATGACACACGCATAACAAAAGTTTATTAACTATTAAGATAGCTACATAGTCTCTTTTATTATACATTCATACAAGGGCTTTTCTGGCTTTCATATCGGAGAGTGAAATAACTAAGTCCAAATAATCAATTGACTGAGACAGCTCGTTTTCAATTAATAAAACTGAATGGCTGCTAAGTCTTTCTTGAGACAGTGTTGACTGGAGGTAAGTTTTGTCCACTTCAGCTTTGGAAAGCTTTGTTCAGCGGAGGCGACCGACATGGGCATTGTGGTTACGATCCCTGTTGCTATCCTATCCACAGGTTAACATAGGTATCCATGCTTTCGGTGATTTATAAAAAGTTTAGTACATCCATTGGAGACTTTTGACCTAAAAATAATAAAATTATATCACAAAACTCTTTAAGGGTAATTTTTAGAGAAGGTATCATGAAAAAGATTAGAATAGTTTGGAGTAAAACTAGAAAAAAGTACAGTCGACATAAATTAATTATGTAGTAAAATTCTAAGTTTAATGCATTTATCTAATACAAAATAAGGTAAGATAGGGTGAAATAAGAAGTGGAATTTAACTGTACATAAACCTATCAAGTTTAAATTGTTAATTTGGTAAAAAACAAACACACATACATGCTTTAAGATGAAACAAATTATATGGAATTAGGTCTAGACTATAATAACCATAGATAGTAATGGTGGAATATAGATTAGTAGAATACAAAAACCTACCTTATTTCTCCATTTCGCTGACTGTATAAACAACATTCAACTTTCCGTACAAACAAGAGCTTGATTGGTGAATATACGAAAAGCTAACACGTAAACTAGGTACTGTCGGATTGAAAAAGCAATGTACTCAAGTTAAAACGTTTGCTACATAATAAATACTTATCTGATTTTGTTGTGTTGTACACCAACATTTAGCTTCTTTAGTTATACGTAATATCATATTTTTTTTACTTACGTATTTTTTTAAGACTTTAAGAATTGTTTATAGCGGGTAGAATACAAAAAAAATTTTAAAACTTTTGGAGTAAAGTTCAACTTCAAACATTTCTAAAACAAAAATATTACTAAAGATAAGTCAGTGACACTTTAACCAATTTTAAAGAAGGTTGTTGTTTCTAGTCTGTTCAAATTATAGAATTTTTACTCTTTTAAAAAATATTCTGTTGTAATTTTTGTAAACCCTTGCAATCTTTTAAATGGCTGATTGAAAAGTACAGTAATTTATAAAATGGCAAATTATAAATTTTGAGTACGATAAAAAATCTTGTGATTTTATATCACATAATAATTCAACAGACATCCATGTGCGGTAACATGCACGATCGTGCGGGCCACCAGGCGCGGTGTTGCCACGTCGTGCACCTGAACTTCCACCCCGTGTTAGGGGACTTGTTAACTATGAATGACAGGTAGACATGCTGCAGATAATCACTCACAGTTACTAGAAATTTTATTAGTATATTCTGCAAATCACCAATATAATGGGTGGCTCTCATTTTCACGTTATATTCTGCTTGTTACATGTGAAATTTACATAATTGTAAATACTGTAAATAAGTTATTTTTAATTTATAAATTTTTAGAGATATAACATTTTTAAACCTGTCATTGGAAGTTCACAGCACTCATGAGGAAAGGTGATGGAAATGGTTTAAATTTAGATAGAAATCATGATTGATTAACTGTTAAATACTTCCACAGTAATAAACCTTTCTTGCAGTGTTTAAATACTTCCAGGGTAGTAGAAATACTCAGTAGAAATTGGTTTTCAAGTAGTGGACGCGCGAGTTGATTACACATACTTGATTGATACATACTTACGGCACATTGATGTATGTTGAATTACCATGTTATATAAAATCGCAATATTTTTTTATCGCACTTACAGTTTTATAATCTTACTTTATTTTTCAATCCGGTATTTTTGAACCGTTTTGGAAGTTTGTATGATCAGCCATTTTTAAGATTGTAAGGGTTTACAAAACTTACAACAAACAATTTTTTAAAATAGTAAACATTCTAGAATTTGAACACACCACAAACAACAACCATATTCACATGTGGTTAAAGTTTCACTGACTTATCTTTGGTACTTATTGTATGGAAATTTTTTGTTGAGCTTTACTCAAAAAGTGCTAAAATTTCGTGTTTTTTTTCTACCCGCTATAAAAAACTCTTAAAGTTTTAAAAGAAACACGTAAGTTATATGATATTACGTAGAATTAAATAAGCTAAATGTTGGTGCACGACACAACGAACTCGATGAGTATTTATTTTTTAGCAGGTTCAAACTCGAGTACATTACTTTTTGAATACGACAGTAAACACAACAAACGTAGCAAAACAAAGAGGTTCAAGCCCGCAAAACGTCAAGACTTGAATGACCTGTCACAATCGCGTATTGGTGACTAGAAAAACAAAACTGTGGGAGGAGGACAGGAAGATGAGTCACGCCCTTCCCGTGTACCACTACAGGGGCAGACGACTGCTCTACTGACCTTGGTCAAAGACATGAGACTACTGTATTTCAGAACTAATTGGGGTTCTGAACTACCTTCAAATTCAACAGCAATAGTTTTGAGACAAAGTTCATTGTCAAGTTTAGTAAATGTTTCTCCCCAACATTTGAATCAATTTCTAAATATTTATTCTCTTATTTTAGCAAAATTTACTAATTTTATGCCCTTTCAAAAAAACTTGAGTGTGCGGCTATATACGTCGCACACCCTTTAGGCCGGCCCTGACACTGTAGCCTCCTCCTACTGTATAACTAGAGTATTGCTTATTTATTGTAATTTTTTTAAGTTTGAATATATTTTCATTATTTATACATAAATTGGTTTTGTAGAAATGTTACCTGTGTTAATGTAATTTTATACTTGAAAACTAGTGTTAGTTTGTTCGTGTATAAAAATTGCTTATTACTTAAATATTTACTTTTTTTATGATATATAAATGCACAGCTTTATCGCCTGTATCATTAATAGGCTTAGCAAATAATTGGAAGTAAGTTGACTTTGGCTGTTTCTATGTTTGTTGCTTAAAGACAAGAAAATTTTATTTATATATAATGAGTGGCTCTGCATGAACCCATGCATGAAAAAAACAAAAGTAGCAACTGCCAGTTACCTAATCCAAATCCAATAGACATTGGGATTTGGGAGGGAAGTTGGAACTGATGAATTCTGTCTTATTTGTTTATCAAACCTAACCTTGAATCTTTATGAACTTTTATTTGGTAATTTTACGAAATTTATGACATAGTTGTATAGTTGATAGATAATCAATATGTCATTAACAAGTGGAGACATAGAAGGAACTATTCGACAGAAACTGGAACCCGTACATGTGGTAATTACTAGGCTGAAAACAATTTATTTTTCTTTAGCTGTATTAGGCTATTGCTATTGGCATGATTTGGTCATATTCCGTAATAACAATATCTTGTAGGTTATTACGATAACAATACTTATTAGTTATTGATAATAACTGAATGTATTATAAAATCCGTTATAAAATAAATTGTATTATTGACAAATCATTTTTGTCAATGATAAGATTCTGAAAACAATGTTATTGGGATATATCTGGAGGTATTTTACATAATAAACTTATCATTGAACAAGCTGATCAATAATATCATGGTGATCCTGGTGATTATAATAAGAATTATGGCTAGCCTTCACATAAAATACCAACCTTGGTAGGCTATTCTTATGTACTGTACTTTCTAGACACCTCGCCAATCTCAACTTTTGTATCATCAATGGGTTGAATCAGGTTTATTTATTATGAAAAAACACTTATAATTTCCCGGAAATAATGTTTTATACAAAAATCGAAAATTCTAAACGTTTTAAAATGTTATTTTTTGATTAGCCTAATCTCCGTTATTTTTCATAATTTTTATATGCCAATGATGTAGTTTTTTGTACTGAACCTGAATTTGAAAACTATTTTGGTCTACGACAATTATTTCTTAAGATATTGCGGAAAAAGTAGACTACGCTTGCGGCAAATCACTTGTGGTGACCATATGCACAATGTTAATAGGAACATTGTACTAGCCACCAAAAACAAATTCGCAAATATTCCCACTGGAGTGAGGGCTGGCAGGCAGTCACGGAGGCCAGGCACCCGAATTTAACGCAAATTACGAATTTGTTTAGTATATTGTTTAAACAGGACAAGTTAGGTTATGTCTGGTTTGGTATGTAAAAAGTATATTTTTCAGACTGAAAATTTAATTTTATTGAGAAACCAATTGTATATTCATGTTCAACATTAAAAAACAAATAAAAGGAAAAAAATAGTTGAAAGATTCTAATAATTGTTGAACGTTTTTTTTAAAAAGTTGATTTTTTCTCACAAAAAACTAGGGCCTAGGTAGTTTTTAGATTTTTCGGTAAAAGACAAGTTTTCCGCAGCTAAGATCTACCTGATCAAGAACTATAAACTCCTATTTCACCACTTTTTCAACAAGAAATCATATTTTCAGAGGTGTCTAGAAAGTGCACGATTACCAAATCATTTAATTTCAAATATTTAGTATGAGTGATTTCCAAGGTATGCAGTTTGACATTTGTTTTTTTCTTGTTTCTCTAAGGTCTAGTATGGTATAAGAACATGGTAATTGAAAAAGAATAGTGATACAAATAACAAAGATAAGTAGGCCAAGTCAAATCTAGATCAGTTTTTAAGTGTAGCTACCTGTTTTCCTCTCTTCATCATAAATATACAATCTTTTTCAATTAAAATTGTGTCCATATATGCAAATTATATTCCTTGCTGTGATACAGAGAACTAGGGCCAACCCTTTCGCCACCAAGAAGCAATATTTTCAACTTTATCATTATTCTCTAAAATTGCTATCCGCCAAACAGTTTGGCTCGCCTTATTGTGCTTTATTTATTTATTTATTCCAACGGTGACCACCATTTTACAATATTTTGACAGTGAGATGTACATGTGACAAAGATACAGCATTTTACATTAGCATGCTAATAAGTGATGAAAGATGACATGCCATTAAGCTAGACTTGATAATAACTTGTATAAATATTACAAACAATAACTATGTACAACATTGATGAATACTTAAATAAATTGGACATGGCAATACTGTGTGGTTATATATGTACATTGATGGCAACATGCAATTTGTGAGCAAAGTGCAATGAACATTTAAAAGACCAACAGTCTTTTAGTTAGATTGATTGATTATGTTTGTAAATATATACGTTGATAAATAGATTTAGCCCGCCAGTGGACTCATGCCGGCGAAAAGACCGCAAGCAGCCATTTTGTTTGGCAGAGGGCTGACCGTGAGTCACAACTACACCCCCCTCCTGCTACTTGTCGAGGACAACATCCGTAAGGTCTGGAGGGGTAGGGGGACCAGATAGTCACCTTACGAGCTTCGGCGTGTGTGTTTGTTTTACCGTGCGGTCTTTTTTACCCCAAGAATCTTGGCGAAGAAGATGAAAGCAATTCATCCGACTGAACAAGGCGTGTATATTTTACAGTATATATACGCATTCTACAATATTTAAGTCTTATTCAAATGTAATTTTATTAACTTTTTATTAAATAACAATATACAATTATTATAAAAATATCAAACATTCAAAACTTCAAAAATTAAATAAATTAATTAATTCAGTTATTTTATTATATAATTGTAATATTAAGATGTATAAATCATATATACAATGTTATTGAAATAATAAAAGGTGTTTTTTGGATAAAACAGAAGTATTTCCTTTATTAAAACCCTAAACAAAAAAATGCGGTCTAAAAGACCCCATGAGTCTACTGGCGTAATGAAGTTCATGAGTCCACTGGAGGGTTAGAATTAGATAACAAAGATATATTAATGATGACTATAGAAGGTAACAGCAATAAACTACGATAAAAGTAACAACAACAATAATATACGAGTAACGATATACTACGATAGATGGTAACAATAATATATAGGTAACAACAATAAACTACAGTAAGAAATAAAAATATGATATGCTATGACACAGAAATTATCAGATAACAAGATAAAGTAACAGATAACAGACAGAACGAGACAAAATACTTCCCCCTCCCTCCCGACAATGTGGTTGTGGCCCTTTAGAGGCGCCACCAAGAAACACAACACTGCTAACACAAACACTGTGGGTAAGGAGCTTCAGAAGAGTAGCCTCTGGACATCTCGCTTGAATGATCCTGGCGATGGTCCAAAGAAATCTAGCCAAGAGTAGACGTCTTCGCTGGTTCTCAGAAGTCTCAAGATTCCGTGGTTAAGAGTGTAGTTGGTCGGCTGGTATCTCCTTGTGAAGGCTGTCCTGGATCTGGTGCCCCTGGGAATGGTTAGGCCAATATTGGTCAAAAGTTCAGCACAATCGATGATCCCATTCACTAGTTTTTAAAGGAAGATGATATCACAGACCCGACGTCTCACCGGCAGCGGCTGTATGTCAAACTGCAATTCTAGAGCTGTTACTGGTACTTGTAGGAAGGGGAAACCAAGTTTGAGGCCTAACAGTCTGAGGAAACGTGTTTGGATTCTGTTTAGTATGTCCATGTGGCCTACTTGATAAGGAGACCAAATGATGGAACAGTACTCTTAGTATCGGACGTGCAAGTGATTTGTAGAGGGTGACTAAGGTCGAAGGTGATTTAAGGGGCCTTGTAGAGCGGTATATAAAACCCAGTAGAGAGGAGACTCTAGAAGAAATGTACACCAGATGGTCGAGTGGGCAAAGAGAGGGAGTAGTGATCTTTAACTGGTAAGGGCTGCATATATTAGCTTCAAGTCCTAATTTCTTTATATGGTTTAAATATTTATTTGTGCTTATTTCATATCTAGTTTAAATTTATTCTATGCGATGACAATAGATGACAAAAACACTATTATCAAAGTCATAACTTTTTAAAACTAATGTTTTATTCTTTTTTTATATTGCGAGTATGTAATCCTTATATTTTATGTGTTGCTTGTTTGTAATATAATTATTGTTTTGACTTTGTATTAATACTGTAATAATCTAGTTCTACTTCTGAATATTGACATAGATTACTTATGTATGTATATTGCCAATAGTTAGTCAATTCAAGATTCTTTTACAATTTCAGGACAGGAATGTAGCTAGAATTTTCAAAAAGAGTATGTAGCCACATACAAAATTTAACACCAAACGTTTTATGAGCATGAAAATAAGTATATACAGTAATACAAATACATTCAAACTATACGATTCTATTTTTAATCCATTAATATCCATCTCATAACTGTAAATTCCCTTATCAAATCAGTATTTCATGCGCATGAAAACATGATGTTTGAACAATATCACTGAAAAACAAATGACTAATTATTCAGTTTAAATAAAAACAAAATAATTTATCATTTGTTTCATTTCATTCATAAATATTTAGGACATCAAAACATATTATTCAGAGCTAAATTTGAAAACGAATCACGAGATTGTACTCGCACTGACTGGGACTGGATGTGGTAAAGGAAGGAATTAGTCCAAAACTTACAGTGGTGATTACCTGCCCGCCGACCCAAACACGTACAGTGGTGATGACCCGCCCGCCCACCCAAACACGTACAGTGGTGATTACCCGCCCGCCGACCCAAACACGTACAGTGGTGATGACCCGCCCGCCCACCCAAACACGTACAGTGGTGATTACCCGCTCGCCCACCCATACACCTACAGTGGTGATGACCCGCCCGACCACCCAAACACGTGCAGTGGTGATTACCCGCCCACCCACCCAAACACGTACAGTGGTGATTGGGTGGGTGGCCCAATCCACTATACATGTAGGGGCGGGTGGGTGGGTTAGTACCACTGTATGTGTAGGGGTGTGTGGGTGGGTGGGTCAGTACCACTGTACGTGTAGGGGCGGGTGGGTGGGTCAGCACCACTGCACGTGTAGGGGTGGGTGGGTGGGTCAGTACCACTGTACATGGAGGGGCGGGTGGGTATATGTATGGGAGGGCGGGAGTATACTATAAATATATATACAGGGTGTCCCGTAAGTAACCAGCCAAACTTCTGGAGGTAATTCCTTGAGTTAAAACAAACAAAAAATTGTATGTGTACAAATCGTCTATCTCGCTCCATTATCCGGCTATCTGTATGTATATGTTTTTTACGAAAAACTTAATATCTCTAAACTTATTTAAGATAAAACCATGAAAATTGGTATGAATGATGATACTTATAGTGTTCATGTACTATTTAAATTTCATTTTATTACAATAATTCTTTTCAAAATGGTGGCCATTTAAAATGTTTAAAGCCAAATATCTTAATAACCTTAACTTTACTAAAAACCTGTTTGTTACATAAAAGTTTAAAATTTTATTTCTACAAATAACTGTATAAAAAGTTTTAAGATTGAACAACTATTTACTGAGAAATTACAATTTTTATCAAATAAAAGTATGCTTGATATTAATAAAATTGGAAAATTTAGTAAAATGACATTTATTTACTAAACATTAGATTAGTGCTAAATAGATTTTTACAGCTTATTTGGAAATTGAAAACATATACATTCAATGATTACCAGCTGACTGTAATATTGACAGTTTGTTGTTGGAAAACACCTATTTTTATTTGTTATTGATTGGAGTTCATTACTAAACAAAAACAGGGATGTTAAGGGGTTCTTGAGATAGTTTTTGTGATTGCACTGGTATTAATATATTATCTTATTTAGTTTCTTCATGAACCAAAATGCCTATTTATTCAAATGAAGAATTAGCAGGCGTTCATTTTATTTATGGATTGACTAATGGAAATTCACGCGGGGCAGTACGACTCTATGAAGAAAGATTTCTTCATCGAAGACCTCATCACCAAGAAACGTTCGTAACTGCATAGGTCCCTGAGGGAGCGTGGAACTTTTGCTAAAGTTGAAAAGATGGGTCGTCCAGTTTCAGTGACACTTTTAGAGCTCAAGAAAGAATATTAAATGCCTTTGAAGAAAACCCTAGTACGAGTGTCAGAAGGTTGTCACAGGTAGAGGGAATGTCAAAAACCTCTGCGTGGTGTATTTTGAAAGATCAACAATTGTATTCATATCATATTCAACGAGTCCAAAGTCTTTCTGAAAGAGACTTCCAGCCTAGAATCTATCTGTGTCAATGGTTTTTAGGAAAAATTGCTTTTATTCCACTATTTCTCTCAAGTATTTTGTTTACCGATGAGGCAGGATTTTCAAGAGAAGGTATTTTCAATTACCATAATAACCACTTTTGGGCTGATTTAAACCCTCATGCTACATCACAATGCAGACACCAAGTACGTTTTTCTCTTAATGTGTGGATAGGAATTATTGGAGATAAATTGTTAGGACCTGTATTTTTGCCAAGTAGACTAAACGGAGCATCATATTTAGACTTTTTACAAAATTTGTTACCTGAACTATTAGAGGACATGCCTTTACATGAAAGAAGTTCAGTGTGGTTTATGCAGGATGGTGCTACTGTACATTTTAGTGTTGATGTTAGACTACACTTAAGACGGGTTTTTAGAAACAAATGCATATCCTGTGATGGTCCTGTAGCGTGGCCTGCCAGGTCTCTGGATTTAAACCCCCTGAACTTTTTTGTATGGAATTACCTAAAATCTTTGGTATACCAAACACCTGTTGGAAGTATTGAAATGTAAAGGGAAAAATAGTGGATGGCTGTAATACGATTAGACAGAAACCGGGTGTATTTGAATGAATGAGAAGTTCTATGAGAAATCGACTAGAACGATGCATAGACATAGATGGTGGGCACTTTGGACACATGTTGTAGGATCACTAGTATTTTTTCTTTTGTTCTTTACTGTTGTTTTTGTGTTGTAGTAAACGTCACTTCTAACCTTTTCCTACTGTATTTAGTTTTTAGTAAATAAATGTCATTTTACTAAAGTTTCCAATTTTATTAATATCAAGCGTATTTATATTTGATAAAAATTGTACTTTTTGAGTTAATAGTTGTTCAATCTTAAAACATTTTATACAGTTATTTGTAGAAATAAAATCTTAAACTTTTTTGTAACTAACAGGTTTTTAGTAAAATTTAAGGTTATTAAGATATTTGGCTTTAAACATTTTAAATGGCCGCCATTTTTAAAAGGATTATTGTAAAAAAAATGAAATTTAAATAGTACATGAACACTATGAACATCAACATTCATACCAATTTTCATGGTTTTATCTTAAATAAGTTTAAAGATATTAAGTTTTTCGTAAAAAACATATACATACAGATAGCCGGCTAATGGAGCGAGATAGACGATTTGTACATATGAAATTTTTTGTTTGTTTTAACCCAAGGAATGACCTCCAGAAGTTTGACTGGTTACTTACGGGACACCCTGTAGAGTATTGTTAATGTAAAACATAACCTTGAGCGTGGTTCGGCCTTTGAGCTTGTCTGTCAACCCGAACGGTGACTGACACTATGGCTATTCAGTCATGCTGATGATTTAATATATTATTTATATCTTATCATTAGTGTATCTGCCAAAGATTCTAACATTTTGTATTAAATATAACAACATTTTGTTGGACATCTGGGTACAATTGAATATATAGTATAATATATATAAGATCAATTCCCGAGACATAGACAAATCTACAGGAAATGAGCTTAAGCATAGATAGAAGTACTGTACAAACTGGTCTTTATGTATAATGATTACAGTTATTACGAATAAAGCTGGTGTTTCATCAACACACATTAAAGATATTGATCAAATCTAATAATGTTATATGTTCCATATATATAAAGTTTAGCCCAATATCTTTTGTACAGCAGTTGGATAGACCAGTGACAAAGCAGATGTACGTAAGACGTGTGCGTCGGCTCCCCAAGTTGTTCCAGCAATATGATGTAATACATTTGACCTGGTTTTGAATTTAGCTGCTGTTCAAAATACCTTTTAATCGTTTAATACATAAAGTGCGATCGATCTATCATTACTCTCAGGTACTGTGGATGATCAATATGATGAAGTATACACCATTTAGAAAGATGTTCAATTTTTATCAGCTAGTCTGTTACTTAGGTGGAAGCAGGCTACTTCACATTTTGATGGGTTAGAATTTAGCTTCCAGGTTGTAAAATATTCTTCGATGACTGCAAGGTTACTTGTGAGTGTTAATTCAGTAACTCTGAAGTCCTTGTGTTGGTAAGCTAAAGCAATATCATCTGCATATATCAATTTTCTAGACTTTGTGATTGGGATGTTAGTGGTATACACGTTTAACAAAACTGGAGTAAGTACAGAACAAGTTAGCAAAGATCTGTTTAAAAAGACCTGTATTACTTATTGGTGGGACCAAAAAGAAAATATTTCAAAAAATTTGTTACCTCTTTCTCATGAAAGGTCATGAAAAATGAAGCGTTTTGGTTTCAGAAATTTTTAAATTGCACCAACAGTTTAGCCACTGTGTATATAAAACATATTTTTCATCATTTCCAAAAACATTTTTTAATATGTGTTTAAGGAAAAAAAGTATTAAAATCTGCTTTACTTAGATAGTTTTAGAGAAGTATGTGTTATTTACAGTAAAGTTATAACATTTATAAAAAACACCACCCTTATTTTTAGGGTATTTTAAATTTAACTAAAAATTTTCAAATAGGACGATGGTGTGTGACCACTAATAGAAAGCCTTAGTAATGCTGAGTAATACAACATAAAAGATTCTGTGGCGAAAACCTCTATTTTTTAATAACTTTCCACTTCTTTTGTAGAAGAGGTAGAACCTTGAATAGACAAACAGATTATTGACGTAATTGAGGGAACTGCTGATCAAATAACTAGTAGATTTGCTGATTAATTTTTAAATCAAGTTTTGGAAGTTATAATTGGAGCAAAAGTTCTCCTAGTGAAAGACATCTTTCATCGATAGCCCTATTCAACCAAACTTTTACATACTAGTGGGTAATAAGAAATCAGTCAGACATCTTCATTAGTTTTAATAAAAAAAGCTTGTGGGATTGATAATATTAAGTATGAAGATATAAAAATTATATCAGATAATCTAGCTCCAGAACTTTCAAAAGCAAATAAATATATCACTGGGATCTAGGTAATTTTCTTAGTTTCAATAAAACTTTAGTCATATAAGAAGGGGCAGAAAATAAAAATATGAAAACTATCGCCCGATTGCTCTTCTCTTAAGTATAGAAAAGGTATTTGAGAAGTAAGTATGCAAGTGCTTTAATAAATACAGGGTGTCCACAAAAGAACTCTGGGGTTTAAAAAAATCATATTGTGACATTCAGAGTGGTCTCCATCCTGGGAACCGGTGATGCGGAAGTAATGGATGGGTCGCTGACCACCTGCCCTGCTTGTTTACAACCCTTGGGGCACAATGGCTTACGCATGAACGCCCCTTTACCTCTTCACTGGACTTCTAGAATCTTCTGGGTTGACGAGCCAGCTCTGTCATGGAACTTCGGACGCAGGGGAATTCAAGAAGCTTCTAGATGGAGACCTGCAGGTGATATATACGGCCCGGATACCAGCGCTAGTCAGTCAGTCAGTCAGTGAGTCTAGAGCCTACAGCCGGGTGTTTGCAGCGAGCGAGTTCTACAGTGCGAGTGAAGTGTCCGAGTATAGTGAAGTGGTCTACGGAGAAGTTACCGGTGAGTGGTTCGTTGTGGGGATCAACGAAGGAGCAGTGCGGTACTTGTGGACGACTTCTGAAGGGACACTGAAGAAACTGTGAGTGAACTGTTAGCATTGGACTGTAGGTAGTAGATAATCTAGGAAAGCCACTTTATAGAGCTAGGAATTGTAATTAAAAGAAGTACTTTGCAATTAGTAGTTGTCATTTATTGATGCCATCTAAGATTGTAAATATAAATTAGTTTAACTGTAACAGTAGGCCTAATAGTAAATTGTACTTTTCACAATAGTTAAAGTTAAGGAAATAATCCATTTAATTATAATAAGTTAATTTTATATATTCAATAAATTTAGTAATTGTTTAGTATATCGTGTTGCTTATTTGTAAAATCCACATAGCGATTAATTATTTATAAATTAGGGCAAATTAAAAACGTCACACTGGTGTCAGAAGTGGGATACATTTGTTGAGCAACACGTTTAATATTTTTTATTTATTGATAGTTATTGTTAAGCTGTTTATTGAATTCATTTACTGTAATTCTATATTGTTCAGATGTAGTTTTGCAAAAGACGATGGCATCTAGTGGGGTTAAGTTAGTAGACTTAAAAGTGGCTGATTTAAAGCGGGAGTTAGAAGAAAGGGACTTAGATCATACTGGAACAAAATCAGTTTTAGTAAGTAGACTTAAGCAGGCAATGCTAGAAGCAGGGGATGATCCAGAAACATTCCTTTTTGAAACTGAAGCTAGTTCACTTAAGTCTATGATTACCAGAAATGTCGAGAAATTACAAAGTGACTTAAAAGGAAATGTCGAGAAATTACAAAATGACTTAAAAGGAAATGCAGAGGAATTACATAAATTACATAGTGACTTAAAAGAAGTGAAAGATGACTTAACCGAAAAACTAAATAGTAATTGTAAAACCTTGAAGGAAGAGTTAGCTACAGAATTTAATTATAAAATTTGCAAAGTTGAAGACGAATTTAAAAAACAATTAGATGACTGTTCGAAGCAATTAGGTGATAGGATTAGGGTTTTAGAAGAAATGGTTCAGGGGAGGAAGGAGTCAATAACCTGCAACGAACCACCTGGGATCTCAGGAAGTGGACAGCAACCGCCCAGCCTTAAACCTCGGCCCAGTGTGTGTCCACCCGTAAATAACGCAAGTTTGCCAACCTTCGACAGAAAGATGTCCTGGGAAGATTTTATTACTTTGTTTGAGACTGCCACTGCTGTCTACAATTGGCCATCATCAGCGAAGGCGTCCATGTTGTGCCTTTCACTTCGTGGAGAAGCTCTGAGCGTACTGCAAACCGTTCCACCTGCTGAGCGACAGAATTACGAAGATTTGATTAGACGGTTGGAAATGCGGTTCGGACATAAACACATGGAACTGGTCTACAGATCTCAGCTCAGGAGTCGTCACCAGAAGTCCAATGAGAGTCTTCAAGAATTCGAAGCTGACATCGCACGATTAGTGAGGGGCGCTTATCCCACAGTGGACGAAGCTGTTTACGAGAGCCTATCCATTGAAAGGTTCCTCGATGGGCTGCGGGATGCTGAGACGCAGCAGGCTGTAAAGTTGGCCCGGCCTAACACTTTAAACGAGGCCCTGACGCAAGCCTTAGAGTTTGAGGCCTGTAAAGCAATCCGTCCGGGGCCAGGCACGTCTGCGAGGAGTCTACGCAGAGGAAGAAGAACCTATGAAGATAGAAGACATCGTAAGAAAAGTGCTTGATGCCCTGAGGGACCGGAAGAAGGAGATTCGCTGTTGGGGGTGTGGAGAGTTAGGCCATCCCCGAAGTAAATGCCCGAGTAAAGCCTCTCGGGGGCAGAGGCAGGAAAACTAAAAAGGGTTGATGGGAAGGGGCAACTGTCAACCCAGCAACTTGAGGCCCCAGCTAAGAGCATCATCGTAGCATCTTTGTCAGGTCAGACCAACAGCCTTTACATAGACGGATTGGTAAACGGGGAGCCCAGAAGCCTTTTGCTGGACACTGGTGCAACGATGACGATATTGAATGAAGATATTTGTCCTTCCTCAATGAAAATATCTCCGACGACCTGGACAGTGAAGACTGCGACTGGGGACTTTGCCAGCGTCCGCGGGGAGACAGTTGCCACCTTCTGCATCGGGGGTGCATGTCTTGAGCATCGCGCTCTTGTAGCTGACATTGAGGAGGACGTCATACTCGGCATGGACATGATGACGAAACTTGGCTTACAGTTAGACCTCAGGAAAGGAGTGACGACCATTGGGGGAGAGGAAGTTGCTCTTCAGCGCAGGAAGAATTTATCTTCTTGGGTGCGCTTGTTGAAGGACGCCACTCTGCCACCTCGAACTCAGAAGATCGTCAGAGCAGAAATGGACAAGACTATTCCGGAAGGCCAGAACTTAATGTTGGACCCAGTTATAAATGAAGAGGAACTTGGACGTGGGGTACTTGTAGCGAAAACACTGTTCAAATCTTCTAAGGAAGTTCCAGTCCGCATAATGAATTTGAATGACCATCCTGTTGCATTGAAACAAGGTAGGCTCCTAGGTAAATGTTCTTCGGTTTCTTCTGTTTCACGAGCTGATAGGAATACCTCTTCAGACCATAAAAACCTTCCAGAAGACATAGCGGAGTTTGTAAGGGATGCATGCAGGGGAATGACATTGGATCAAACGAAGCAAGTCGCTAGGCTAATAACAGAGTATCAAGATGTGTTTGAAACTGCTACGGGGCCAAAAGGTAGGACAACTGTGGTTCAACATAAAATTGATGTTGGAGACGCTAGACCAATCCGTCAAATACCTAGGAGTCTACCCTGGGCGAAGAGAGAAGAGGCAGAGCGAAAAATAAAAGAAATGGAGCAAGATGGAGTGATTGAGCCCTCCAGCAGCCCATGGACTTCGCCGGTAGTACTAGTAAAGAAGAAGGATGGGACTTCCAGGTTCTGCGTGGATTACCGACTACTGAACAATGCTACGAAGAAAGACAGTTATCCCTTGCCCCGGATTGACGACACTCTGGATGCTCTCGGAGGCTGTAAGTTCTTCTCGACCCTGGACTTGAAGAGCGGGTACTGGCAGGTGGAGATAGCTCCGGAGGACAAAGAGAAAACAGCGTTTTCCATAGGGAATGGAAACGGACTTTGGCAGTTCACGGTGATGCCCTTTGGACTCAGCAATGCTCCAGCTACCTTCGAGAGACTCATGGAAAATGTGCTACGGGGACTGACTTGGGAAACTTGTCTAGTGTATCTGGACGACATCATAGTCCTAGGGAAGACGTTTAACGACCATCTTCAAAATCTGGAGAAAGTTTTTAAGAGGCTTCGTTCTTCCAACCTGAAGTTAAACCTAAAAAAATGTAATCTTTTCAAGGATAAGGTTAACTATCTTGGACACGTAGTGTCATCTGAAGGAGTGACTGTGGACCCGGAGAAGATTAGCACCGTGAAGGAGTGGCCTGTCCCACGTAACAAACATGAGGTGAGGAGTTTTCTTGGACTTTGCACCTACTACCGCCGCTTCGTGAAGGGCTATGCTGATATTGCTAAGCCACTGACCAGGCTCACCGAAGAACAGCGTAAGTTTGAGTGGACTCCGGAGGCTAGTGAGGCTTTTGAGACACTTAAAACTTCCCTTTGCAGCGCTCCAATCTTAGGGTTCCCACGGTTTGGAGAGAAATTCATTGTGGACACGGACGCCAGCGATGTGGGTATAAGGGCAGTTCTCTCCCAAGTTCAGGACGACCATGAAGCTGTAATAGCTTACTTCAGCAGAACGCTATCCAAAGCAGAGAGGAATTATTGTGTCACCAGAAGAGAGCTACTTGCAGTCGTGAAGTCATTAGAGCACTTTCACAAGTACCTCTATGGACAGCCTTTCCATTTAAGGACCGACCATTCTGCCCTGACTTGGCTAATGAACTTCAAGAACCTGGAGGGACAGACAGCTCGATGGGTGCAGCGTCTTCAAGAATACAACTTCACCTCTGAACACCGACGAGGGAGAAACCATTCCAATGCCGACGCCCTGTCTCGCCGACCTTGCCCAGAGGGTTGTAAGCACTGCTCCAAGGTAGAAGAAAGGAATCCGTCCGTGGAAGTGCGTTGTGTCTCTTTGGAGCCAGCTAGTGGATGGGAGCCGGAGGAACTCCGTAAAGAGCAGCTTGAGGATAGTGAGGTTGGACCACTGCTGCGGGAGAAGGAATCGGGGGCTCGTCCTAGCTGGGAGGACATTGCAGCTAGGAACCATGTGTATAAGAGCTACTGGGCACAGTGGGACTCAATGAAGGTTAAGAACGGAGTGCTTATAAGAATCTGGGAGGCCCCTAATGGTAGGAAGCAGATTGAACAGGTTGTGCTCCCCAGAAGTAAAAAAGGAAGTGCTGGAGGAGATCCACAATGGAGCATCTGGCGGGCACTTAGGTGTCAACAGAACGGTGGACAAGCTACGTCAGCGGTTCTACTGGTTGAACTTGAGGGCTGATGTAGAGAAGTGGTGCCGCCAATGTGATGTCTGTACTGGAAGCCGAGGGCCACAAACAAGAAGTCGAGGCAGAATGCAACAGTACAACGTTGGGGCACCCTTCGAGAGGATCGCCATCGACATCGCCGGACCATTTCCCATGTCAGATGCAGGAAATAAATATCTCCTGGTGGCCATGGACTACTTTACGAAATGGCCAGAAGTATACGCCATACCAAATCAAGAAGCCGCAACAGTGGCTGGGTGCTTGGTGAACGAATTCATCTGTCGGTATGGAGTGCCACGTGAGCTGCACAGCGACCAAGGGACGAACTTCGGATCCTTGTTGATGAAGGAGGTGCTTCAGCGTCTCGGAGTGCACAAGACACGGACTACTGCGCTTCATCCGCAATCTGATGGGATGGTCGAGAGATACATAAAGACACTCGTTGGACACCTCAGGAAAGTTGTGTCCACCAATCAGCGGGATTGGGATCGGAAGGTGCCCATTTTCCTCCTGGCGTACAGATCTTCGGTCCACGATACTACGGGTTTCACCCCAGCGAGGATGATCTTCGGAAGGGAGCTGCGGCTGCCTAGTGACCTCATGTTCGGCCTGCCACCTGACGCAAAGCAGCCCGCAACGGACTACGCCTGCGAGCTCGTCGACCACCTACACGACACTCACGAGTTCGCTCGTCAGCACCTAAAAATGGCCAGTGACAAAATGAAAGCTCGCTACGACCGGCAAGCCAATTCCACTGGATTCCAGGTGAACGACCTGGTGTGGCTCTACAGTCCCATCCGGAAGAAGGGGAGATGCCCGAAATTTCAACAGGATTGGCAAGGACCTTATCGGGTAGTGACACGAATCAACGATGTGGTCTACAGGATTCAAAGACACCCAAGAGGCAAGATGCTTGTGGTCCACCTTGATCGCCTAGCACCGTACCATGGAGCGGAAGCTGATCGGGACGATCAGCCTTAAGGAGGGGGCAGTGTGACATTCAGAGTGGTCTCCATCCTGGGAACCGGTGATGCGGAAGTAATGGATGGGTCGCTGACCACCTGCCCTGCTTGTTTACAACCTTTGGGGCACAATGGCTTACGCATGAACGCCCCTTTACCTCTTCACTGGACTTCTAGAATCTTCTGGGTTGACGAACCAGCTCTGTCATGGAACTTCGGACGCAGGGGAATTCAAGAAGCTTCTAGATGGAGACCTGCAGGTGATATATACGGCCCGGATACCAGCGCTAGTCAGTCAGTCAGTCAGTCAGTCAGTGAGTCTAGAGCCTACAGCCGGGTGTTTGCAGCGAGCGAGTTCTACAGTGCGAGTGAAGTGTCCGAGTATAGTGAAGTGGTCTACGGAGAAGTTACCGGTGAGTGGTTCGTTGTGGGGATCAACGAAGGAGCAGTGCGGTACTTGTGGACGACTTCTGAAGGGACACTGAAGAAACTGTGAGTGAACTGTTAGCATTGGACTGTAGGTAGTAGATAATCTAGGAAAGCCACTTTATAGAGCTAGGAATTGTAATTAAAAGAAGTACTTTGCAATTAGTAGTTGTCATTTATTGATGCCATCTAAGATTGTAAATATAAATTAGTTTAACTGTAACAGTAGGCCTAATAGTAAATTGTACTTTTCACAATAGTTAAAGTTAAGGAAATAATCCATTTAATTATAATAAGTTAATTTTATATATTCAATAAATTTAGTAATTGTTTAGTATATCGTGTTGCTTATTTGTAAAACCCACATAGCGATTAATTATTTATAAATTAGGACAAATTAAAAACGTCACAATATTGTGTAAGTGGTTAAAGCTAGCTAGAGTTATTTAATTTCTCTGAAACGAGTAGCTCATCAAGTTTTACCCTTTCTGTTTTGAGGATATTTTTCAATATTTGGTAGCGCTGTGGAGGGTTGACCTTTAGAGTAGCAGGGCAGACGCCAGATGCTCACTCAGTTAGCGCATTGCAATGGCAACTAATCCTCAACAAAAGGCATAGAGTGTTATTTGGCTTATGGAAATTGGCCCAGTTGAAACGGTACAGAGGAACTTGCTGTACAATAATGGTGGTGATGCTTCTATGGATAAAACCATTGTGCAATGGCTAAGTGGGTTTAAAGAACCTGGTAGACCACGTATGTCAGAAGAGAATATGGATAAAATCAGAACTTCATGCGAAGGAAGCCCTAAAAAATCCTTGGTACTACACAGTCTCCAGTTGAGGATTCTTCATTTATGTTGGGAAAATTCTAAATTTGAACCTTCTCTGTGAACGGATAGTCACTTGCGTGGTAACTATCGCCCCAGACAAGCTGGCCAGGACATAATAGGAGGTGGAACATCATTTGGATGTATGCCATGCTACTAAGGGAGCCTACATTGAAATTTACTAAATTGTAAAAACTTGACTATATTACCTTTAAAAATATGTAAAACACATTTAGTTCATTTTTTAATATGTTAAAATATTAAACCTCAAAACTCCTAAGTTCTTTTGTCGACATCCTGTTTTTGAGCAAAAGGGGGAAGGAACTGTAGCTGCACTAAAAGAGGTCGGTGAAGTTTTAAATGTAAAAGTGAATAACGGATTGTATGGTTTTGTGTTTGTTTATTGACTTATTAAATGCTTTTGACACAATATGTCACCAAAAAGTGATTGAAAAATTTGAAGATATAGGTGCCACAGGGATTGCTTTGTTTAAGTTGGCTTAAATCCTGTTCAGAAAATAGAAAACTATGTTAAAATTAGCAATACATAGAGTAAAAGCATGTCATCCAATTGATAACTCAAAATAATTGGAGATGCAAGATTGGCACCAGAATAAAACAAAGTATTCTCCGTTGTTCTTTTTTTTTTTTTTTAATTTCACTTGCCACAGGTATTACTATTTCAAAATGTGATATAGTAATATCAGATGTAGCATGTTATTGTTGACATAATATGTATATGTAGTAAGTAAAATAACTGACACTGTCGTATGTTTTTATAGATGTGCTATTATTTTAAAATGTTAGAGTGACAATAAAGATTGATTTGATTTGATCAGTTTACATGGGCCTGCAGGCCTGTGTGTGTGTTAACTACAGTTCTGGAATTGCCTCCTTATCACACTGATCTAAATCCAAGTGAGTTGATTTCAAGTCAAATAAATTATTTTATTGCATAAAACAACACAATTTTAAATGTGACTGATGTAATGGCATTCATAGACAATGTTAGGTAGTAATTTTGTTTCATACAAAATATTTATCTATATTGAAAAACAATATTTGGAAAAACAGGTAGTCAAAGACAATAAGATTTGCCAAATTTGTTATTTCCTTACAAGACAATAAAAATTACAACATTGATAAAAAAATGAAAGTACAGTATCAATAAAAATTTCTGTGTAAATTTGTTGTAAATAAAAAAAGATATTAATTATTGTAAGTAACTTTTTATTAGGCCTCTAGCAGTCTCCAGCTTGCAAGCAAACACTTTGAAACACTTAAAAAAGTATTGTTCTTAATATATATCAACAGGTTTTTAAATGACCTAGATGATGGAAATAGGACTTTAAGTTGCAGGCTTTGTTCTGAAACCCTTTGTGTAAATATTTGAGCTTAATACTATTACTAAATAAATATATCAAATGCCACAAAATAATTTCCACTTAATGCTATAAAGTAATTTTAAAATAATTTATATTTCATAGATCCTAATTTGTTATTATACCAGTCGTTCTTATCACTAGACTTCCAGTTCAAGCCCTTAAAAGATGAAAAAACTGTAGACTAACTGTTTATTAACTTGTTGAAAACAAAATAAGATTAGTCATACTTAAGATTACCATAAGGTTGCTCGACACTATGGCCGCACACTTACATATTTCAACATAGTGACAAGTAAAATTCATACAATATTTTTAGTTGATGTTAGCTAATTATAATATTTAATCCCCTTTAACCCACCGGTTCATTCTATTCCAGTAAATTTATTCATTACCTAATAAACAATTCTAAATTTTCTGTTGTACCATTGAACTGTAAAATCACTGTCTACTGACTAACTGCTAGTCACATTTTGGCCAACAATAGCTAATCTATATGGTCCAGCCATGTTAAAAACAAAACACTAATAATAAGAAATATACACACTAAACACTTATTTACAAAAAGTACACTTCTAACACAAAAAAAGAAAGTTATATGCAATGTTTGGATCACATTACGAACGAACAACAGTCACCCGTGTACTCATGCTGAAACATGACAGTTTAGATTGCCTAATGACTACACAAGGCATCACCCACAGCGAATGTGTTATGATTACTTTTAAGCTATCATTTATTAAAGAAAATGAGTTAATTTGACTGGTAACTATGAACAGATTAAGGAAAAGTAAATATAATTAAAAACATTTGAATGTCTGGGCAGCTGACAGAATTCTCTAGAAAGTAATTGTCTGTGTTTGGCACGCTGTTCAAACTATAAAAGTAATTGTCTGTGTTTGGCACGCTGTTCAAACTATAAAAGTAATTGTCTGTGTTTGGCACGCTGTTCAAACTATAAAAGTAATTGTCTGTGTTTGGCACGCTGTTCAAACTATAAAAGTAATTGTCTGTGTTCGGCACGCTGTTCAAACTATAAAAGTAATTGTCTGTGTTCGGCACGCTGTTCAAACTATAAAAGTAATTGTCTGTGTTCGGCACGCTGTTCAAACTATAAAAGTAATTGTCTGTGTTCGGCACGCTGTTCAAACTATAAAAGTAATTGTCTGTGTTCGGCACGCTGTTCAAACTATAAAAGTAATTGTCTGTGTTCGGCACGCTGTTCAAACTATAAAAGTAATTGTCTGTGTTCGGCACGCTGTTCAAACTATAAAAGTAATTGTCTGTGTTCGGCACGCTGTTCAAACTATAAAAGTAATTGTCTGTGTTCGGCACGCTGTTCAAACTATAAAAGTAATTGTCTGTGTTCGGCACGCTGTTCAAACTATAAAGGTAATTGTCTGTGTTCGGCACGCTGTTCAAACTATAAAAGTAATTGTCTGTGTTCGGCACGCTGTTCAAACTATAAAAGTAATTGTCTGTGTTCGGCATGCTGTTCAAACTATAAAAGTAATTGTCTGTGTTCGGCACGCTGTTCAAACTATAAAAGTAATTGTCTGTGTTTGGCACGCTGTTCAAACTATAAAAGTAATTGTCTGTGTTTGGCACGCTGTTCAAACTATAAAAGTAATTGTCTGTGTTTGGCACGCTGTTCAAACTATAAAAGTAATTGTCTGTGTTCGGCACGCTGTTCAAACTATAAAAGTAATTGTCTGTGTTCGGCACGCTGTTCAAACTATAAAAGTAATTGTCTGTGTTCGGCACGCTGTTCAAACTATAAAAGTAATTGTCTGTGTTCGGCACGCTGTTCAAACTATAAAAGTAATTGTCTGTGTTCGGCACGCTGTTCAAACTATAAAAGTAATTGTCTGTGTTCGGCACGCTGTTCAAACTATAAAAGTAATTGTCTGTGTTCGGCACGCTGTTCAAACTATAAAAGTAATTGTCTGTGTTCGGCACGCTGTTCAAACTATAAAAGTAATTGTCTGTGTTCGGCACGCTGTTCAAACTATAAAAGTAATTGTCTGTGTTCGGCACGCTGTTCAAACTATAAAAGTTGAACTTCCTTAATATGTTCCATATTGAAATTTGTTGACAGAATTTCTCTGTCATTAGATCAAAGTATGAATTCAATTCATTCTCCAGAACTACAGTTTGGCTGGCTGTATAAAACATACTAATAACAAACTTTATACAGTCTGGAAACAAAAATATGGAAACGCTTTCACAACGTTATTTTTTCCATAGATAATTTAATTTTTTTTAGTAAATGTGTTGCATAAAGTATAATTTTTGATCAGAATAATTTACTTAAAACTATTAAATATCGGAGAAATAATATTGTTCAAATTAGTTTCTTTGAAATTCAAATGACTGCTACTCTGGAAAGGATAAACCTTTCAAATTCCGGTTTGCGGCAATTAATTTCTCTTAAATAGACCTTTCATTTGATACCAAAATCGACCTAGGCTTACGTTGAAGATTATTGTTGAACTCCTCATGAGCCGTCCCCTTGAAAAGATGAAGTGTCAATAATAGCGTCAAAAAGTATGTTCTTTGAAACCATGATCAGGTACAAGATTTCACTTTTACAATTGAAGTTGTACAAAAGTTGTGATAGTGTTTCCATATATTTTTTCTGCCCTGTATTTGATATACAATTTTCATGTCTCGTGCTCTTATCCAAGGACCGGATCGCAGGTACAGCGGAGATCTGCTGAGCTGTAACCGGGCCAAGGTGAGGGCGGTTACGGGAATGCTGACCGGACACAATCTTCTTAACAGACATATGAAGATTATGGGCCTAACAGAGGACTCCACATGTAGGCTCTGTGAGGAGGATGAGGAGAGCTCCATACACATCTTTTGTCATTGTGGAGCTCTCTCATCTCTTAGGTATAGGACTCTGGGTGCCGCTTTTCTGGGACCAGAGGATATTAGAAGGGCTACACTCGGGGAGATCATGTCCTTCATAAGGGGGACTGGTCTCTTGTGACACTGTCGTCGGGCTTGGGGCGCAAAGGGCCATGGAGTCTAGGCGCGGTGGGCTTGGCGACAGGACCACAACCCGGTGTATCTAATCTAATCAACAATTTTCATTTATTGTTGTTGTTAATAAATGACTAAGCAAGGTAGGTTTTATATTATTTCTTCATGTGGCTGACATTTATTAATTTCTCACCTTACAAGTGCCTAAAACATGTTTATTGTCATTTACAAAATGTTTACTTTCAGGAAGTTACCGATGATTCTGATGGCTGTGGACTTAAATTTAGTGTAGTAATTGTATCAGAAAAATTTGAAGGAAAACCACTCCTTCAGAGGCACAGGTATGGATCCTTTTCATTAAGGGTGTTTGATTGAAAATTATTTTTGATATTTTTTAAAATAAAATTGTTAGTATCCATGTCAGTAATAAATGTGATATGGGGAAAAAATTCTAAAAAATTTCTTTATGGAGATATGGCTGTAAACTAATTTGCCATTTTTGGTGCCTATCATGAACAAACCATGTGATATATTTTATTAACATTTTGAAAATATAGTGAACAAAAGGTTCTATTCAACCAAGTATATAGTAAATCAATAAAACTAATTATTTTTTTAAAAGTGTTATCTAAAAAAAGCAGATTATTAACATATATAAAATTTATTGTTAGCGTTTACTATAAATGAGGGAGTTGTGTCTGTCTGTCGAATTTGTGGGGCAGAGCAGGCGGGGACTATGAGTGGGACGGAAGGGAAGGGAATACATTGCTTGTTCATTAGTGAGTCAGGATCTTTACTACTTTTAGCGGCAGTTGCGATAAAATCTAGAGCGCTAAACTGGGCGCCCAGACAAACACCCTTAAACTTAAGGAAGTCAACAATTTTTACTGTAATCTTCACCTATAACTAGAATTCATAATATCTCAATGAACAGGTAAATAATTTATAAATCAGAGCAATAATTGTAACAAATTGTATATTTGAGCTGTGTATATGTGAACATGTAATAACAAGATTTATTTGTCATCTATTCTTATGTTATTTCATAGACCCTAGGTTTTGATTCAATTTCATAAGTGAGACAGTACATCAGGAAACTTATTAGAAGAGATTTCATTCAACCCTTAAAATGGCAGTCATTCATTTTTGAAAACACAGACTGCGCTTGAAATGGCAGTCGTTCATTTTTGAACGACACACACGCTCATCATATTTCATGTCGTATAGTATGTTCGGTCTAACGTAGCTAAGATACCTAGGTACCATTGGAAAGAGGACAAGTTTATCTTTGTGTTTAGCTCATTTCATTTTATTTTGATCCTCTTTATTTTAAAGACGTGATTGTTGGTGTAATACGCTAATGCTAATGTAATACGCTAATAAGCTAATGCTGGTACACTTTTTGATATTTACAAATATAAAAAAAATGTTATATTAAAACCTATTCAACCCTTTATATTTTCTAAAAGTAGACAAAATTTAGCAACTTTTGGCTATCTTAGAATATAACATTTTTACTACTTTGTTTATTTCCTAGGCATGGTCCCCCTGTTTTACAAATTTTTTTATTTTACTTTTTTACTATTTTAGAAATAACAAGCATATACATTTTTTCAAGGTTAAACATATGTGTATAGTATTCTGTGTCATTTACTGATAAAAATTATGTATAAATTTATAATTATGTATAATGTATAGATTTTTAATTAATTTTTCAATTTATTAAAACCGCCACTTCTAGGGTTAATATCATTAACCTACTGAACTATGAGCTATTTATGTTCATTATAGTATATGTTCATTATTTATTTAAATTTTGAAATTGCAAATCCTGTTGTAACTATTATTGAAAAAGGAGTAAAAGGATGAAAACTGACCCCTGAGAAAATATAAATTATCACTAAGGTTGTAATTATAGGAAACCTTTTTTTTAAAATCTTACTACTCAAATACCATAATTTTACTGAAAGTAGGAAAATATCTTCATATTGTACACAAAAACTTTTGTGTATTGTTTCAACCTCAGCAATGCTGAACTTGATGTTTAATTAGCCATAACCATAAATTCTAGAGCCAATAGTATTCCAAAAACATTGTTCCTTGCACTACTTTCTACTTCTTGAACATGAGTTTCTTGGGTTGAAATGACATTAACATGTTTTTCACACATAGTTAGCCTTTCTCAGACTCTCGTCATTCAGATGGCTTCTAGGAAGCTCAGATTTTTGTTTGCAGCTGACATAGCTGGAGATCAATAAAGTGATACCCAGTTACTACTCAAGGGACACATACAACTTAAGGATTACTATGGGCCTCCATCCCCTAAAAAACAGATAGCCTCTAAACAGAAGATCTGGTATGCGAGGGGTTGCTAAACCGATTATTCAGCACCATACTATTTTTACTGAAAATCTAAGTCTTACTTGATACTTGAAGTTCTCCCACTAGAAGTGCAGTCTGCACCATGGTCGTCAAAATGGATTCTTTTGGCCTATTCTTCAGTTAAAAATTTGTCTACCGAATAGTAAGGCTTCATTGTAAGATGTTCTTTCAGCACTGACTTGAACTTTTCTATGTCATCCATATTTCTCATTTCTTGAGGAATCTTGTTATAGATTTTTGTACAGGTATATCTTGGTCCATTTTGAGTCTGACTAGACTTTACTAAAGGTACATGGATTTTCTCCTTTTGTCTAGTAGGATACCTATGAACATCTTCATTTTTTATAAATTTCTCAGGATTTTTCTTTACTAACAACGCACATTCCAAAATAAACAAAGCTGGCAGGGTTAATATTTTTAGCTGCAAGAACAAAGCTTTACAATGTGACAGATAATGTTCCTTACAAATGGTTCTGACTACACGTTTTTGCAGCAAAAATATGCGTTGAGCCATTTGGCTGCTTCCCCAAGAAATAATTCCTTATTTCATGATGCCGTGAAAACATCCAAAGTAAACTTTCAAAAGTACTTCTTTTTCAACAATTGGCTGTAATCTACGTACCATGTAGCACACTGCTGAAAGCCTTTTAGAGATGGATTCAATATGTTGCTGCCATCTTAGGTCACTACTGATGGTGATGCCTAGGTATTTAGCGGATTCAACAATGGCTATACTGGACCCTTCAATTCGAAGCAGCGGGGTACTATCTGGCTTTTTGCGGTTATAAAAAGTCATTCCTATAACTATCAAACAATTTCTATACTCAGTAAACACGTTTACGGAGTATGTTTAGTTTTAAAATTACTTTAAAACTAATTTTTTTAATAATTACTTTTACTAGAACAAGAATAATCCTTCAAATTATAAAATATTATCAAATAAATTAACCTTAAACAGTTTTGGTTTGGAAGTAAACAACATTATATATACAATTTTAAACTGCATAGAATGGTTTAAACCAAGCTCAGCGATTGGGAAAAGTCATTTTAAGGTTAAAGTGAGTTAAACTGTGTTTGGCGTTTAAACTGAGCTGGGATAAGCAGATCTTAGATTTGGTTGTTCCTTTCAATAGAGTGAGCTTGATCTTTGCTTGCACTCAAAATCAAAAGAGGGTGTTTTCTGTATTCCTCTAGTCCAGTGTTTCCCAAATGGTGGTAGGCAAGAGCATTTCAAGTGGGAAATATTTTTTTGTAAGGAGGGAAATTTAATTTTTAACTGGTAAAACTACTCCAGCAGAATAGAATGTGATTAACAAACTAAAATTATCATGTAGGCTTTAAAGCAACCATAATTTAACCCTTCCTGGACTGAACCCAGTTTACAGTCTGGATGGAATTAAATAATGGTTGGGGTAGCAAATTTTTTTTAAAATTTTTAATTCTAATTTGTTGGAAACCCATCTAATATCCATAAAACAATATATTTTACATTCTAATAATTTTTTTTAGTATTATATTTAATAAAATATTGTTGGCGGATGATTGATTATGTCAAACGCCCTGGCGGGTCATGAAAGTGAACATCTAATATACATAATTTTGCTAACTAAAGGTGTTATTGGTATATTATTGGTATCTTGCTCTGAAAAAGACGTATTTAGCCATTAAATTATATTGTCTGAAAAGTCAGGATTATTATGTGCAGCTATCTTCCACTAGTAGATGCACCAGACACAATAGAAAACCGCTGGAATGATGACAAAGGCGGGAAGTGTAGCAGCAAGCAGGCATGAGAGTGGGGCATGGAAAATGTTACAGTGGAGAGAAGGAATGGAAGTGATAAGCCAAACAACTTCGCTCGCGTCATTCAGCGTCAGGCGATGACGCGTGTAGTATTGACGGACAGGCCCGTCATTCGCCCGTACCGCTAAAAACAGTATGTGAATAATCTAGGCATTCTGCCCGCAAAGCATAATTATCTTGGCAGATTATTTCGTCAAATGCCCGGAAAGGGTTAAATTGTATCCAATTTTTTAACAAATTTAATTTTATACCACAGTTTAGTGTAGCCTTTAATGGGATTTGGGCTTCCGCTCGTTCATAGATTCAACTGGTGGTACGCCGTCAAGGAAAAATAATCCTCAGATGGTACTCTAGTACTTAAAGGTTGAGAACCACTGCTCTAGTCTATGTCTAGATCTTATATTAAGAGTTAGGACATTTAAAGGTATTTATTTGAAAATTAACTAATACTTATGTAAAATTTAAAGTGCTAGAACTCACCTAATTATATGACTTGAAGGTTTCTACAGAGTATTTATAAAAATGTTTCAACCCTGTGTTATATAATCTAGGTGAGGTAATAAACTAATGTTATTTCTCTTTCAGAATGGTAAATGAAGCACTTGAAGTAGAGCTGAAATCTATTCATGCATTTTGTATGAAGACTTTAACTCCAAAACAATGGACAGAAGCGCAAAAATAATAGTATGTTTTGATACCATTACGATCATTGAATAAAGTAAAATTTATGTTTAAATAGATTATTTTTCATTTTAATGTAATGCTACGACTATAAAATAAAAACTAAATTATGAAATGTTTTCAAGCCAAATTGTAATTTTTGTATTATTGTCATACAACAACATGTGTTTTCTTGATTTTTGAATAAATTTGTATAAACAGTGTAGTGTTTAAAATAAATGTTATTGATATTTTGAAAATACTTTAATTAATGACCTTTCATGAAAAACTAGCATTTTAATTAATGAAACAAACCGTACAAAATGGTAATTTCCATTAAGGTGGTTCGACTGGCATTAGGGACAACTGAATTTCGCTCGCAGCGCTGGCTGTACAGCGAGACTCACACACAGACAATTGACTCCCCCCCTTCCCCTTAAAATGGGGTTTGGTGGAAGTGTGCTGCGCTGGTTATCTTCCTACTTGCAAGATAGAGTACTGCAAGTTCGTTTCAACGGGATGTTGTCTCGCCCCTTCAAGGCCACATCCGGTGTCCCACAGGGCTCCACCCTGGGTCCCCATCTTTTCAACATCTTTATTAACGACACTGTATCCAATTTACGCTGTAACTACTTGTTCTTCGCTGATGACCTCAAACTTTACAGGGAGGTGTCATCATTGAGTGACGTCCAACTCCTGCAGGCTAGTGTTGATCAAATTGTTGACTCGTGCAGAGTCAATCTAATGTCCTTTAACACTGACAGATGTGTAGTCATCACTTTCCATCGCAAAGAAAATCCTCTTCAGTTTGATTACACCATCAGTGGAACTGTCCTGTCTCGCGCATCCAAGGTTACTGATCTCGGTGTGATGTTCACCCATAATCTCTGTTGGAGGGATCATGTGCTCACTTCGTGCAACAAAGCTCTGAGTACGCTGGGACTCATCTTTCGCCTGCACAGAACCTTTGAAATTATCGGCTCACTCAAGCTCTTATACTGTTCACTCGTGAGACCGCATCTTGAATACTGCTGCCTAGTTTGGTCTCCTCATCAAGCCTACTTGAAGACTGAGTTGGAGAGGGTCCAGAGACGTTTCCTTCGCTTGGTTGGAATCCACCTCGGATATGAATATGCGGAGGTCCCTCTTGATGCTATCTCTAATTTGCTGTCTTTGCCTTCGCTTGAATCCAGAAGATCAGTCCAAGACATTTTGTTCCTACATAAGCTTGTTAATTCTGACTTCGACTGTCCAGACCTCCTTCAAAGGATCTCCTTTAGAGTGCCTGCTGGAACAAGATCTGGCCACCTGTTTGCTAAACCTTTTGTTCCTACCAACTATGTGAAGAACAGTGCACTCGTTAGGATGCAAGAGAAAGCTAATTCAAATCCCAGGGACTTGGATTTCTTCTACCACAGCAGGGCGTGTTTCAGGAGGCGTCTACTTAATTCTTCTGTCCAGTGATATTATGTGCATATTTTAGTTACTTGTCATATTCTCAGTACTATATACTACTTTATTTTTCTTTTCTTCCCTTTTTTTCTAAATTGTCTGCTTTGTGTGAGATCATCCAGATATTAATTTTCTGCTTGTTTCCTATTCCTGTTTCTAATTATTGTATTGTTACCACTATTGTGTAAAGTATTTACTTATGTGCTTGTTGATTTTCTCATTGATGCATTACTGATTAATGAGCTGATCGTAAATAATTCTTTACATAGAGCATATCTATCTTATATTTTTGCATTTCTATTTGCACTAGCAATGCACTTTTTGCATTTATACGTCTGTTAGTTTTGATTTGTATTATTGCATTGTACCGCTGTTTTTCTATTAGTCACCTTTTTCCTAAGCGCTTAGTAATTAAATTCTAAGTCGCTTTATTGTTGTTATTTTTTGTATTATATTTATTGCATGTTAATTAGACATTAGTTATAAATCAATTGTATTTATGTAAAATTGACCTTTGGCCATTGGAAGCAATAAAACAATAAAACCAGTTCTTGAGAAATAAAGGATGACTCGTTCACAACAAAAATTCATTTTTTTCACAAAATATGTCGCCACACGGAACTATTGTTTTCATATTTTTAAACAATATAGGAGTACTAACAGAAAAGTCATTCATACAACTAAATTCTATGACATTATAAAGGAAAACCTAAAAACATTTTGAACATTTTTCAAAAATAGCTTGGAAAATTTATGAACCCATCATCACGACTGGTGGAATTAGACAATGTATGAAAAAGTACTGGAAGTGAATAAATTTAAATTATTTTGAAAACGAATGTCAACTTTATGTTTAATTTTTAATGATTTAACTTTGAGATAACGGAAGAAAAATTACCAAAACTCATTTAATACAAATAATTGTTGAATACCTAAGAGTTTATTGCAGGCTCAGAGATGTTGATGTTGTTTTAATTGTGGCTGTCATCACATGTATTTTACAGTATGTGTATTGTACGTACAGTATTGTTTATGTAAAATACACATACAGCACAAGGGGGGAGGGCTTTGCTGAATCTCACCTTGGGCACCAAGACTATGCTGCAAACAATCAAAATATCTTGATAAAGTGCCATAGATCGATACATTGTTTGAGTGATGTAACCTCCTGAGTCCCTATGTCCTTTTCAAAGGACAATAAAATAACATGAGTTGAGCCCTGATAAAGATTAGAGTCCTGATGTCCTTTTAAAAGTACAAAATATATTTGTTTCCTAAGTTCCAGCAGTTTTTACCCGTAACTCCTGATGTTCTTTTAAAAGGACACCAATTTTGGAATTATTTAACAGGGAAAAAAAGAATGTTTGTTCAGAAATTTTGGCAGCCCTGTATTTCTAACAGACTTACATTATTAAAAGCACGTGGAGTTAAACTTGTTGCTACATAACCTACAAATTACTGGAGGGTTATATGTGAAGATGTCACAAAAGCGGAAAAGACTGCTTCAAAACCACTTTCGTAAGTATAAAACTGATGCTTTTTTAGCTGGATCTTATATATTTATACTACATATAGTATAGTTGCTGTAATATAACAGTATTATTATATAAATAACTAGCTGTACCTACCCTACGCCGGCCATAACATTAAGTTTGATTATATAATTAAAATGTGCAGCAGTTAAAATTGTCTCCAATTTAGAACAGTTAATGTTATGTATAATTTACTACTGTACTCGATTATTTTTAATTTTAAAAGTTTATAGCCTACCACAATGTTATTCGATTTGTTTTTATCTAACAGCTGTTAATCAAATCAATCAATTAATATAGCTCCATAAGAATATCATGAGAATTTTGGAGGCCAGTGGGATGGAGTCCTGAGGTCGGAGAGGAAAATCCTTTCTTAGTGAGCCTCTAGGGGCAGATAAACATATGCACAACATTTCAAGTCAATTGCATGTATAGTTTTGGAGAAGTAGTGATGAGTGGTAAATGGCTTTTATATATATAGATTATTATCAGTTGTCATGGAGAAATGTACTAAGTTTGACGTCCTTTTAAAAGGACACTGGGTCTCACTTAAGTAAGTTATGATTTTTCACATGTCCGTTTAAATGGACAGTGGGTTTCAACATAGTAAAATAATGTCAATGTATATCATTCCTCTTTTTATCTAGTATAGTTATTATAATTTATATCTGAGGTCTAGACTTTATATATTTACGTATGTATATATTTTTTTCTAGCTTAAGAAGAAGACCTTAATAATGTCCTTAAAGAAACTGATGGTAGTGATTTGGATGACATGTCTGATGGAGACAATGACGTTGACACTATTGGGATGTTTGGCCAACACGACTTTAGCGAAGATACAGATTATGACCCGATATTTGATCTAACGACTGACACATTATTTGGAAAAATCAATAATTAGTCAGACACTTTCAGTGATAATTCAATGACTACAACCCCTCCCAAAGTAAAAAAGGTAACAAGACAAAAATAACTATGGTAGGTAGGATTAGCTACATAATAATTCACCCTGTTTTAAATATATTATACACAACCTACCACAATACATACAGTACTTTATTATAATGTGTAAATCTAAAGAAAATGTGTCTATTCCAGATTGGTCTTACATCAAAATGTGACGAAGGACCTCCCAAGAAAAAGCTGACTACTAAAGAATACTCACTGCAACAAGAAACTGCTTCTTAAATGTCCACTCTTAATGTGAAGTTGTGATGTAAACTTCTATAGGTATTTTTAATCTCAGTTTTTTTTGTAACGTTTAGTAGCCAACAAATTTATAATTAAAATAAAACGTTTTATTATATTTTAAATAATGTTTTAATCACCCATAGACCCCACGTAATTTAAAAAGTACACTAAAATTAATACATTTAAGTCATGGAAAGTAATAAACAAAGTAGTGTTTGAGACTTGATCTCCTTTTATAAAAGGACTTATAATTTATAGTTCAGTCCCAGAGATAAAAAGTGTTTTATAATAAAGTCATATGTTGAAATTTTATTTGAAACTCAATGGTATTGCTAAAAATTCTTTTTTAAATTAATTTATTCATTTTAGTTGCTTAGTAGCTAAAAAAAGGACACGAGGTCTCAACTAGATGTGTTTGAAAACTACTTTTATTAATTACAAGTTCATTATATTTTAGGAATTTTTAATTTTAATGTCGTAATACAATTATTTTGCTTTTTTTATGTTTCTGTTTGTAAGATTTTTTTTTTTTTTTTTTTTGCTAAATCCAGTTCTTGAATTTTTTTTATCTGGCTAGTTTTGGTGGTGTTATAAATTTTGTTCTTTTTTTTAATTTGTCAAGCATGTTTTGTGTTGTGATTTAGGACTAAGGCTAGGTTTAGGTAATTTTTAAACATTCAGAAGAAATCTTCATATTTTTTGCCTGTGAGAATACACATTGTTCCAATCCTCAATTTTTTTTAAATGATCCAAATTTTCTTTAGAAAAGTTATAACTGTACTATTTTATTGTTTTATATTCTATAATTTTCTACCTATTGAACTTTAAGTTAATATTTGAAGATAATGATCTAATAAAGCAATTTAACAGCTCTTTCAAACCTCATTTACATTCCACTCCACACAAACATGCCAAGTTAACGTCCAACTCCTCACAAACATGCCTAGTTTATGTCCAACTCCTCACACACATGCCTCATTTACATCCCACTTCACATACACACACATGCCACTTTGACGTCCAACTCATCACACATATGCCTTATTTTACATCCCACTCCTTATACACATGCCTCATATACATCTCACTCCTTTGACTTTGAGCTTGGGTCTGAGATAACACTGGTTCGAATCCGGCCTAGACTGGAAGATTTATCAGTAATATTCACCTTCTACTGTACTGGTTCGCCCCCTTACTCTGTCTAGATAAGTTCCTCGCACAGATTAATATGAGGAATGGGCAGAGCAAGGCTAAGAAGGAGATCAGCCTCTCCCTAAAAAAAAATATTGGCTATTCCGTTTTATATTTGATAAAAAATTGTCTATTGCAGAATGATTTCTCAGTAACTTTAATTGAAATATCAACTAATCATAACAATTGTGTATAAGTAATTATTTTTTTAGAAGAAGAGAATTGGAACATTAATTTTAACATTCATGTCTTTAGCTATAGTTACATTTTTGTTCTTAATTTTGAAATATCAATTAATGTATTCAACCTATTACTACAGGAATATTATTCTTAACAATTTCTCTGCGGCCGTGCCCAATCGGACTTAAGACGCAGGAATCCTTGTCCTTTGTTGCATATTCATATTCATTCAGTATTGAGGTAGCATCTGCGAAGGAAAGTTGTTTTTGTGCATAGCGTGTCTAGTATGACCTAATAACTTTGTATATGTTTTGGTTTCAGTTTTTGATTTTTTTTAGTTTGTAAGTGTAGATAGTAATAGTGTAAACAATATTTAGCACCTGAGGTAAGATTACCGACTATAGCAGTCACAGCGAAAGTGTTAAGAATTTGGAGTGCAGTAGATACCAACTAATATAAAGGAACTGTTATCTGCCCTTAATACATTCAAACTGTTGGTCTTCAAGCACAGAGGTCCAGTTCACAGCCCTCTTGGTCAGATGGCAACCCCACTTCACGTTGATTGGCAATAATGAAGAAGTCATTTATATTCATCTTATATATTTCATTTTGGTTAATTTTGTGCTTCATTAGCATAGTAATACTTCGATTAATTTAAAAAAAGAACAACTTCTAAAAGATTGATAAAAGCTTGCCAGATTTTGAATATTTTAATTATATATTTTGACCATGGAAAACTCCTCTGTTTATTATACAAAACTGTGGTTTTGTCATTGGGCGGCATTTTGCACTTCACTATTTGATGCAACACTATTCACAAACATATGGTCTGCTTCATGAGTAAGTTGGTGAAAGTTTTGTTGATTGGGAAATGGTTTGGTTGGTGATAAAGGAGTTGGAGGTGATCGTGATCAATGTACCCACACAACAATTCTACAAATTCTTCACGTTACCATTTCTCAAGTTCTGAAGCTCATTCATTTTTAACAATTATATCCATGCGGATATTTGTTTCACGTTGGAACTCTGTCTTATTACTCACAAAGGGTTCATGTCTAATTTGATCCCTCATGGAAAAGAAATCAGTCTCTTAAACGTCCTGATGATCAAACTATTTATTGTAGTCATGTTACTGTAGGTTTACTTATTACTAGAGTATAATCGTTTGGTCATGGGACCAGACACTGCTTCTTGGATTTTATGATATTGAATAAATAGATGCTTGCATAGGCAATCCAACTTTTTTGGCCTTTGAACCTCTTCCTAATGGTAACAGCCATTCCAGCACTCATGTGCCACTGGTGATTAGAATCACTAAAAATAAAATATGAAAAGGCAACTGCAGTTTCATTTTGAAACTGGTTAATTATTTCCAACATATCATCCTTAATTATTGGATTAGGTTATTTGGTCGGTGAAGCGAGTAAGTACATCATCTAATTTGTTCAATGACAGCTGCAGTATATGGCAATATCGGATGCTTCGTATCTGAAGCAGTGAATGGTGCCACAGTAAGTAGGTAAGGTACATCATCTAATTTGTTCAATGACAGCTGCAGTATATGGCAATATCGGATGCTTCGTATCTGAAGCAGTGAATGGTGCCACAGTAAGTAGGTAAGGTACATCATCTAATTTGTTCAGTGACAGCTGCAGTATATGGCAATATCGGATGCTTCGTATCTGAAGCAGTAAATGGTGTCACAGTTTTTACTTGAATGTCATTTTCAGTCATTCTTAATACTCCCTGAGCAATGAATGTCCCCCCTCTTTTATTCATGAGAAGTTTGTGTCTAATCTGGTAGCAACTCTTCAAGAGATAGAGATCAAGAAGTTGGACATGTGACTGGTTGAAGATCAGTTTCCGCATCATTAGGTTTGCCTCTTTAATAAGTTCGTGTATAGGACTTTCTTATCTTAAATTTTTAATTACACTTATTTTATTTTTCCATAATTTACCATTTAATTTCAGAAATAACAAGCTTTGTTTTTTTTCGCTGTAGTTATTGGGCTACTGTTTTAATTCATACAATAGATTGATGTTTTATTGTATTTATTTAATGTTGTAGTTTTTATGTTATTTGACAATTTACCTCTATGTAAATTACTTAGTTATGACTAAAAAATGTAATGTACTATAAATAAATGTTGTTTTTCTCTGGGGTTTCCTTACTTTTTTACCATATCCTCTTATGTCGAAATGAAAGCGTCCCCTCCCCCCCCCCTGTTGGGTAATTTTGTTTTAAAAAAATGTTCTTAGATTATCGTATAATACATTATAATAGATAATTGTTCCCCTAAATATTAGAACTGTATAATCAGTTAGCTGACTCATTTTTTTGTGTTTGTTTTCTCTTCTATAGCTATTTTTTCACTATTGTGGGGGAGCCAGTGGCTGGGTGATCTGAGGCGTCAGGACTTTGAACCTGAGTTAGAGATAGCACAGATTTTAATTCTGGTCTTGACTGTTAGTTTTTATCAGTAATATATTATATTTAATCTTGTACTGTACTAGTTATCCCTCTTATTTTATCTGATAAGTTCCTTGCTCACATAAATAGTCTATGGGGAATGGGTAGAGTAAGGTTAGAGAGAAGATCGACCTCTTTTTTTGATAAAAAACAAATCATTTGGCATGTTCCTTTTGACACAAAGTCATTAAAAGCAATCCATTCAAGAATCAGCAAAGTCTTTACTTAAATAGTAAATTTAAATTTTCAAAAGGGCAAATTCCCAAAACCATTAAAAAATGCTCTGGCGGTACTAATATATAAGAAGGGTGGCATATATTCTTTATCAACTTACAGACCAATATCTTTGGTGTCTATTTTTTCAAAGGTACTAGAGAAATTGATGAAAAACAACTTAAATATTTTAAACAAATAAATGCTTATTAACACTCATCAGTTTGGATTCTGAGATGAGAAAAGTACTGAGGATACACCTTTAGAATTTAACAATCTAGTTATGAAAGGGTTAGACAATAAAGTCAACACTATTTTTCTTGTTATTACAAAAGGATTTTACTCTGTAGACCATTAGATTTTTGTTGAGCATTCTTTCAGATTCTGGTATAAGGGTGGGTAACACATGATTGATTTAGTAGTTATTTAGAAGGGAGAGAGCAGTGTGTGCGATTTGGAAAAATTACTAGTTCCTGGGGGTGAATAAATTTGAAGTTCCTTAATGTAGTTTTAGGAGCGATATTGTATCTAATTGATGTAAACAGCCTTTGGAATGGAACTTCCAAATTTTAACATGCTTTATAGTACAAGTGTGACTATATTCCATTGATACAGATTTTTTCTAACTGTTTTGGTTTATTAAAAAAAAATCAAATTAGAGCAATATTTATTGGTATATAAAAAATAAACCAAGACAGTTTAAAAAATCTGTGTTTCAGGGAGCACTAGACAATTGTGTCCTCTTTCAAAAAAGGTCAAGTTTAAAAATGTATGTTCATAAATATAGCTATATTGAAATTAACATTGGCCTTACACAGAATAAACTCAAACATGGCGGAAGGTGTAGCAGACTTAGGCCTATAGCCTATTATCATGCTGTCTTAGTCAACCTCTAATAAATGGTCATTTACTATAATTGAAATACACTTGGCGGATGTAGACTTATTGTGAGTCTTGGTGCTTCATGTTTGCATCATTTACCATTGTCACAAAATTACCATCAGCCAGTGCGGAAGATAGTAATTTGTTACTAGGTATTCAAAAGGAGAACAGACAGGTTAGCTTCCAAAGCTTACTTTTTATCGTTTGTTATCCAAAAACTGTACTAGACTATTTGACTAGTTAACACTAATATAAACATGATAAAAGGTGTTGCATAGTTATATTGACTGTAATGAAAGTGTTGTTCAATATTCAGGCCATTATGAGAGCGTCTCGCTGCCGAGTATGATACCTCATCATGTCGTGACAAGACTCCCTCATATGACTGGCTACTTTACTGACTTTTTTATTTTTACCGCTAAATAGCAGCACAATTCAGTCGGTAAATGAATCTACAGTTGTTGGAACTGGAAAATTCAGCTGATCAAGTTGGTACTACTGCGTTATAATGATTGCTTTCTTACCACAGTTGATTAATGTGTAAGAAAGCTATGTTGATTTGATGTAGATAAAAGAGCTCTTTATTTGTGAAAATGGCTGAAAATCATATTTGTTTAAGAACCAGCGAAATTGATCTTTATATAGACTGTGATAGATTTTATTGACTGATGAAGAAAGTAATAACAGTGTGTAAACTGTGATTTGTTTAGGTCAGTTGATGCTATTTATATGGCTATACAATTTTTTTTTTAAATAGGAATTCCTAGCTGCTAGAAGCCCTTTGAAAACTGATATATCAACGAGCTAAAATTGTTGATTACTTGATGACATAATTGAAATGTAATTATAGTTTATTGATATAGCAAGATATTGTACAATTGTTGTTCTCTATGGATACAAATAAAGTCTTCTAATTTCAAACTAATTGGTTTTAGAAACCCAGAAAATCTTTTATTTTGAAGGATATTTTGGGTATAAACTAAAGACAGACATTGTTTATATATTTTAGAAACTTCATTTTATTAATGAAGACACAATGATATGGAGGAATTATTTACATTCAGGTTGTAATAATATTATTTAGTGGGAAGAGAAAAATATTTTTATTACAATGAAGAAATACTGCCTAGTAAAACAATCTTTTATATATTTGTAGAATTTTACTTTTACAGGGAATTAAATATTCAAATAACTTATTAGAATTAAATTTGATAAAATAAATATTTTAAAATATAAATTTGGTAAAGTGAAAGAGCAAATAAAAACACATGCAAGGGATTTCCAAGCATCATATAACTGATATAAAGCAATTAAACATTGCAAATTTCATGGTATACTAAAGTTGTTTAATAGTAAATTCAAAGGAACAAATGAATCAATAGTGTCTATCAACAATAAGTCCTCAATAAAACTGCTAAAAAAGAAACAGTTAACACATGAAAAACAAAAATAATGACAATAGGATAGTAATAGAATAATAATATCTAGTGAAAACAATCTTTGGATGTTATTTACAGCTACGTCTGTTGAAAACTGTACATTCAAGCTGTCTGATGGTTGGAGATCAGCTGACCTTTTAAATACTATGTATGTATATATATATATATTTATAGCTATTATATAATGCGATATAGAATAATACTGCGTCGCAACATATGAATAAATAAAAGGACGTTTTATTCCAGAGCAAGAGATTAAAATAGGAAATCATTCTATAAAAATCATGCTAACAAACGTATGACTATACTGAATGTATTTCATTGACATATTTTTGTTTTTTAAAATTATAGTTGCATATACAAATTATAGGGTTTTTTAAAATTTAAATCATAAAAAATTGTTCTAAGCAAGAGATTTGTGCGATCTGAGATCATTTTTGCATTCTGAAGACTTGTCTACTCCACAAGTATCATCAGACAGCTACCTAAATAAATAAATTAAGAGAGATTTATGAAATAGTTTTTCTACAGTCCAGCTGTGTTAGTGTTGGACTAGACACTCAAGGAAGACTAGAGACAACAATGTAAATTTTTTTTGAAAAATATCACATTAGTGATGTTTTCTTCCCCTAATGAATTTAATTATTATGAGCAAAATATATATATATTAATTCCAGAATATTTGAATACATAGTATTTATTAAATCTAAATTAACACTCCTATGCTGAGGAATGGAGAAATGCCCGTGAAATACTACATTTATTACCCTTATTTGTTTGATACTTCTTTACACAAAACATATCTGATGGGGAAACTAAATTTTTCTATAAAATTAAAAAGCACATTAGCCAGTAACACGGTGAGGTATTTTTATGATATGATTCTATGACAAGTGTTCAAGTTGAGCACTCAGTATTTACACTGTTGGTAAGCTAAGCATCATTTGGCCTTTTTATAGTCGTGTACAAAACATACAACACACGCACACACATGTATACTGTACCATTCACTCGTAAGTTGAAAATAAATGTAGTCAGAAAACGGCTAGTTCTTAAATTTTGTAACATTCTGTTAAAATGAAGTACAGTTAGATTACAGTTTACCAGGCTAGAGTTATTCAAATATAAATGGTAAGATATCTGTAAGCTTATCCAAGATCAAAGAAGATACTCGTAGAAATCCATGTGATAAAGAACAAATTCACCTTGATGATAGATTAACAATGATTATGTCTGGTTTTTAGAGCAAACACTGGTGCCCTCAAATCTTTAATTTGTTTCAGTGGACTTATTTTTTATACTTGCAGACTCCCTATCATTTATATTTTAATAACGTATTTTTATTTTAAAGTTCCAAATTTAAGTGTTCCACCCAACAGAAGAGAATTATGTGCATTCTTTTGTTTTTATTTGTTGTAAAAAGCTGTTATCATCTTCTGGAATTTGTTAAGATTATTTTGGATATTCTTTCCTTAGATATATAAAAACGATATAGTTGAGCGCTCAAGAATATAATTTGCACTCGTAATTCTATATCACAATATTAAGGATACATTATTAACGTTAATGGAAAACGAGATATATATATATATATATTTCTAATGAAAGGGAAAACAAAAATCATTTCTTTCCAGTTGTACTCATCGAATGTGTCAATCTATTTGACATCATAACTAACAATGATAACCAGTCTTATGCATCATCTTTGATTATATCAACAACTCCAACGTAACATATACACACAACAAGAAAAAGTACAAGAAAAACAATTTTGATCTTAACATATCTTACAAGAATGACTACATGAAACAGCAAAATATGTACAAACAATAATTGCCCTTGTCAGAGAGAAAACTCTACAGAAACACCAGGCTAATCTTTAAAAGATTTTAAAAATACAATAAAAGAACAATAAACTAAAAATATCTACTACATAAATATCATTCGTTGATTGCACTTTTGATATTAACTCCTTTGTAAATGGTAATGGGTAGTATAGACTTTAGAATCTATACTAAACCCATAATATCACCTCTACAAAGTTACGTAACAGTGTTTGCACAGTTCCTCTTTGAATAAATAAAAAAGCTTTCAACATAAAATATACAATATAGGAGGAATAATGAAGAAGATAACACTGCATTTTGTGATACTGTACAAAAATGAATTGATATGGTATAGCATATCTAGTTTAAAAGTCTAACAACATCATACCTTCGAGTTAACAATCTTGCGAATTGACACAGTGTATCTATCCTCATAACTGGAGATCACGTTCACTGTAAAACACATTTGTGCTCATCTTATATCAGTCACTGAGTACGGTGTTCTTAATAAATTTGAAAGTCTTAAATTAAAAATACGATAATTATTTAGTAAGAATACAGTATATAAACAAAAACACATTAAATATTTTCTATGAACACCGAAATATTTTATTAACATTTACCCGTTTTAGTTCCCAATACGTTCAGGAAACCTTTATTAAAATTCATTATCCCACTTTTCTTCTTTAACAGTTTGTAATGGTTTTTCTTCTTCACCTTTTGGGGTTTCTTGACTGCTCGGTTCTTGTTTTAACTGAACATCTACAGGTAAGGAAGCAGGAGACGGTAGAGTAGATCCTCTCGCTTCCTCTTCTTCAGCTACCGGGGTGGGCTCTACTCTTACTGTCTCTCCTTCACGTCCTCTTTCATTATAGTCATCTGTTTGCATTACACACACTCCGTTGATAATCACCTCTGACTCTTCTTGCCAGTCTGGATTCACCCACTGAGGAGCTGCAGGTTTTCGTCTACTAGAACCAGAAGGTATTTGGGGAAGTTCCGGAACACCGATGTCCGAATCTTCAGAATCTAACCTACTTTCGTTGTCCTCATCATCTGAGCCAGCTTCATGTTTCACAGTTAGATCAAGTCCAGAGTCCTGTTCTCTCATTGGTAAAATTCCCTGTTGCATGAGAGCTGCAAGTTCTGGATTCGGGGGGAAATAAGGTGTTGGGAACGGCATAGGGAGGGCATTTAGTCCTAAGCGTTGACTAAGCAGCATTCTAAATTGGTTAGGATCAAATCCGGACCCTTGGCTCTCTCTATTAGATTGGCCAGAGTCACTACCGATTGGAGATTGTTGCTTCAGCCTCATCCTGTGGTTGTGGAACCAATTGGTAATTGTACGTGTTGCAAGAGTCAGCTCATTGGCTAAGAACTCAATCGTACTGAGACTTGGATAAGGGTCCAGAGCGAAGGCTAGCCTCAACGCTTCCTTCTGCTCCTCAGAGAAAAGTACTCGTTGTTTCTTGGCTGCCGAAGGGGGACTACTCGCACTGCTATGATAGAACTCAGCAGTATCATTGGAAGATGTGTCACTGCTATTGTCCTGTTGCCCGGACCCTCTTCTTCGCTTGTTCAGCTCTCGTCTCTCAGTCTTGATTGCTTGCAGTCGATCAATGTTGTGTGTATCCGACAGCCACAACTGCATGCGGATAAAAGGTTCTCGTCCCTTGATGCTGAGCATGTGCCATGGTTTGGGTTTTGAGAGAAGTTCACTTACTGAGCCTTGTGAGAGGCCCAAAACTGCTTCACCAAAGATCTGGAAACAAAATGATATCACAATGTTACATTTTTATAATATGGTAACAACTATGTAATTAATTTTTATTAAAAATAAACAAAATAAATAATTCAATTATTTAATCAAATTGGTTACAATTAACTTTCTCTATTATACAGAGTCTGCTATATATGCCGCCATATTGCAAAATGTAGGATTTTTAAGTTAACTAACATCAATTTGGTTTTAAAAAAATTAATAGGATTTGAAAATTCGAAGTATAGATATCTTATCAACTTACCTAATGTGTACAATGGTAACTGATAAAATCCATACTGCATTTAGTTTTTCTATTATTAATTTTTGTTATACTAGTAAATCAAAATCAAATCAGTTTCAATAGTAAAAGTTTCAAATCAGGATGTGCTACGGATACTCAATTAAAACCTAAATGTTGACCAAATTTGTTGTTACTTACCAACTATTCAAGTCTCGTGTCTAAGGTAACCAATTCAGCTTTTTTAGCCTTTATTTTCAGTACAAGTGAACGTCACAAAACATCACAAAATGTACAAACATTCTACATTTAAAGCGCAAAATGTACAAATATATTACAATATAAGAGCAAAATGCAGAAATATATTACAATTTAAGCACAAAATGCACAAATATACTACAATTTAAGTATAAAATGCACAAATACCATGGTGATCAATTTAGGCAAACCACGATCACCTATCTCAGACCAGAGGATTCACAAATACAATCATGCCATTTGTGCAGTATGTACTTATTATTGTAATACATTTATGCATTTTGTACTTTTACTGTGGTATATTTGTGCATTTTGTGTTTATATTGTAATATATTTGTTTTGTGTTTCGTTCACTAGTACTATATATGTATAATGCTAATTAAAAAAAAAAACTACTTTTTTAATTTGACAGTATTCAAGAAAATATATACAGTAAAACCTCCTTAATCCGGCATTCTATAGTCCGGAAATGTCTGTAATCCGGCATCAACGGCAATAGACACAAATTACAGAATTGCCTTCTCAATGAACATTATAAAGTGAGCTACTGGACAGCTAATAAAAATAGTTGTAAGAAGCAAATAGATATTAGATCTTTTTTCCAGCCTTCTACCAGTGCTGTTACTAAAAACCACAAATACTATAGTACAGTACTGTACTGTATTTCATACTGTATTCTAATTTAATTTACTTCATCATATACTGTACTTAAAAATGCACTTTACTACTTCTCCTGTACTTATATATTGATTTATATTGTTTAAATAACCAATGTTTAAATAATATATACATACAGTAAAGTTTTGTTGTGCAAATTATGTTATTTTTTATACACCTTCTGTACTTTTATAAATAACCTCCATAGTCCGGAATTTTCTTTAATCCGGAAAGCTTCAAGTCCCAAACGTGCCGGATTAAAGAGGTTCTACTGTATAGCAATACAGAGCAAAACCCATCTTTCTGACTAGCCTTGTTTTATGCATAAATTTGTAATTTAATTTTAAGCATATTCAAGGAATCAAATGCAATTCACACAACAAATCTCAGTTTCTGACTAGCTTTGTCGCATGCATAATTTTGGTTAATTTATTTCATTACTAAAATCCATTGAAAAATGTATTAAATGTGTTTGAAAGATGAGGAGTATAAAGTATTTGACAAATTGAAAGGTCTACAACTCGACAACTGTTGATTACCATCAGCTGAGTTATTAGTTACTTACTTTTTGGCCAATGTTGTTCGCAAGAAGAGCTTCTTTGATCTTGGTGGTGATTGTTTGTGTGTCTAGGTCCTGAGTAAGAGCAGCCATCTCGTAAACCGATGGGGCCACTTGTTGACTCAAGTTGCGCATCACAGAATTGACCTGGTGAGGAGGCATGGAGTTACACTGCGGCTGCATTGAAGCTAATGAAGTATGTGTCTTCTTCAGATGTTCCATTGCTTGGAGATGGTGAGGTGGAGGGATATGATGAGGTGGGGGTGGAGGAGGAGGGACTTGTTGAGGAGGATGAAGGTAGTTCAGGTGGTTCAGAGGTAACTCCCCAGGCTTCATCTCCATGTTGGGGGGCATTGGAGGCATTTTCCCCGAACTTGGCGGCAGTGGTTTTGATATGGATGAGCCCGCTGTATTAACAAGATAAGAACTTTACTCACTATATTCATAAAACAAAAATTGATTCCTCAGATAAAAAACTAGTTAATTTTATTTTATATGAATAACTAAACAGTGTTCATATGTACATTGTAAAATCAGGTTATTACTTTTAAAAATATAAAAGGGATTTTAGGTATAGAATTTATGAGATTATTGTCAGACATTATTTTGAAAGTTAGCTGGCACTGGATTGTTGATTATTATTAATTTATTGGAGATTCCAACACTCCAAATGTTCAGTCTTGCTTGTGTGGAATGGGAGTCCCCAAAGTATGGGACGGAAGTTTTTGTAATTATTTTGTTTTGTTGTAAAATCATAAATGAATAGTAGAGGTAAATATTTAATTTACCACTTTCGCTGCGGCAGTGCCTGAACGGGAACAGTGCTCGGCGGACTTCAGAAGCTGTCGTGCCCGATCGGGAATCCTTGACCTTTGATGGCTTATACATTCAGTATTGAGATAGCATCTGCGAAGGAAAGTTGTTTTTGTCGTAGCGTGTCTAGTACGACATAATAACTTTGTATATGTTTTGGTTTCAGTTTTTGATTTTTTTTTAGTTTGTAAGTGTAAGAAAAAATTTTTAGCACCTGAGGTAATATTACCGACTATATCAGCCGCAGCGAAAGTGTTAACAAAATGTAAAACCTCGGACAGATGGGCACATCATTGTTTGCTAATAGTTGAACACTGATATCTAACCTAACTTCATTTTGCTATGCAGCTAACAATCCAACAAGAAATTCCTTTATAATTATAATGATGGTTTCATCACATCTTCACCTTCACTGATATATTTCTTCATCTTCTAAAATCCATAAACGACTAGTGAGTTCTCTTTCAGAAGTAACTAAACAGTTTATAACTTTATTGAACATATTTTGTAGCGTCAATATTTAAGTAAGCTATTGAATTATTTACAAGTTGATAGTTCAATTTCATTTTCTTGAAGATGAGAGAGTAATACCCTCCTCAGATTGTCTTAAAGTTTACTCAAAGCAACTTGATAAGAAAACCAAACTAGTTCTAGGTTTCAGACTAAAGATAGTATGATTTTATTAAAAAAAAAAAAAAAACAACTTACGAGAACTTATTCCATATCCACCAGTACGCATTAATTTCTCTGGCGCAATTTTATACTGTGAAGCAACTAGTTTGTGGACTGCATTATCATCCTCCAAAAACATCTTCATGCGGATGAAGGGTTCTCTTCCCTTTTGCGTGAGCATATGCCAGGGTTTTGGTCTGGCTAGGAGATCAGACACGCTTCCTTGGGATAGCCCCAACACTGATTCACCAAACAACCGCTGGCTGATAGAAAACTGACTCAACTGCTCCTTTACCTATGGAAAACATTGTGGCTCAATAATTATAGATTCCACACTTATAAATTAAATTTAAGTACAGATATTGACGTTTCATTTAGTTAAAAATCTACCATTTGCTATTCAAAAGCTTATGGCCAGTTTGTAAACTTGCTACTAAGCTAGACACTAATAAAACAAAAAAATAGTAGGGGCTTGTTAAATTATATTAGTATTAGTAGTTTTGGTCTTTCATAAACCACTGAACTGTATTATATAATTAATTAAGATGTTTCTGTTTTGAGTAAAACTTTGAATAAAGAATACTTTCAAAGATAAATATTTTATGACAACTTGTAAGTCATATACATTAGTGAACAAATGTTTAGGGACACAGGAGAGTGTAAAAAAATATTCCACACACATATTAAAACCCAAGCTAGGTAACGTTGTGATTTCACTTAAAAAAGAGGATGAACATTTATTTTCTCAGGACAGTTGCGAAATTTATTGGCTGAGCCTGTTAATTTTAATCAGTCATCTTAATTTGTTTTTAATTCATCAGTCAATTTAATATTGGTCAATAAAATATAGAAAAATTTAGTTTATTTCTTATATTATATTTAGAATTTATTGTCAATTAATTGTTGAGAAGTGAAGAAAAAGAGATAGTTAACAACTGTAATTTAAATTCTGTTGAGTGAAAAAGAAAATATGTTTTTTCTCAAATAAGTTGAGAACTTTTAGCAACAATGTATTCATGTTTCCAACTATAAAATAGAAAATCACAGCTAAAATATTCGTCTTCCAAATACATGTTTTTCAAATCAGGTAATTAACTTTATTAAACAATTTTTATGATGATAGATTATTTCATAGGAGGCCAATGAATGTTGGACATTTCCACCATTTTGTGAAGAAACCCTATGTGACGTTTGGACTTGGTAAAACCAAAATATAAAATATTTTTCGATAATTAAATCTAAATACTAGTTTAGGTCAAGAAATGTTAAGATGCAGGCTATATAGTTTATAAGTATTGTAGTATAATTCAGACTACTAATAACATAGGATAATGTAGAGTTAATTCTTGAAAAAGACTTGAAACAGGGATCTTCATGAAATGGTGGAAAATGTCCAACAATCCTACTGTCAGCAGAAATTATGTACACCCGAGTTTGAAGGTTGTTTTCTAAGAAACTAAGAGACCAATGAAAACTCCAATCATACCATTGTTTTCCTTGTTTAATTGTGCTTTATAATACATGAATTTCCACTTTTTTTATAAGTTCTAAGACAATAACTTTGTTGGAACAAATAAAAGTACCAGAATTTTAATTAGTTTTCACTCTACATCATATTTACACCGTTATTACTCAAAAACCCGTCCATGTAGCACATTTATAATTTAATGCGTGTTTGGTAGGAAGAATGTTTCCTATAGGTTTCATACATTTTAGAATTTTATAATTTCAAGAAAAAAGTTCTTATCAATTACATGAAACATTGTTTTCTTGGCTTCTAGAGATTGTAAAATTAATTGTTTGGTGTTGTTGTAATCCTAATTAGATATATAGTTACGATACATCATTTTCATGTCATGGTAAATGCAGTGGTTTTAAATTGATTTATATCAATTTAAATTTCTCAATTTAAAGTTATTTTAAATAGATTTAAAATGACTGCATGTATTTGTGAAAACTATATATTGTAACTATATATGTAATAATGAATACAACAAGACCAAATAATTAATTTTACAACCTCTTGAAGCAAAGAAAACAATGTTTCATGTAATTGATAAGAACTTTTTTTCTTGAAATTATCAATTACAATTCAGGCATTAAAATATAAATGTGCTACATTGACGGGTTTTTGAGTAATAACGGTGTAAATTTGATGTACAGTGAAAACGAGTTAAGATTCTGGTACTTTTTGTGTTCCAACTAAGATAAAAATTATTAGAACTTATAATAAAATTTTTAAATTCATATGTCATAATGCACAATTAAACAAAGAAAACGATGGTATAGTTGGAATTATCAGAGGCCTCTTAGTTTCTTAGGAAACAACCCTCAAACTCGAGTGCACATAATTTTTGCGCCAACAGTAGTCTATCATATCAGGTAACTAAGTTGTATTAATTTTTGGATTATCTATTTTATCACAGAACTTAAATTTTCTTTGTAATATTTACCTTCCTTACAATCTCCTCGGTGTTGAGGTTGTTGAACTGATCAAACTGCTGTTGGGTGATTGGAGGGAGAACTGCCTTGAGAGGTCTCTGGGAGGGTGAATGATGATGGGGCGTGCTGGGCTGTGAAATGAGGGCATTGGTTATGGAAGCCATCCTCTGAAGTGGACTGACCGCTGCCGATGGAGAGAAATCCTCCGGGGGTAGGATTGAATTGCCGAGTGGCGAGCTCGCCGAACTTCCAGCTGACATACCTGAACATCCAAAAAATGTGTATTAATATCAGTCATGCAAAATGTTTACACATATTTTATATATGTGTATTGTTTGGAAATTTCAGTATTCAGTTTGATGAACTATATGGTAATGTAAAGCTTAAGAGTGTGCAGAGGCAGTCAGCCTTGTTGGTTTTAATTCCATAAAAACAATGTTATTTTCAAGCCGGACATACGATCTTGTGTATCCAAACTAAACAGTTATTTTCAAACAGATTTTTTCTAAATAAATTGCATTTGATCAAGCATGAAATTACGCATTGGAATAGATTTGCAAATTTCTAATTAGGTTTACAGAAAAAAATATTTACTTTTAAGCTTTTATTTTCACCTATATTTCAGAACTAGATGTATGTTTTCGAAATATGAAAAGCAAACTCAACGCGCAATATGATAACCCTAAAAATGACACCTTAAACACAACTTTTGGTCAATAAATAACGAATAAATGTGAATTCGCAAAAACATTGTTCTTGTGGGATTAAAACAACATGGTCGACAGCCTCTGCAGACCCTTAAAGACAAACTGTATTATTAGTGTGATTTCTGTTTCAATGCAACGTCATTAAAGAATCATCTAATTCACTAGTGCATCTCTTACTCAATTTCATTGTATGATTAATAAGAACAAACTCTTAATATTCTTTTAAAACTCAAAGATACAACTTCTACCTAGTGTGGAATTTATACAACCATCACATTTTTAGTATTACTTGAAAGATTTAACATGTAATGGAGATTTTAAGGGGGCCATTTCACAAAGAACAACAAAAACATGGGTTTCTATTTCAACGATTCAGTCTGTAATAATGATTGTATCGTAACCCTTGAGTTGTCATTTGATAGATGAAGAACTGTTCAAGTGGACTATAAGTTAGTATTTGTAAAATATTAACTATTTTTTATAAATTTTTTACTGATATGTATGAAAATTTAAAAGTAATTCTTTTCAATTTTAAACTAAAAAACTTATAATATCATCTTATGGGCTACTAGAGTTGAACATAATTGTCATGCTATGTTCACTATAACTCATTATAATAGTGAACAGGAACCGCACAGTGGAAACAGAACAGCTTGTTTTAGCCTGCTGACGGTAAAGTTGTACGTCTACTATAGGGTTGTTGACTTCCCAGAGATGGCTTGGTAGTTTGGGAAACGCCACCTTAAAGATGCTAAATTATGTTTCTTAATTCTGATGAACAAAACCTTGTATTTAGTTAAATACATTATTCAACTTCTATGGGTGTTCTCATACCAGATTGATAGCAGTGAAGACCATAGAACATACTTTTTTTAATCAACAAACATCCGTTGAAGATAACATTTTCAGCTAAGGATTTAAGTATAATTGCTTAGTCAACATTGTCATTAAGGGTGTTCGTTTAAAAATTATTTTTGAAATTTTTTTGAATAAAATTGTTTGTATTGTTACAAGTAATAAGTTTGTTAAAGGAAAATTTCAGAAAAATGTTTTTATGGAGATATATATATATATGTGTGTGTGTGTGTGTGACTACCTAAAGTGGCTAATTTAGCCTCTCTTGGTTCCTAACTCATTAATAAACATGTGATATATTTTATTCAAATTTTGAGAATATAGTGGACAAATGGCACTAAGTAACCTAGAGTAAATTAAAACATACAATACAAAAATACTTTTTTAAGTGTAACCAATTTTTATTTTATAAATTACGCCTGTAAGAATTTCGAGTTGAAATTTGTAAAATTATCTTTGGCTGTAAAATTACATTAATTATACATCAAGTCTTCATTGAAAAAGTTTACCGTAAATAAGGGAGTTATTGCCGTTTGTGCTCCGGACATGCAACAAGAGAGCTGTTACTCTCCCATGACCCCAGCACTATCCTAGTTGGCGAAATGTTGAACTAAACTCCATCCAGTGCCGAACTGAGCCGGTCGGACGAACACCCTTAAGATATGGTCTATTATATATACATACGGAATAATAAAGTAGTATTCCACTGGCTGGTTGGCTTGAGGTTTACTATTGAAGTGTAAAATTGTACCACGCTCTATGCCTAATCTTTTGATTACTGTTTATAATATATAATAAAACGTTCATAATACTTATATAAAATGTAGATCTGATTTTTGGTGAAAATGTTTGTTTTGTGATGTTAGATTTCTTATATACAGTTTGTAAAATTTAAATTAAGTTGATACCATAGAACCTCAGTAGTTTGATACTCGATATTCGACAGTCCTCATATTTCAACACCGATCATAGTGATGTGAAACGGCAAAATTATTGTGATGGCAGGCTATGCACAGTTTAGCACAGATCAAATCAATGAATTAACAATGTGGAAGTTAATAACAGTTACTGCGTACTGTAACTCCATATCAATTCAGTAGGACATACATTGTTACATCAATACACAGCTTGTTTTTAATTTTGTTAAATTTTGAACTATTCATGATGGAATTATAGTACAGTTTTGTGTTTACCATACATTTTTCCTAGTTCGAAATTTTGATACTTCCTCACCCCTATCAAGTATTGTACTATCGAGGCTTTACTGTAAAAATGTTTTATTTTTTCGATACATGTTTTTGTCCCTGAGCTAACTAATTTCAAAGGGGGATTAAATGTACCACTAACTGACAACTGAAGTTAGTGAATAAAAAACACATTTCTTTAATGTAAATTATACAAGGAAATCTACAGAAATGTATTAACAAAGATCGTTAAGTTTTTCTAAATGTCTTTAAAGATCGTTATGGATGGCCTAATTTAAAATCCTGTTTTATTTTATTTATTTGACAAGTGGATTAACCCAATGTTTAACATATTTACATTAGATAAAGTGCCAATAAGCTAGACGAAGCAATATGTGGGTTATGTGCGCTACCAACGGCACACACCTGGTTCAAGCTTGGGCCTAGCAAGAGGGAAAGCACGTCGGTTGGTCACAGAGTCGAGCTCACCATTCAGCAGTTTGGTCTCCTTGCGGTCCTTGGGTAAGGAAAGATCTTGAGCCATACCGTTGTGGTGTCCTGCGAGCTGTTGCTGACTCAGAGCTTGTTGCTGAAGGGCGAGGAGACCTGGCAGATTGGTCCCTGACATGGTCGCACACTGTGGGTTCAGCTTGGCCAACTCACGATGATACGCATCCAACGCCATCCTGATCTCCTCGGCAGAGCCGGGTCCACTCGCCCCTCCTCCAAAGAAATGAGGGAACAGCAGTCTGAAAGAAGAGAACCTTTGACTTGGTGTCAATATTTGTTGAATCTTGTTTAAGTGAGTAGATCATAACTAGAAATTTTATCATGCAAAAGAAGTGCTTTTTATTATAAGTAGTGATAGTTAAATTATTTTTAAGTAGTTTATGTGTCAAGGAGTTAGCTAATGAAATGTCTTAATCTTAAATTACATTAGGTTTATCATGTGACATTTTATTATTTTTTAAACCGATGGTGCGAGGTCGTTGCAAGGTTTTAAACCGATGATGTGAGGTCGACGGAGGGTTTTAGAGTCATATCAGGTATTTATTTCTTAATTTTCTTGTTTTACCTTTTCATCATTTAGAATAAAATGTTTTATGGTGAGTACGGTTAAAGAACAAATTGTAACAGTATATACATAGGTTAAGAAAGAGCTGAATTGCATTTTTAGTCAGGAAAAACTATTTAAAAATGTACTTAAGAGCCTGCAGAGGCTGTCGGCCATTTTTTTTTAAATCCCATAAGAATAATGTTATTTGCAAATCCATATTTTTTGTTATTTATTGACCAAAAGTTGTGTATGAGGTGTAATTTTAAACGTTATCATATTGCGCATTGTGTTTGCTTTTGATATTTTGAATACATACGCCTAGTTTAGAAAAATAGGTAAAAATAAAAATTTCACACTAAATATTTGTTATATTTTAAAACTAATTTGGAATTTTCAGAGCAATTCCAACTCACAATTTCATTCTTGATCAAATGCAATTTGTTTGGAAAAAAATCTGTTTTTTATTTAGAAACAGTATATGAGTCTAATATACTTATAATGAGTTTAAAGTCAAATTGTTGCTTAATTAGCCAAGTGATACTGATTAAAAAAAAGCTTCAGGAAATTTGTAATAAGAAATTATAAATAGAGAAATCACAAATAATCTATCTTCTATCAATTTGAAAACAAATCTACAATGCACAACATTGAAGTGGTAGGTCTGTATTATCAGATTGTATACCACTTGGAGAGAAACCCGAGTTTGAAAAAAAACTAAATATTGTTACTGAAGACTATAGTGATGCAACCTGCTTTTGACCTTCTAAGTTTAATAAAGAAAGAAGGAAAGCACATGAGTGAGATGTAAACTAGGGGTATTAATTATCAATTATCATAAATTTATATTATTTTTTTACAATAATTAAAAAATATATATATATATAATAAAAATAATATTTTTAAAATCAAACATAGTATACTGATGTGCTTAAAGTAAAAGTCATTAAAGCTTTGTACTCTGTCTTAGTTGAAATCTGAACAAATAATATGTCTGCCTTATACTAATTAATATTACAGAAAAAAAAATACAGCAAGTATAAAAACAAATCATTACTATTAGTAACGCACGTTTCAATTTTAAGGGGTTCAAGAATTATTTACAAATGTTATAAAGGTGGAAGTTTACCACATTATTACAGACTGCTTAAATGTCAGAGACTGAAAACAAAAACAAATAAATGGTCTGAGCCAAAGGACTTGTACTTTGTTTGCCGGATAATTTGTTGACTAGTTCCTAGCTTACCCAGGGTACGTCTGCTCTCCTCTCATTGAGTCCTCAAACCTCTTCCCCATCAGCTTGGCCAGCTCCTCCTGATATATCCTCACCACCTGCTCCTGAGGTATATCATCATTTTCATACTTTTTCAGTTTTCTATTTTGGGAATTATCGCCTCTGCCAAGAGGTGAAGAACACTGCTGTAAAATGCAGAACAAACTTAAAAAGTGCAAGAGGACAAATCATGACAAAAACTTGCCAACTTAGTGAAAATATTTTCCATTTTCGTTTCCTTATTTATCTATTTTTAGTAAAACAGGCGATTCCCACTTAGGCTTTTGCCTTAAGGCAACCTCACCTTATTTAGTAATTAGTTTAAATCATAAATATTTGCACTCAGCTATTAAAATAATTTACTAAAATTATGTATATAACATTTGTTTTTTCTAGAGTTTTTACCACTACCATTGATTACTTCATCAAAATAAATAATATTATAAAGTTTGAGAAGTCAATAATATACTTTTCTATTAGTTAAATGAACTTTATCATTTTATTACAATCTCTAGAAAGGAGTGTTTTTCTACAAGTTTGATATTCCACAGTGTAGTTACAGGAAAATGGATATCACAAAGTGAAAAATTAAGGATGGGATGACACACAAGGATCCAATGGTGGCATTGTAATAAATAAAGTGAATAATTGTTTTTCAATGTTGAATAATTCTTTAAACAGAGGCTTGTGCAATATTATGCTTATGCTGACAGCCCATGATGTAGGAAAAGATGAATGTTAGTTTAAATTTGTATAGTTTTTCTTTATGTATATAACTTATGGTACATAATATATAGTAATCTGTTTATTTAGTAGTATTAGTAGTATAAGTTACTTGAAAATGTATCTTTTATGTTATATTATATTATTGTAATATATGCTGATAAAGAATTTATTTTTGGAATCACATTTTTTGGATGATATCTATCCTGATATAGAGTATTTTTATTATCACATTATGTGCAAGGTGACTTAGACTTTTGCAGATTTTATTTGTACTATCATGAAGATAATTTAGCATGACGCAACATTTATTTTCAGTATCAAATTCTACTGTTGCAGATGTAATTGCTAAAATCTGTCTAAGTATTTACGTATTACGATTGTATTACCTGAGGCTGCGTCGGAGATCTGCTGTCGTCATTGCTGTGACTGTCCTCGGTTTTCATAAGGTGGCTGGCCTCACTCAGGATGTGGGCTATCCTCTCCTCAGTCATGTCTCCAGTATCCCGACCAAACATCGCTGGTATCCCGGGGTCCTTCCCGCTTCCAACACCTACGCATCACAAATCTAATTATGAACACTATAGCATTTTTATCTTCATTTTGTCAACTGAAAACTTGTCATATATGTGTATATATATATATATATATATATATATATATATATATATATATATATAGGGTGTTTGAAAAGTATGGGGCAAAAGTTCAGGAAATGATTAAATAGGTAAAAATAAACAAAAAAGTTCCTATGAAGATGTGTCTTGTCTTGCTTAGTTTTGGCATCTGTCTCTCTGTATGTGTGTTTTTTTTTTTAAATTTCCTTATCTCCTAAACGGTATTAGCTATAGTTTCGAATCTGGACACAACTACTGAACTTCACACCCCTTAATAAATTCTAAAAATATAACATAATATATTTACCCGTTTCAAAATGGCGGCCATTTAAAAATGTTATGCTAAATTTCATGAAAACCAAAGCAAAAACAAAAATTTTTTTAGCAAGATACCTAATATTTAGCTTAAAAAGAGGCAAATCTATTGGTACCTCATTTGTTACAATCGGACAGTAAATAACTGAGGAAATGTAATTTTTCTGATTGTATGCAAAATGTTTTTTGCAACTTTTGTATACTTGTTTGTGTCTGTTGCGCCACCAATCAAATTTTGCACACAATCAGAAAAATTACAGTTTCTCAGTTATTTACTGTCCGATTGTAACAAATGAGGTACCAAAAGATTTGCCTCTTTTTAAGCTAAATATTAGGTATCTTGCTAAAAAAAATTTTGTTTTTTCTTTGGTTTTCATGAAATTTAGCATTAAAACTTTAAAACGGCCGCCATTTTGAAATCGGTAAAAATATTATTTTATATTTTTAGAGTCTTCACTTTGGTGATGTGAAGTTCAATATTTGTGTCAAGTTTCAAAATTATAGCTAATTGTTTATGAGATAAGGTTTTTTTTAAACACACATACAGACAGACGCCAAACTAAGCGAGATAAGGCACATCTTCTTAGGAAAGTTTTTGCTTTTTTTTAACCTATTTAATCATTTCCTGAAGTTTTGCCCCACACTTTTCAAGCACTCACTTTTCAAACACACTGTATATTACCCTCACACAGAACTAAAAATGTAGCTATCCACTTTCTACCGCATCCTTCAAGCTCCCACCCAAAACTTAGAACTTTTTTAACTTCTTTTTTTTCGTTCACCAATTCACATGGGCTTACAAGGTATTTCACAATCCTTAAGGTCTAATACTGTAAATAATGCAATTTACAGCTATTCAAGATTGAGCTCATAACTAACAGATAAGTTCGTCAGCTCATTAGACAATTGAACCTCGGACCTTGCTATAAGCAATAAGAAGCCACCGACAAATAACTAGTTTACAGAGGCTGTTGGTCATGTTGGTTTTAATCCCATTAGAACAATGTGGGATTAAATGGCCACATAAGTGTGTTTGCAGACGACATAACACTTTTTACTCAGAAAAGGACCAAAATGAAATTCAATTAAAGGCAAACGAAGATTTTAAACTATTAAGCACCTGAAGCATTTCTAACAAAATGGAAGTTAATGTGGGTAAAACCAAATATGTAAATTTTAATTTATACAACAGTTTTGTTTTTATATCAGACTGAAATACCAAGTATAATTGTTTAGAAATAAACTGTAGCTGTGAGAGAATTCAAAAAGTCGATAAATTTAAGTATCTTGGGTTAATTCTGGACCAAAATTAAAATTGGGAAAGACACATAACTGATTTACACAACAAATTGAAATCAGTAATCAGGATTTTTTTTATTTTTTACGTAATTTCTGTAACACAGAGCTAATAAGATCAATCTATTTTGCTCTAATTGACTCAAGAATGCAATATGGCTTGCATTGCTGGGGAGCAGCATATAAAGTCTTAATTGAAAAACTAAGAACAACTCAAAATCATTTTATCCGTGTAATGCTGCATTGTAACAAAAGGAAGAGCTCATTACAGTTATTTACACATTAAAAAATTTTTCCAATCCAACTTTTTTATGTATATAAAGTATTAAGGCTATTTTATACACGAAGTGTCAATACTTGGACCACTGGACCTTGTATACAAAACTCGAGGAAGTGAACAAAGAATTTTTAGGTTGCCTAAAGTAAACAAATCTTTTTTTAGACAGTCATTACAATACATAGGACCCAAGTACTTCAACCAACTGCCACATGACATCAAAGTCTCCCAAAATTTGGCCGCTTTTAGCAAAAAACTTTAAAATTGGCTATGGTCCCAAGAGGATATTTCCAGCTTAAATTATGTTTTATCTTAAAGTTATTAACTTGCAACTGAACCTTTTGGTGTGTACAAGCAAAGAAAAACATAGTGTATATATGTATTTGTAAATGTATATAGTTTGTGTTTATAAAAATGTGTGTAAATTTATATGCGTTGTATATAATCACAAACATGGAAGTTTTTTTAATTTTAGACACCACTAGGAGGCATTTAGTTTATTTTAAGTTTTTGTTCAAGACTGGACTGGACTCAAGTTTATTAGTTTATTTTATTTTTTAAGTGTTGCGTTGACCATCAGTACTGGAAATTGTGGTCAACATAAATTCCAAAACTGTATTCTGTAATATAACATTTACTGTGGAATAAATCATTATAAATGTTATTTTCGAACCAGACATACGATGTATCCACATGTATCCAAACTAAACAGTTACTTTTAAACAGATTTTTTCCAAACAAATTGCATTTGATCAAGAATAAAATTGCGTGTTGGAATTGCTTTGCAAATCCCTAATTAATTTTATAGAAAAAATATATAAAAAATATTTAGTGAGAAGTTTTTATTTTCACCTATTTTTCAAAACTAGGCGTATGTACGGTATTCAAAATATCAAAATCAAACCCAGTGCATTATATGATAACGTTTAAAATGATACCTAATACACAACCTTTGGTCAATAAATAACAAAAAAATATGGATTTGCAAATAACATTGTTCTTATGGGATTAAACCCAACATGGCTGACAGACTCTTAATGCATAGCTGGCAAATTCTAGTTCCACACACACAATAGTCCTCCCTTTCACTCAACCAACAAAGTACAGTAGATATTCTTTCCCAGTCGTTTTAAGAACCCAAGGCCACAAATACTGAGATATATCAGTAAACTAGGTTTATAAATTTGTATTTAACGCAGCTGTAAACATATATAAAAAATAAGTTAATGATCCAACATTTTAAATTTATTACCCCTCAGTTATCCTTAAACCCTAAAATTGTAAACTTTTAGATGTACAAAAATCTTATAGATGACACAGTTGTACTAATTTTTTTGTTTAATATGAAAATGTCACATAGCGAAATTGAACTTCTGGGAATCCTCAATCACACCATTCTGTAATAATAAATAATATTTTATTTATCGTTCTTTATTTAGAACTTAGAGACACATTTTTACAAAAAGTAGTCCCACAGACAATCAGTGTGTTTCATTACTTGGTAAGTTAATACATAACTTTTTAACCATCTTAATTTCTAATATAAATCGGGGGGGTTAAATTACCAATTAACATGAGGATTCAGAGGAAATATGATTCATAAAATTTATTAACTGTTAAATTTATTCAGCTTTTTCCCAAGTGCACAATTTTAGAGAAATATTACAAAAAATCCAACGTTTCTTTCGTTTATTGTAAATTCATTGTTTTAGTATTGAACCTCCCTCATAGGGAATGGACACTTTTAAATCGGTTCTGAACTGGCGTGGGTAGATGAAACTACTGGAAGTATAAATGGGGATTGACACTAGATCAGTCATATGATTACAGGGAGTCTGTCCAAATAATGGATCACATAATTACAGTGTCCCCTGCGTTCTTTTAAGGAGGGATTGGCCATCATAAACAGAATAAGTGTGGCAGGTCGTAAATGGCTTGATGGATTTAGCTTTGTGACAGATCACTTTTAATTTATATTATATATTACATGACTTTTGGATCTCAATCCAAATACATATCACAGCATTTAACAAAATTATTAAATGGTAGCTGACAAAAAATCATTCAATAAATATAAATTGTTTAAATTAATATTTAACTCCAATGTTTGCTATTTTTACAGCAATAGCATTGCTCTCTTTGATACAAACACTTTATCTGTATTTTCATCAGTAGTTTATGGCTGGTGTTTACTTTATTTTAAGATTTGGTTGACAATCTTTTTAAAAATTACCCTAAATTTCAATGACTATTTTAATAGACCAAATCGATTTGCCAAGTAGAGTAAAACATGTAATACGTGTGGTACGTTGACTCAATGAGTTTGTCTCCAGGTCTTGTTCTAATGTAACAATAAATAGTAGCCAGCACACGTCGAGGGCGGGAGGGGGGAGGGGGTCGTAGGTCAGCCGGGAGGGCATCGCAACCTCATTATTCTCAACTTACAAAGTCATTAGACGGGAGTACGGGTCGGAACAAGTGCCAATGAGTTGGCCTTACCTCCCGGCCCGTCCCATGCCACTCTAATGAATGAGCTTAAGACAAAGCCCTGGTCCGTGCCACTTTATTTAGATCTTTGTTTACTCTGGTCTGCGTGATTGATCGCACCTAGCATAACGTCCACCGCCAGTCCAATATTTACACCAGAAAGGAAACGTCCCCAGAATTAACTTCAAATGAGTTCCCCACTCTTTCTGAAGGCATTATTACGATTTAAGATGTACAATCATATATATGTAGCCTTGATTTGTTTATAAAATATATTTTAAAGATTTATCAACTTTACTCTTTTCATTTACTCTGAAGCTAGATTAACTTGACAAATCATGGTTGGTTGTATTGCGTACGTCTGTGTCACGTATCCAGTGAAAAACATGGCTTTAAGATGAGTACTTTTCTTATTCTTTCTTTGTAAAGTTACATTTCAAATGAATTTTTCAATTTTTTTTGCATTTTCACCAATAATGATTGATTTTGCAAATAGAAATTATTATAAAACTTAATTTATGCTTTTATTCTTTTGTCAGTGTAGTAATAATAATGTATACGGTAGTCAATAAGTAAGTTATGGGAAACGACACTATTATACAATTATGTATAAACTGTCAATTACTAAAGAGAGATTGAAATTATCTGCGGAAGAAAGGTCCACCTTTTTCTTGCTTATTAGACATATATATTATATACAAACCTTTCTTTGGTATGAGCGATTTGAGCAAGAGGACTGCGTTTTCATCGCAAGCCCAGGCGTGCATCTTGCGGTAGCTGTCTCGCCCCTTCTCCGTCAACTTGTCCCAGGGCTTGGGCTTGGACAGCAGCTCGGAGACCGTGCCTTGTGACAACCCTAACACGTATTTGGCAAACAGACGCTGCCCGACGTTGTGGATGGATAGCAGTTCCCGTACCCTTCTCGCGATGTGGAGAGTGTCCAAGTTTTGGGTCGAATACTTGTCCATGTTATACCGCAACATCTCTTGCAGTCGGGCTTCCATCGGGTCTCCTTTCGGGATCAGTGATTCACCGAACCGGCCCACAATCGCGCCAGGATCGTCGTTACCAAATCGGAACGGCGTCCGGTCGTCGAACCGAAAAGGACTCTTCATGACGTCAAAGTTAAGTTGCGAAGAGGAATGGAGAATATTGTTGTTCAAGCCAACATTGAGCCCACAGAAACCGTTGATTAGACTACCAGGCATGTTGTTGTTGTTGTTTAGGTGGGGAGAGTTGTTGTTGCAGCCCAGATCGGACTCGGTGGCTGGGCTCTTGCAAGGCGTCGAGCTCCCATTGAGCTGAACGTCAGCGGGCGAGCTGGAGGGTCGCAGGCTTCCTGAAGAAGAGGTGATGGCCGGATCGTGGTCTCGCTCGGCACTCTCCCTCCCCCGTTCTCGCTCTCTCTCCCGCTCCTCAAACCTTGATTTACCTGCACCAAACATACCTCAATCAGAAATACTGTAAATTCAATTCTACCCTAATAATAAATAAACATACGGTCAATAATAAAAAACATTAATGATACTATCTCCATTGTAAACAATTACAAGTAAATTACCAGTGTCGTCAGTCTGGTCGAGAGGCTGGGTGGGGGTGTGCGGTGGCGGGGGCGTGGCGTTGACGGGGGAACGAGCCACGGAGCCCGCACTGGACGACCGACCCGGGTCATCCCTAGGAGGAAGCCCTACTCGGGATAAGTGTTGGGGCGCCGATCCTTGACTGAGAATAGTCCTCTCCAGAGATCGCCTCCAGTTGGCGACAATTTCCTCTCCCAGAAATGAGCCGAATGTCTCTACGTTCTGCAGGGGTGGCTGTGGAGGAGGGGGTGCTGGTGCAGGGAAGAGAAGAGGGCTACTGATGTCTGTTGGTACATCACCACCTCCTGCTTGACCAGAACGACACCATCATTAGAGTTGGTATGTCTAAAGTAGCTAGGCTACAGAAATTCTACATATTTTCCAAAAAGAATGTTTATACTAGAATAAGTCAGTCCAGAGTGTAAATCGATTGCAATGATAAGTTGCACTAAGTTGAGGATTGTAAAGCAAAATGAGTAATACGTTTATGTAGTTATTGGCTGTTTAATAACACTTTTGGTAATTTGCTACAGTAACACAAACCTAATCGGGTCTAATAATGGCGTGAAATATGACATATTTTGTATTTAAGTTTACAACCTGAAAACTAGCGAATTTAATTTCATACATAACTCATATTAAGTATAAATTCACGTTATCACCATAAATTCCTGAAATAAAATCCTTATTTGAAAATTAAATCTACGAATATTTTATTCATATCGGCCTAGCTTGTGATGGTTTAAAAAAGCTATTTATTTGTTTCTATGCTTATTTTCCTATAGCGTATTTCTGTAAATGCAATGGAATTCGCCTTTTATGTTTAACAGCTTATAAATTATCTTTTATATTTTGTATGATTTGTATGTAGTGATGTATCGAAATCACTGGAGCTTCTCTTTCACCTTGTATTTGTTAATACACAGTGTTCTTGTTCAAGTTCCCGGAAAACTGGGCACATTAATAACAAGGATAATCATCGTGTTAGCAATTTGGGAGGATTAGAGAATGTTAATTATATTAATGCACATTTATCGTTGTATGAGTAATAATTCGTAAGGAACTTTAGTTTGGAAGTTGGTTGCCTGCCAAAACACACAAAGATTGAGACGAAACGTCCAAATAACATGGAGCGAAGCGTCCACGGTCCACCGCCATCTCGCCACATCAAACGTCCCGCATGGCTTTGGTCCTGGGACCGATCGGGACACGTACAAGCTGTCTTGTGTTTGTCAAACGTCCTGGGACGGATCGGAACACGTACAAGCTGTCTTGTATTTGTCAAACGTCCTGGGACCGATCGGGACACGTGCAAGAGGTCTTGTGTTTGTCAAACGTCCTGGGACCGATCGGGACACGTACAAGAGGTCTTGTGTTTGTCAAACGTCCTGGGACCGATCGGAGCACACGCAACCAGTCGTGTGTTTGTCAAACGTCCTAGGATCGATCGGGACACGTACAAGCTGCCTTGTGTTTGTCAAACGTCCTGGGACCGATCGGGACATGTGCTAGCTGTAATCACGGCTGGTAATAAACTAAATTGGAGAGTTTCAGAAGCTAATATTTCTCTAATATTTAACATATAATTTAGTTTATAAATTCTAGTCCCAAAACAACAAACAATCGGTTTATTTAGGACATTGGAAACGTTCGATATTCATTGCCCAAGAATTGGGGTATTTTATTCAGATATGGTGTTTTTTTTTCTTTCTTTTTATGTATTTGTCATGACACTATGTCGTCTTTAGTTATGAGAAAAATAACAACATAAACGTGTGCGTTTATGTTCCAAGAATAATGTAGCAAAAAGGCCCTTGTTTAGAAAATTAATAAAATTTATGAGCTATATTTGTCTCTCGAACTGATATCATGACTGACCGTGTACTTCGGAAGGAGTTGAGCAAGGGGGAGCCTTGAGACTCTCGGCTTGCTGGGATTGCGTAGATTTACTTCTCTCCAACAGCAACCCCTCCAAAGTCTTTACATCTCCCTCGCTATTGGCCGGAAGCTCTATAGACTTCAAGAAACTGAAATCAGAAAACATATGATCAAGTTAATTTTCGTCGAATTCTTCTCCAAAAGGATGACTGACGTTGAGCTACATATGAAGATTGTAGAGGATGTCAACTCTATGGTATGTTGGTAATATGGCATACTTGATATGGTGAGTAAAGGGATCTACCTCTGTTTTCACATGTTACTGAGACAAGACAAAACTATTAGACCTTATTTGGGCCTCAATCTACCTCTTTTGTCACATGTCACTAAGACAAAACAAAACTAGACCTTATTTGGGCCTCAGTCTACCTCTTTTGTCACATGTCACTAAGACAAAACAAAACTAGATCTTATTTGGGCCTCAATCTACCTCTTTTGTCACATGTCACTAAGACAAAACAAAACTAGACCTTATTTGGGCCTCAATCTACCTCTTTTGTCACATGTCACTAAGACAAAACAAAACTAGACCTTATTTGGGCCTCAATCTACCTCTTTTGTCACATGTCACTAAGACAAAACAAAACTAGACCTTATTTGGGCCTCAGTCTACCTCTTTTGTCACATGTCACTAAGACAAAACAAAACTAGACCTTATTTGGGCCTCAGTCTACCTCTTTTGTCACATGTCACTAAGACAAAACAAAACTAGACCTTATTTGGGCCTCAATCTACCTCTTTTGTCACATGTCACTAAGACAAAACAAAACTAGACCTTATTTGGGCCTCAATCTACCTCTTTTGTCACATGTCACTAAGACAAAACAAAACTAGACCTTATTTGGGCCTCAATCTACCTCTTTTGTCACATGTCACTAAGACAAAACAAAACTAGACCTTATTTGGGCCTCAATCTACCTCTTTTGTCACATGTCACTAAGACAAAACAAAACTAGACCTTATTTGGGCCTCAATCTACCTCTTTTGTCACATGTCACTAAGACAAAACAAAACTAGACCTTATTTGGGCCTCAATCTACCTCTTTTGTCACATGTCACTAAGACAAAACAAAACTAGACCTTATTTGGGCCTCAGTCTACCTCTTTTGTCACATGTCACTAAGACAAAACAAAACTAGACCTTATTTGGGCCTCAATCTACATGTTTTTTGTCACATGTCACTAAGACAAAACAAAACTAGACCTTATTTGGGCTTTAACCTACCTCTGTTGTCACATGTTACTAGGACAAGACAAAATTATTAGATCTTATTTGGGCTCAATCTACCTCTGTTGTCACATGTGGCTAAGATAAAACTAGACCTTATTTGGGCCTGAATCTAACTCTGTTGTCACATGTTACTAAGATAAAACTAGACCTTATTTGGGCCTGAATCTAACTCTGTTGTCACATGTTACTAAGATAAAACTAGACCTTATTTGGGCCTGAATCTAACTCTATTGTCACATGTGACTAAGATAAAACTAGACCTTATTTGGGCCTGAATCTAACTCTGTTGTCACATGTGACTAAGATAAAACTAGACCTTATTTGGGCCTGAATCTAACTCTATTGTCACATGTGACTAAGATAAAACTAGAACTTATTTGGGCCTGAATCTACCTCTGTTGTCACATGTTACTAAGACAAGACAAAACTATTAGATCTTATTTGGGTCTCTGTTGTCACATGTGACTAAGATAAAACTACACCTTATTTGGGCTTCAACCTACCTCTGTTGTCACATGTTACTAAAATAAGACTAGACCTTAGTTGGGCCATAATCTACCTTAGTTGTCTTTTGAGCTCCTCGTAGTCTCTCTGAGCTACAAGACGAGCCTCCAGTTTGCAGATGTGCTGTCGCTTGTGCTCCAACTCCTCCTCCAAACGTGCAATTTGATTTGCAGAGTTCTCCTGGAGCTTTCCAATGCTCGACTGTAGCCTCTGTACGTCTTCTATAAGTTGGGAAATCTGGAAATTACACTATTATATTAACTCTCAAAGAACTGGGATGAAGCGTTTTCCATAATATAGAGAAAAAATAACGTGGGTATGTATACCTATCATTATAATATTCAACCAAGCAACAAGTGAGAAACTTCGCAGGGTTTTTACAGTGATTGTTAGATACTCGCTATTATTGGTGAAATATTTCGTGTGATATAAAATGCCATCAACACAATGGCTGTTAGACAATTGTATTGGCTAAGTATGTATTAGTTATTTTAATATATACATGCTTGATACAGTTTATATACGCACAGTGTGGTGCTTCATTATTCGTTAAAGTAAGAATTATGATTAAGAACTTTATTTAAATATTCATAGAAGTCATTAAGTCCAACAAAATACTTTATTAGAAGTTTTCATTAAATCACAACTTAATTTCAACGACGTACACTAACCGGCTGGTTTCAGAATAACTAAAACGGAAAAACTAGGCTATAAATACAATAATTGACTAAGAAATATGTGAACTAGTGTTGAAAAAATCACATAGTTGAAAGAAATTATAGAAAACAGTATATGTAATGCAGATAATAAAATGAACAATAGAGGGAGAAAAATTAGAATGATTGCGGATTTGAAGAAGGAAGTGAACCTAATTGGAGAGGGAGTATGCCCCAGTTGCTTCGCGTGCACCACTATCTCTGACATCCTATCATTACATTTTTTGTTTCATTATTAATGAGAGTGGGCAGCAACCTTTCCTTGAGTTCATCCATTGACTCGAAACGCGTTATTAACCGAACTAAACTCCTACACGAACATCGTTTCTCGCATAAAACAGCGAACCGACGAGCTCGCATTTGCCAATGAAATATTCGTGTGGCAGCCAATTACAGTAGTAGAATGTCTTGCGAATTTTGGATGTTTGAGCACCTCTCAGAAATGAAACCTCCATGTGGCAGCCCATTACAATAAAATGTTTAGCGATTTTTAGATGCTGGGAGCACCTCTCAGTTACACATGAAACCTCCATGTGGCAGCCCATTACAGAAGAATGTCTTGCGAATTTTGGATGTGGGAGCACTTGTCAGAAATGAAACCTCCATGTAGCAGCCCATTACAGTACAATGTCTTGCGAATTTTGGATGTGGGAGCACCTCTCAGAAATGAAACCTCCATGTGGCAGCCCATTACAGTAAAATGTTTGGCGAATTTTGATGTGGCGAGCACATCTCAGTTACACATGAAACCTCCATGTGGCAGCCCATTATAGTAGAATGTTTTGTAAATTTTTTTATGTGTGAGCACCTCTCAGTTAGAAATGAAACCTCCGTGTGGCAATCCATTACAGCAGAATGTTTTGTAAATTTTGGTTGTGGGAGCACCTCTCAGTTACACATGAAACCTCCATGTAGCAGCCCATTACAGTACAATGTCTTGCGAATTTTGGATGTGGGAGCACCTCTCAGAAATGAAACCTCCATGTAGCAGCCCATTACAGTACAATGTCTTGCGAATTTTGGATGTGGGAGCACCTCTCAGAAATGAAACCTCCATGTGGCAGCCCATTACAATAAAATGTTTAGCGATTTTTAGATGCTGGGAGCACCTCTCAGTTACACATGAAACCTCCATGTGGCAGCCCATTATAGTAGAATGTTTTGTAAATTTTTTTATGTGTGAGCACCTCTCAGTTAGAAATGAAACCTCCGTGTGGCAATCCATTACAGCAGAATGTTTTGTAAATTTTGGTTGTGGGAGCACCTCTCAGTTACACATGAAACCTCCATGTACCAGCCCATTACAGTACAATGTCTTGCGAATTTTGGATGTGGGAGCACCTCTCAGAAATGAAACCTCCATGTAGCAGCCCATTACAGTACAATGTCTTGCGAATTTTGGATGTGGGAGCACCTCTCAGAAATGAAACCTCCATGTGGCAGCCCATTACAATAAAATGTTTAGCGATTTTTAGATGCTGGGAGCACCTCTCAGTTACACATGAAACCTCCATGTGGCAGCCCGTTATAGTAGAATGTTTTGTAAATTTTTTTATGTGTGAGCACCTCTCAGTTAGAAATGAAACCTCCGTGTGGCAATCCATTACAGCAGAATGTTTTGTAAATTTTGGTTGTGGGAGCACCTCTCAGTTACAAATGAAATCTCCATGTGGCAGCCCATTATGGTAGAATGTTTTGTAAATTTTTTGATGTGGGAGCACCTCTCAGTTAGAAATGAAACCTCCGTGTGGCAATCCATTACAGCAGAATGTTTTGTAAGTTTTGGTTGTGGGAGCACCTCTCAGTTACAAATGAAATCTCCATGTGGCAGCCCATTATAGTAGAATGTTTTGTAAATTTTTTTATGTGTAAGCACCTCTCAGTTACACATGAAACCTCCATGTGGTAGTCCATTACAGCAGAATATTTTAAAAATTTTAGATATGGGGGCAAATTTTCTGAAATTAAACACTTTAACGCTGGTTTTTACCTAGTAAAATTCAAGTCTAAAAATGGATAACTTAAGAAAGAGATAAATAATAATTAGATTTCATTATTCATTTTTTACTTAAATATTAAATGAGGAGTAAGAGATAACGTTCAGATTGGAGTCTTGTGATTCATATAACAGATGAAAAGAGAGGTTATTACAGTTAAAAATAAGTATACTCTAAGAGGACGTATCCGATAGACGTCACCTCCTTCCTCGGGATATTGGGGGCATATCTCAAAAGGAATAATGGATCAAAGAGTTATGTCATATGTACGGCGTTACGTTGACCTTCCTAGTCTGGTGTGTTCATTTATTCCTGGAATCCTGTCCCTAATATGCTGGTGTTACGAAAGAAAATAAAATTTATTTGTTTATTGGTTAGAATAATAAAGTGCATCGCACGGAGTTAAAGAGGGAAAGCTGTGGCCACGGGTTCGACTCCTGGTGTAACCATGTATGTGCCGCACTCGTGATTCGGAAGTCACGTTAATCTGTTGGTTCAAGGAGCTTGGAAATCAGAAATGGGCTCGTCTAAGCAGGCGTCTTAATTGGGCATCCCTCACTACTAAAAGCAATATGACTTTTTACAGAAGAAAAAACCCAAATTAAAGTGCGAGGTAAATAGAAATTGGCTGAGATTTAGGAGGAAGTGAGTATTGTAGCCGGAGGAGAACACGGAGAATGTGGCTCCGCAGGGGAAGAGCCGGGAGCATTGTGCTAAGGGAAGGACGGGGAGGGTGGGAGCTCAAGGATTTGATCATTTCTGTATATCCATCATACGAACTGTATAGAACGTCAGACTACGAAGGTCTGAATATTTAATCGATCGATTGGAGGGGAATCGGAAGGGACGGAAGGCTGGAGGGGGGGGGGAATCTGTCTAATTGTCAGAGGCAAAGCTGAGCGCGAAGACTGTGGCACGTAATCACTCTGCGCCCCTACCCAACCCAACCCTTATTCCGATAATCAATAATAATACTCAAATAAAGAGCACATAGGATCGGCGAGCAGATCGAGCCGAGTGGCCGCGTAATCCGTCGCGGTTCGACTCTACACGACTTTGCTTTTACATGTCCCAAGGAACTGTTAACTGTTGTCTACTATGGGTCGAGCGGCCAGACAGGACCATTCCTCCTCTCCTCTAAGTGTTCCTTCCTGGCTGCAATTCTTTAATCACGACTATTTAAAGTAAAATAAATATATTAATAACGTCATCAACCGTTTAATAATTTTTAATTAACAGTCTAATAATAAAATTCTAATTACTAAAGAATCTTCCTCATCTCGTCGGCTAGTTTTTCACAGTGTCCTTGAATTTAAAATGTGTTTTAAATTTTATGTACGTGTCAACGACGAAGACTAAATATGGTAGCAACTCAACTTAAATTGAAAGCTATTTTTATGACAATTAAAACTCTAGGCGAAGTCACTGACAATGACGGGCAGTGGCGTTACGTGGTAGCCATTGTTGTTACCTCTAGTGATAGTCATTGTTGTCACCTAGTGGTAGCTATGGTTGTCACGTAGTGGTAACCATGGTTGACACCTAGAGGTAGCCATGGTTGACACCTAGTGATAGACATTGTTACCACCTAGTGGTAGCCATTGTTGTCACCTAGTGATAGCCATTGTTGTCACCTAGTGATAGCCATTGTTGTCACCTAGTGATAGCCATTGTTGTCACCTAGTGATAGCCATTGTTGTCACTTAGTGATAGCCGTTGTCACCTAGTGATAGCCATTGTTACCACCTAGTGGTAGACATGGTTGACACCTAGTAATAGCCATTGTTGTCACCTAGTGGTAGTCATGGTTGACACCTAGTGATAGCCATTGTTGTCACCTAGTGATAGTCATGGTTGACACCTAGTGATAGCCATTGTTGTCAGCTAGTGATAGCCGTTGTTCTCACCTAGTGGTAGCCATGGTTGACACCTAGAGGTAGTCATGATTGACACCTAGTGGTAGCCATAGTTGTCACCTAGTGGTAGTCATGGGTTTTAAAGTATATCAATTAATCACAATTTTAATTAGATTACTTTGTATCTAATTAAATGATTTCAGTCGAACTTATGTATTGTTGTAGTATAGCTACATAATAGCCAGCCAGCTCTAAAATAAGAAAAAGTAAATGTGCCCTTTTAAGTCCCAGAGCAAACATTACCCTAATATGGGCCTATTTTTCAATAGGTTTTCAAATTTCATTGTTCGACTTATAAATCCAAAAATTTTACATTTAAGATACTATAGAGTAGATACAAAAATTTATTTATCTAGGTGTTCAGAGAATGGCCGCTTAAATGTATCAACACTATTTACAGTTGGCAACGTTTCGGATGCGCAGCAGCAGCCATCATCAGGACGGCGATATCCAGCTGAACCGACTGTAAACACAGTCATTCCCCGAGTGCCGAGGAAATTTATAATGTTATCACGACGAATACTTACTATTTTATATTATATGTCCTAATAAGTTTATATAGTGTAAGTCATAAAATTGGTAAATTTTATAAATTACAAGATTGAAAATAACACTTAATTAATTAGGATAAAATTTTAAAAATGCGTAAACAACTAGCATTTATTTTTATTAAAGTCAGGAAATACACGTTTATTTTCAATTATACCCTTGGAAAAAGTTAATTTTAGGTTGTAAACTGACTCACAGTTCTCAATGTATATCTCATTTAGATGTACACGTAAAGTCCGTAATGTATAAGTGGCACGGCTGCCAATGTAAATCAACAGTGTGTACCACATGCATCGGTACACGTAATGTCCGTAGTGTTTAAGTGGCACGGCTGCCAATGTAAATCAACAGTGTGTACCACATGCTTCGATACACGTAATGTCCGTAGTGTTTAAGTGGCACGGCTGCCAATGTAAATCAACAGTGTGTACCACATGCTTCGATACACGTAATGTCCGTAGTGTTTAAGTGGCACGGCTACCAATGTAAATCAACAGTGTGTACCACATGCTTCGATACACGTAATGTCCGTAGTGTTTAAGTGGCACGGCTGCCAATGTAAATCAACATTGTGTAGGCCTACCACATGCTTCGATACACGTAATGTCCGTAGTGTTTAAGTGGCACGGCTACCAATGTAAATCAACAGTGTGTACCACATGCTTCGATACACGTAATGTCCATAGTGTTTAAGTGGCACGGCTACCAATGTAAATCAACAGTGTGTACCACATGCTTCGATACACGTAATGTCCATAATGTTTAAGTGGCACGGCTACCAATGTAAATCAACAGTGTGTACCACATGCATCGGTACACGTAATGTCCGTAGTGTTTAAGTGGCACGGCTCTGCCAATGTAAATCAACAGTGTGTACCACATGCTTCGATACACGTAATGTCCGTAATGTTTAAGTGGCACGGCTGCCAATGTAAATCAACAGTGTGTACCACATGCTTCGATACACGTAATGTCCGTAATGTTTAAGTGGCACGGCTGCCAATGTAAATCAACATTGTGTAGGCCTACCACATGCTTCGATACACGTAATGTCCGTAATGTTTAAGTGGCACGGCTGCCAATGTAAATCAACAGTGTGTACCACATGCTTCGATACACGTAATGTCCGTAGTGTTTAAGTGGCACGGCTGCCAATGTAAATCAACAGTGTGTACCACATGCTTCGATACACGTAATGTCCGTAATGTTTAAGTGGCACGGCTGCCAATGTAAATCAACAGTGTGTACCACATGCTTCAATACAAGTAATGTCCGTAATGTTTAAGTGGCACGGCTGCCAATGTAAATCAACAGTGTGTACCACATGCTTCGATACACGTAATGTCCGTAATGTTTAAGTGGAACGGCTGCCAATGTAAATCAACAGTGTGTACCACATGCTTCGATACACGTAATGTCCGTAGTGTTTAAGTGGCACGGCTGCCAATGTAAATCAACAGTGTGTACCACATGCTTCGATACACGTAATGTCCGTAGTGTTTAAGTGGCACGGCTGCCAATGTAAATCAACAGTGTGTACCACATGCTTCGATACACGTAATGCCCGTAGTGTTTAAGTGGCACGGCTACCAATGTAAATCAACAGTGTGTACCACATGCTTCGATACACGTAATGTCCGTAGTGTTTAAGTGGCACGGCTGCCAATGTAAATCAACATTGTGTAGGCCTACCACATGCTTCGATACACGTAATGTCCGTAGTGTTTAAGTGGCACGGCTGCCAATGTAAATCAACAGTGTGTACCACATGCTTCGATACACGTAATGTCCATAGTGTTTAAGTGGCACGGCTACCAATGTAAATCAACAGTGTGTACCACATGCTTCGATACACGTAATGTCCATAATGTTTAAGTGGCACGGCTACCAATGTAAATCAACAGTGTGTACCACATGCTTCGATACACGTAATGTCCATAGTGTTTAAGTGGCACGGCTACCAATGTAAATCAACAGTGTGTACCACATGCTTCGATACACGTAATGTCCATAATGTTTAAGTGGCACGGCTGCCAATGTAAATCAACAGTGTGTACCACATGCTTCGATACACGTAATGTCCGCAGTGTTTAAGTGGCACAGCTGCCAATGTAAATCAACAGTGTGTACCACATGCTTCGATACACGTAATGTCCATAGTGTTTAAGTGGCATGGCTACCAATGTAAATCAACAGTGTGTACCACATGCTTCGATACACGTAATGTCCATAATGTTTAAGTGGCACGGCTGCCAATGTAAATCAACAGTGTGTACCACATGCTTCGATACACGTAATGTCCGTAGTGTTTAAGTGGCACAGCTGCCAATGTAAATCAACAGTGTGTACCACATGCTTCGATACACGTAATGTCCGTAGTGTTTAAGTGGCACGGCTGCCAATGTAAATCAACAGTGTGTACCACATGCTTCGATACACGTAATGTCCATAGTGTTTAAGTGGCACGGCTACCAATGTAAATCAACAGTGTGTACCACATGCTTCGATACACGTAATGTCCGTAGTGTTTAAGTGGCACGGCTGCCAATGTAAATCAACATTGTGTAGGCCTACCACATGCTTCGATACACGTAATGTCCGTAGTGTTTAAGTGGCACGGCTGCCAATGTAAATCAACATTGTGTAGGCCTACCACATGCTTCGATACACGTAATGTCCGTAGTGTTTAAGTGGCACGGCTGCAAATGCGTCATGCTTGAACAAGCAGACCGACTCGTTCCTATTTGCTTAACGTCTCGAACCTTGTTTTTCTCATCCCTGAAATCATATCGTTGTCATTAGTCCTTCCCCACAAACCCAACCCCCTCCTAAAACAGAAACCACAAAACTGAGAGAAACTTTTGAAACTGTTTCCGCGATGTATTGCCACTTCACCTGCCAATCGATGAGCATCTTCTGCCAAAATGGCGTTTTGGATTCTTCTTCACCCAACTTCCCCTGAATTCAGACCACATCTCAAGTTGTTATTATCCTGTTTAATACTTGACTCGGAAATGCCGATATTGCGAGAAAGGAAAGATGCCAAACTACACGCTCTCTTCACCAATTCCTCTTTCGATAATTTCTCTGGGTTTATTAGCAAACTCGTGGAAATGTTGGTATTGCTTTCTACAGATGTTAATGCATTGACTATTTTAGTCACTGCTAATATACGTAAGGAAAGATAATCACCGGAAAACATTAAAATGAATAATTCTCGTTATAAAGAACAATGGAAAATAATTCTTAGCAAAGTAGGGCTATATTTTTTTTCATTTTGTGGATCTACTAATTCACCTCGTAGGTATTTCAAAATGTATTCCTATAATCAATTATTAGAATTATTTTCAATATGTGAAATTTACTTGTATAAATAAGGCGTTTATTCTTCATAGTTTATTAAAAGCTTAGTGGTTTTCTGCCGACATTTTCACAAGGCCCTGCGGAGGACAGCCAAATAGTATTCCGTTAAAACATTTTTATAACGTATAATCGGTGTTTTAAATTATGCAACAACCAAGTAGGCCCTAAACCTATTGATTTATAAACCAAAATGGGCAGAGAAAGACACAAACTTATACAAATGATGGCGTCAAAATGATCTATGCAATCGAAGGGGTGAACAAATAGGCAGACGATGGTACAAACTTGCAATGATGGCGTAAATAATTTTGTCAATATGGTTTGTACAATGGAAAAGGTATATAAAAATAGGAAGACTATTTATTATACGAGCCTGCAACAGACATAGCGTTTGTGACACTCTTCGTAAAGAAATTATTCGATCTTAGGCATGATAACTGGAAATCTACATAAAAATATTTTTTTCTACTGTTTTATCCATGACTTTTGTGAATATTTCAAGGATAACGGATGGTCTTTATTTTATAAAAAAAGTAAAACTAGATTCTGCAAAATGTAATTTTTAATTTTTTAGGCGAGGACATACAAGGCTGTAGATGTCATTGTAATGGAAGTCCCGTCAGAATCTTGAGGATTATCTTTTTAAAATATGTTTAGCTAAGATAAAAACTCCTTAAATTTTTTTGGAATTCTATCAAAAAAGCAAGACCGTTAATGAATGCATTTAAAATTTGTATTGATTTTGTTTAAAAGAAGATGATTATTTAGTTTACTTTACTTGTATGTAACTTGGAAACTTGGAATGTTTCCAATTGTTACATAAAAACCGGCAAATTATTCCTTTTGGACTTCCAAACCATCCCAAAACAGTGTTATCTACATTCCCAACCACCTCAGAAACAGTATTATCTGCATTACCAACCACGCAAAAAAACAGTATTATCTATATTCTCAACCATCTGAAAAACAGTGTTATCTACATTCCCAACCATCTCAAGAAACAGTATTGTCTGCATTTGTAACTACAAAATAAAAAAATAAAAAATAAAAAAAAGTGTTCTAACGAAACACTTTACTAGATTATTAACGATATAATAATCTATTGTAATTTTACCGACAAGATTATATCTAAATTTAATCACATCATAACCAAAAGTGAAAACTAATTAGTTGATACATCTTCCCCACTATTATTTCCACTCTGTAATTTGCAGGCGTCATTATTATCATCCTGTCTACTAAACAGAATACAAGGACAATACGGACAATATAAAGGATTCAATTTCTCGTTAAACAGAACAATTTAACTCATAACAGTAACAGAGACTTAGAGCAAAATGGAGGAAAGGTTCTTTGGATATAGAATTGTCAACGGGAGAAGATTGCGTAACCCACAGAATGAATAGCTTCAACGATCAAATAAAGGAGAAACGATCCGATTATGACTAACCTGTCGCGCATGACAAAACCGATCAACCAAGGCATACAGATGGACCTGCTCGGTGTCAAATAGATCATTCTATTCGAAGAAGGTGAAAAAAGATAAACAATTAGGTTGATAGATGGTTGTAGGTTGCATGAAAGAATAAAATTATCAACCCTTAGTAGAGGTAAGGGTAGGGTTGTCATACGGCCGTATTTTGTACGGACGGTTTGTATTTTACGTTCTGTGTCCGTTTCCGTACCATACAAAGCAAAAACCTGGTAGACGTCCGTATTTTTTGTTAGTTTAGTGTTTAAAATATATTTTAAAAATTTAATATTATAGGAAAGACAAACATGTATTATTAGTACTTTCGGCAACCGACAATCGTGAGAGGTTGTGTGTTGTATGATGACTAATATACTATGCACTATTGTATTATCACACACTTCCCTAACCTTAAAAAAAAGAATTTTTTTCAAATCTTGAACTTTGCCGAGAATAAGCATGACAATTTTGAAAGAGAGGTGTAGTTTGCTCTCTCTCTCTCTCTCTCTCTCTCTCTCTCTCTCTCTCTCTCTCTCTCTCTCTCTCTCTCTCTCTCTCTCTCTCTCTCTCTCTCTCTCTGTCTCTCTCTCTAACCGGTACTTCAACACCAGTTGAATGCGTTTTTTTTTCGCTGATGAAAAATGTCTGGACACCCGATCGGAATAGATTCTTAGTGGATAAGGTCGAAGCTATTCTGAGCACCAAAGTTAACAGTGATATGTCATGTACTGAATCTTTTGAAGCCATTAAAACAGTGGTTTCTTACTTAAAAAAGTAATATCTTTAGAAAAATATGATTGGTTCTGCCTTCAGCCAGTAAAAGTAGGGCCTAGATATTTTCAATTTTATGACAAGGAGACTTACGACAATTTATTGAGTTGACCAACTTAACTTAAACTTTAAGAACTATTTTTTAAGTATACAAAATATGTTTGTCTGTATTTTACTACTCTGAAATCTTAAAATAAATTATAGTTGTATATTAATATTAAATATCACAATGCCATTATTATAATTTTGCCAATTTAACAACCAAATCGCATATCATAAAATTAATAAAAGATAGTTTACAACCCCCCCCCCACCAGACCCCCTTTTATATCTAGTGTCCGTATTTTACTATGAAAATGTATGTCAACCCTAGGTAAGGGACGACAGCGTAAAACAAATTAACCTAATTAAAAATATTGACCATATTGACGTTTCTATGGTACATCTCAAGTCGGTGATTTTGTTTCCCCTACTGGTCACGTGCGGGGGTGGTCTTAGGCGATTTGAATATCTAACCGTTCCCTTGTTTTCGAGCCGGTCTGTGTAGGTCTGCTTGCCCCCACTTATAAATTTGAAATAAACTAGTTCTAAACTGACACTAGTTATTGTTTCATATTTTTAAACAGTAACGCCACGCGAGTCATTGTTTTCTTGTAAGGTAATAGCTTTAACATTGAATCTAAAATCTCGCCTTTTCTAATTGCTTTGACACCACTAATGTTTGTTTGATTTATTCCAGACAGGTTTTGGCTGGACTCTTCAATCTCTTTGGCTTCGCTTCATCAGCACAGCGTTAAATATACAACTATTTAAGGCCTTAATACTGTTAATACAATTATAATACGCTGACATTTTAAAAGGATCCGCCACCATTTATATGAGTTTTTTTCAAAAATATAATTTTTTTTAACTATTGCATATTATTATTACTTATTATAATGAGAATATTTTCGTGATTTTTTTATGCTTTTTTGACCATGTTTACCTCCCCTAACATAAAAAACGCATTTTATGATTTTTAGAATTTTTTTACAATTCATACATTTTTCATCTTATTACAAAGAAAAAATCTATTTCATGCTTCATAATACTTTATTTTCATAAAAAGTTACTTTAGAGCAAACAAATTGCAGAAGAAGAAGAAGAAGAAGAGAAGAAAGAAGAAGGTGCTACTTACGGAGCAGGAGAGTTTAGTGGTAAAAATAGATATTTGTGTATTCTGAGACTTTCGGCGTGATTTTCCGAATATCACGTTTTTGTAGACTTTTTTATAATAACTTACAAAGTTCTTGAGGTAAATTCTTTTTTTACCGCCTCAACATCAACCCGTGTACTAATTTTATTGGTATTTTTAATATTGTAAACCATCAAATAAATATTTTTAAATACAAAATGGTACGATTTCAAACTGTTTACAAAATATTTTCTAAATATTGTTCTTCAAATGATACTAAGGTTCTCATACCAATAAAGTTAGTGTAAATCATGAGAATCAAGAAAATATTAAAAATAACTTGAAAATTAAAAGTTATATAAATTTTTGTTTCACACCCTCATACAAAAATTTTAAGAAAGATTTTTATTAATTTTTTTGTTGCCAAGCTTATTATATTTACATGTTTTTAAGAAATAAAGTGAGTAATATGAAGAAAAACCTTAGATTAAATATTTTGGTTAAATAGAGGCAGATCCCCTTAATTTTAGGACTTTTATTTTGTTTAGTAAAATGGACAGTTATTGAATGTCCAAGCCCGACGCGTGACACTCGACTGGTTCACCCATTCCAATTCAAAATCGTACGTTATACAGAATACGGTGGTCATGTATTATATTTTGTTGTTCACTCATAATGTATTTTATTAGTTTTACTTTTTTAATAGTGTACCATTGTTCCGATGTTGTTGTCTGAGGGACAGGCCAGTCCTTAAGGCGGTGCAATCGGGTTTCGGCGAGTTAATCATTTCCCAATTTTGTATAAAAAATGAGTTAATGTACCTTCCCTTGAGGCAGAAAAAAAATAAAAACTTTGTAACTACTACATTAGAACTTGTGGCCTTAGGAAGTGGTGAATTTAGCTGATTTTAAATCACCATTAAGACAAAACTGTTCAAAGTACAAATTTAATGTTTGATAACTACGATGTTTACACATAAATGAAGAGATTAAGATGTTTTTCATTTTTAAAAAATGTAAAAATATTTATAATTTCAAAGGTGAAAAATTACCTATTTTACCTTTAAAATTATAAATATTTGTACATTTTCTAAAAATGAAAAACACCTTAATCCCTTCATTTATGTGTAAACATCGTAGTTATAAAACATTAAATTTGTACTTTGAACAGTCTTAATCGTGATTTAAAATCAGCTAAATTCACTTCAAAGATCACAAGTTCTAATGTAGTAGTTACAAAGTTTTTATTTTTTTTCCTTTCTCAAAGAAAGGTACATTAACTAATTTTGATCATACATTTGGAAAATAATTAACTCACCGAAAAGCGATTGTACCACCTTAAGGACTAGTGAATATTCAACAAAGCAAGAGTTTCTCCAAAAGTTTTGTTTTAGTTTATTTTATGTTATTGTGTAAAAGATTTGCATCAGGCAGTGTTGTAATAATTTTAAATTATAAATGATATTATTAAAAATTATGTAAAATTATGAAAATTGTTTATTGAAAATTATAACGATTGTATTCAATAATTTTACTATTCATCTGCTTTAAATATTACAAGCATACTACACCGAGGAAAACAAGAAGAAAAATGAAAAGATCCGGATTAAATAGAAGGGGACATGCTATGGACTGAATGAAACGACTCTTGAGGAAATTAAAGAAAAACGTCAAGATGCTCAATAAAGTCAAACGATCGCACGGCCCTCGTGCTGTCAATCTTAAGGAAATACTCTTGTGGGGCTAATAACATTTCGAATTACAATTAAAGCGATACGGCTGGGGGGGGACGCCCCTCCCCCACCTGAACTTGTTCCTAGTTCCTCAATTCCATCGCTTAGCTTTTATCATCGAGGACTGCATGCTTACTGTACAGATAGTTCCATCCTCGGTATCGTTACTAATACTTTAAGTTCATTGGTAGTGATTGTTTGCGGACATTCAACTCTAAGCAGCCGCCATACTCGTTTATATCCCATACGAGCAACTTTACATCCAGTCCTCTGACTTGATTTGACTGAAAATTATAATTTTTACATAGTTTGAAAGAGCCAACGCAAGTTTGTAAAAGTTACTAGGAGAACCAGAAAGGGTACATGAAAATAATATAGTTAAATAATAATTAATAATTGATAGTTAAAAAATTATTTGCTGTTTCCAGAAAAGACATATTTTTGTTATAAATATTTATATTACTCTTGGACTGTTTAGTAGCCAAAGTCATAAAACGTCATTCTTAGACTGTGTCTCCAAAGTCATAAAACATCACTCTTAGACTGTGTACCCAAAGTCATAAAACGTCATTCTTCGACTGTTTAGAAGCCTAAGTTATAAAACGTCACTCTTAGATTGTGTACTCAAAGTCATAAAACATCACTCTTAGACTGTGTACCCAAAGTCATAAAACGTCATTCTTCGACTGTTTAGAAGCCAAAGTTATAAAACGTCATTCTTAGATTGTGTACTCAAAGTCATAAAACATCACTCTTAGACTGTGTACCCAAAGTCATAAAACGTCATTCTTCGACTGTTTAGAAGCCAAAGTCATAAAACGTCATTCTTCGACTGTTTAGAAGCCAAAGTCATAAAACGTCATTCTTCGACTGTTTAGAAGCCAAAGTCATAAAACGTCATTCTTAGACTGTGTCTCAAAAGTCATAAAACATCACTCTTAGACTGTGTACCCAAAGTCATAAAACGTCATTCTTCGACTGTTTAGAAGCCAAAGTTATAAAACGTCACTCTTAGACTGTGTACTCAAAGTCATAAAACGTCGCTCTTAGACTGTGTACCCAAAGTCATAAAACTTCATTCTTAGACTGTTTAGTAGCCAAAGTTATAAAACGTCACTCTTAGACTGTGTAGCCAAAGTTATAAAACGTCACTCTTAGACTGTGTACTCAAAGTCATAAAACTTGATTCTTAGACTGTTTAGTAGCCAAAGTTATAAAACGTCACTCTTAGACTGTGTAGCCAAAGTTATAAAACGTCACTCTTAGACTGTGTACTCAAAGTCATAAAACTTTACTCTTAGACTGTGTACCCAAAGTCATAAAACGTCATTCTTCGACTGTTTAGAAGCCAAAGTTATAAAACGTCACTCTTAGACTGTGTACTCAAAGTCATAAAACATCACTCTTAGACTGTGTACCCAAAGTCATAAAATGTCATTCTTCGACTGTTTAGAAGCCAAAGTTATAAAACGTCACTCATAGACTGTATACCCAAAGTCATAAAACGCAAGTCTTAGACTATTAAGTAGCCAAATTCATGAAACGTCATTTTTATATTGTGCCATATTCATAAAAAACTTTCCTTTACAAGATCACGAGTGTATGGTAGGATTGCTAGATGTTAATTATTGATTAGAGCACTAGAGTATAGGGATGGTAAATATTTTCAACACATCGAAATATTGAAATATCGATAAATCGCAAACCACATATCGATCTAACGATAATAGCAAAAGAAAAATATCGATATATCGGATAACCGATACATCGAATTGTAAATGAACTGTACAATTCTGTTTAACTTAATGCAATAACTATTATGTAATGAACAAAAATACACTCATTCTTTGTCTCACTATTAAGAATAGCCTACTGAATCTGAAAATTAAATACATTTATCTACATGATACAAGTTGGGGTCTGTGGAGTTGAATTAAAATTTTCATAGAAAAATAATTATTTTAATTATAATATAATAATGTAATAACATTGTTATTTTTGTTTTTCACACTTAAAAATGTGATTAGACTTCTTATAAACACCAAAAATAAAACAAATTAATTCAGTAAACCTACTCTCAATACTTTTCAGGTAAAGTACTTGAAACTAAAAGTTTGGAAATCAATTTTTCACTTAAACTCAGGTAAAAAAAACCGAATAAAGTTACTTTGTTATTTCGATGCATGTTTTATACGTATAAGGGGCAATTTAAATTGTCACTAAATATTTAGTATCGGACCAAAAATATCGATATGGCTAATTTTATCGAAAGAAGATATCGATAATATTATATCGATATGTCGAACCATATTTACCGATATTTCCGATATATCGTGGCCATTCCTACTAGAGTATTGTTCGAAAATGATACAAACGGTCTACTTAAAGCAGGACCGGAGAAGGAACGTCATGTGGGAAACGGATGTTGATAGTTTGTGGTTGATTTTTGTAGTGTGATGTAATGGTTGAGGCCGCATCATTGATTTCTCCGTGCATGTGCTAGCACTTAGTTCCCATTATTATCTTCTTAGACTGCGCTTGCCTTCCATCTTGAGTCTTCACACACCGAAACTCTCTGAGCCACTTCTTTTGTCTGCGTTTGAGTATAATTTTAATTCCGTTTTAATTGCCATTTAATTGCAATTTACGAAAATCTTTAGTTTTAAAGTATGATCTGATTATTTTATTCATTACTAGGGCGCCAACCGTGGAAATATGGGTGATGAGTATACATGAATGATGAAGTCATTGTTACTAACTATCCAAATTCAAAAACATATTTATTCAAATTGTATTTTACATGAAATGTAGAGCTTAATCCCAAAGCATCATATTAATGCTTAAGGGATTTTTTTTTTTTTTTTTTTTCTTATTACAGTTTCTATTGATTTTCGTTTAACAGCTTGACAATGCAGAAATATTTATCCCCTGAACGCGATTAAGTTTTATTTTTTTTTAACTTAAAAGAAAATTTTTTTAATGTTAGCAAGAAAATTTAATTATATGGTTTTTTAAAACATAGGCTACTACTTACTTAAAACGTTGCTATTTTACTTGTCATTTGCAGCCAAAGATGCCATCACCATTTCTACTCTGACTAAGCAATCTCCATCATACATTGAGTAATAGACATTAGTACCAAAATAAATATTTGTAAATAATAGTAACAAAATAATTACAAAAACAAACGGAAAAAGAAATATAAATCATAACACGCATAGCATATATACGTAGCATAACTATGTGTAATCTATTTATAAACTACATGAAATAAACTTAAAAGTATAAACTATAACAAATTCAATTAAAAATAACAAAGAAACAACAACAAAAGCAACAGAGAATAACAGAATCCAACAAACATAACAGATTTACATAACAATCAAAATGCATATCTAAGATACCATAACAAAATCTACTGCTTTACTTTCATTTTGAATATTGGTTTACTTTCATAAAAAATTGAATTACCATAGTGTAAAGAAATATTAGTTTGTTGTATTCTTTTTTACCAATGTAGCCATTATGATTTCTACATTTTTCCTTTGTCATATTATGTGGCTGGATATAAAAAACAAAAAAAATATATATATAGAGATCGGGCTACTCTATTACTTTCCTGTAGTTGGAATACATTTATGTATTTGTGGATGAACATCAGTTGACCACTCCTATATATTTAATTAAAATTCATTAATTTTTAATCACAAAACAAATAAGTAACAAGGTTCTCTGACTCGTTACTACAGGTGATTGTACTCTCAAACCAAGATGTAGAAACGTATATTACATATTCACTTTTCTCATATTTCCTTAGGTAATAAGTGAATAATTACTTTTTCTTAACTTGTTATTCAAGTAATTAACTTGATGGTTCCATTTTAAATGTTTATCAATATAGAAACCTAAATATTTAACATAGTCTACAACATCTATGGCAGACAATGGTGTTCACGGCAGTGTCAAATATTCCTTTGGTTTAGCTAATTAATAAAAACATGACACATTTATATGTAGGTGAATATATAACAGCTTATTAGTAGGTTGTTATATGGAGTGTTTGTGGTTTGTGGGGTTGTTGAATAAAATTTATGGTGATATTTGTCTGGTGATTATTTTGTATGATAATTTTGTTTTGAGGTGTGTCTGTGGGGATTGTTGAACATTTTTATTGGGAGATTTGTGTTGTGTTAGTTGTTTAATTGTTCTGTGATATTTGGTTTGTGGTGTGTGTTATATATTTTTAAAATGAGATTTGTCAGTTGATGTTAGATTAATGATTGTAGATGGTGTACTAGTGTGATTTGTAAATCAGAAATCTTTGCGAAGTCTTCACTTATTTTATATTTCAACGATTCTCTGTTGTATGCTGAGCATACCAGTGTAGTATCATCAATGCAAACACATTTGTGTTTAACGTCATATCTAACATGTCATTTATGTACACCAGGAACATAATTGGCCCTAGGACTCCACCTTGTGCCGTACCAAATCCCAACTCTAGGACATCGCTATCTACGCTTTTGACTTTAACAACTTGTTTTCTGCCCGTCAAAAATGAACTCAACCGTAACAGTGCAGTATCCACTGTTTCCACCAGTAAACCAACACCACATTTTCAGAATTTACTAATATATCTGTATGAAGAACGTAAAATGCTTTCTGAAAATCCAGGTATACTGCCATTGTACACATATGCTTATCTACAGACTTGTTTGTCTCCATTACATGATTATAAATTGCCAAATAAGTGTCTTTATTTGGTAGAAACCCATTTTGATTTTTAGAAAAGAAGTTAATTTTAGTAAAATATTACATAATATTAGTCTTAACAACTGCATCTAATGTCTTTGCTATTCTATTTACTGATGAAATAGGGCGGTATGATGACATCTCGACTGCAATACCAGACTTATAAATAAGAATTATATAGCTATTTTGAATGCATGATAAAAAACACCCTGTTTAAGAGATTTAACAAACATAGCATGCAACAATGTGACAAATACAGCTTAATTGTTTTTTTTATAGGGAAAATATTTATTACGTCAGTTCCTGATATTTTTTGTTTTTCGTATTTTTAATAATTTTTCTCCGTCGTGTTGAATATTCCGCGAACACGTTATTATCAACAGCTTCCATTTTTAAGCTGGAAACTACGTAAGTAGGTTCGTAACAAAAAATTCATTACCTTCTATATCCATATTTACCCCGTTTACATTTATTAATACTACTTTGAACAGGTATTTTATTCTTAACAATGTTCTTAATAATATTTCAATACCTTTTTGAGTATCCAAAGTATTGAGGCTAGTTCATTACTAGATTCAAATAATAACTGAGTTTTGCTAGTTTAATCTATTTTTTCACAATATTAATAATTTGTATTCCTTTTTTAATGTCAAGTTGTGTCTTTTTTAGTATAATTGCCAAAAGCTCTATTTTTATCGTTTACAATTTAGACTAATGCATCAGATAGCCTATCCACTTATTTCTCCTTCTAATTTGACTATTTAGTTTCCTTAAGTACCATGATGATACTAAACAATCATTATAAATTTGATAGAATTGAGAAACACATGACAAATTGTCGTCTTCAGCTACAAAATCCTATTTATTGGATTACCGGTTTCGGAGCAAGAACTCCATGGTAACGTCCACCGTACGTTGTTATCCACACTTACGTTACCTACCACAAATATTTAAAATGATTGTTGTAGGCCATTCAAATAAATTAATAGCGCATCAAAGTTTTTCCTTAATCCGCGTTTACACCGGAGTTGACAACCAAAAGTTGCCAACCTTTTTGGATAATTCGGTGTAAACGCAACGGTAACTCACTAGGTTGTCAGCCAATTTTAGAGGTTGATAACCAAAATTTCAGGTGCCAACTCGTTCCCGCTAGGAGTCGGTAAAGATCAAATGAAGTTGTCAGCTTTGGTTGACAACCAAAAGTTGCTACACATAAAAGAGTTGCCAACTAGTTCCCCGCTTCCCCTCCCGCCTATCATAGCACATACTTGCAGACCTCTTCTATTTCCCCACTTCCTTCCTGTACATTTATTATTAATGTACATTTCAAAAAGACATTTTTACTGTGTTTACTTTTATTAGTGGTTGTGAGTTTTGTAGAACTGACAATGAATTAAGTAAAAAATTTTGGTTGAATCTTTTAGTGCTTATCCTAATGTTAGCCTTTAAGAAAATCTTTAAGTGCTTCACACACTTCAGGCACGAATATTGTGGATTTTGACATTTTAAACAAATAACTGAGGCTGGTGTACGAATCACCAGTAGCCAGAAAACGTATGGTTACCGCTTCTCCCCCCCCCCCTCTCTCCACTGTGCGTTGATCTTGCCTGGAATGAAGGTCTCACCCAATATCTTCCTGATATTCGGTGATGATGAGCTATAACCACGCTCGCAGCCGCGGCAAGAAGAGCGTCATGCACGCTCGACATACTGACCACAGATTACTAAAGACCACCAGATTGGTCTTTAGTAATCTGTGGTACTGACAGGAACTGATGTCTGAAGTGAGAATATTACGGAAAAATGAATTTAACTTTAGTTTAATTAAAAACCATCAGATTTTAATGATGTGCAGGTCAATATTTTATGGAGAGTTGAATGATAATATATTATTAACTTTTAAACATAATTTAAAATATATTTTTGGATTTTTGATGAAAGGTTGGCAACCAATATTTAAGACGAATTAGTGTTTGGTTGTCAACCATGGGATATTCATTTGTCAACTCAGGTTGTCAACCATGGGATATTCGTTTGTCAACTCAGGTTGTCAACCATGGGATATTTGTTTGTCAACTCAGGCTGTCAACCATGGGATATTCGTTTGTCAACTGAGGTTGTCAACCATGAGATATTCATTTGTCAACTCAGGTTGTCAACCATGGGATATTCGTTTGTCAACTCAGGTTGTCAACCATGGGATATTCGTTTGTCAACTCAGGTTGTCAACCATGGGATATTCGTTTGTCAACTCAGGTTGTCAACCAAGTTTGGTTGCCAACTCCCGGTGTAACCCGGCCTTTAGACTCCTTATATTTAAACAGAAAATGTTCATGGATTCCATGGCGATTATTAGTTCTTATTTACAAGCCTTAAAACTTCCCCCAAAATTGTTCAATGTCACGACCCGCGAGTTTGTGCATGTTTTACTGTTACTGGGGGGTTTCTTGACATATATCTTCCCCTAAGGGTCAGACAAACATATTTTTTAACCCATGCCTTTTAATTTTTGTGCATGAAAAAGCATATTCTTATTAAATGGAGTTAAATGTTAGTTTACAAATACTTTAGTGTTGGGGGCGTCCGGTACGAATTCATTTGATATAATTTTACATGGTTTAGTTTTCTTAAGAAATGCATCCCGCTTCTACCTATTACTGAACTGAACTATAATTGGTTTTGGTCCTTTATTAGGCTGGGTTGGAAAACGGTGAATGTCTTGAATGTTACATTGAAGTTCTATGAGTTCATTTATTACATGTGAAATGTTATTAATGATATCTGGAAACTGTTCATTGCTAGATTCTGGAACTACTTCAATCTGAAGATTTTTATTTATGTTATATTGTTCCAAGATTTCAAATTTAGATTCATATTTTTGCAACTCTTTTTTTAATTTACGTTATCTACTCTAAGTTTATTATTAGATTTTTCCTTATGTACTAATCCTATCAACTGTGCCTCATAATCATCCATTTTCTGAGAGAAAAATCCGTTGAGGATTTAAATTCTGACATCTCTAACTCAACATTTTTCTCGTGTTACTGAATTGTGCAGTAATAGTTTCCTCCATCTTACCCAAAAACTCAACTAAATCTTTAAGGATATTTGTTTCCTTAGCCTGGCTAGTTTAACTCAACTTACGTGCATCATACTTGCATCTTCAAGGTTCTCGTCTTCTGGGTCCCATCCTATTACAGATGGTCTCGAAAATATCAGCAATATTGTTAGTGAAAGCTAAATTTACACTGCGAACAAACGGTGAATTCATTTTCACAACATCGATGGTCACTACAAGAAGCAGAGTCACTCATAGACAAGCGGAGAAGTGATAACAACGTCCGCACTGCTCAACTGCCAAACAACAACTATGGTTTACTCAAGTTGACTGTTCCTTAAAAAGAGCTATTTATTAATAACCCAGTAGCCAGGGCATCTTAGAGGCTGTTTAGCGAGGAATCCGAACCAAGTAGTATTGATATGGTTTTCAGTTAATTGGCAGCCTGATAGTTATCTTTCTTACACAGCATCCGAACACTAACTATCACCCAACACAGACACCCCAGACTTCTCTAGTAATGTCAACGCCGATGTCAACCAATGAGAGGACCGATCATAGAACCTCCACAACACTTTGTCCCCAAAGAGCTGGATTAAAAAAAAGAAATTTAAAGACTGGTTTCATTTTAGTTTAAGCAATTTGAAATAGTTAAGTGTCTGCAGATCGTAAAAATGTAGCATAGATAAAAATTTAACTTTCTCACAACAACAGAAAAGTCATTTGTTATCTATCATACGAAATAATCATCTTCCATCTTAACGTTATGGATTGATAAAACAATATATGTATTACGCTAGGCGGTAAATATCAACGAAAAAATTACTGTCACAAAATTAACAATTTGAATACTTTGGCGATTTTAAAAGCCATACTATAGGTCTATACAATTAAATAAATAGTTCCAAAGAATTGGCTCTAACTTTCCCCCATATTAAACACAAAAAAATCAAAACTTTGAAAATTACCAGTCTGATTCCCAAATATGTTTTTTTGCCATAACTCAAAAACTAGTCAAGTTAGAGACATGTGGTTTTTACTAAATATTTTAAATTTTAATTCGCATCTTTTCTGAAAATTTAATCAGATTCATTAGAGCCTTTTTTGATAAAATTCCATTTTTGTATGTTTTTTGCCCATACAATTTCAAAAAAAGTGAAAAATGGTGAGGAGATTGGCCTCACCTACGTACCAAATATAATAAATATTTATTCATCTGTTTGGTCTCCAGTGAACTGCACATACGCACAGACAGACACACATATGGACAGACACCAAAGTCTTTTTTCGAAAAAAAAAAAAACTTTTTTGGATTGAGGAGACCATAAAATGGATTTTTAGACCAACTTGTAAAAATATTTTTTTTGACGATCACAATAGACTACTACTTTCTCTATGCTAACGCATATGGGAGAAAGTAAAAATACAATGAATGGAACTTAACTAATAATTAACCATTAAGAAATTGCGTATAGAAAGCCATTTTTGACTGAAAAACATGACCTTTGGAAATACGCTTTTGGAGTTAGAAAAAGCGTTCCATAATAGTGAGGCATAACAGTTTTAAGAGGCATAAATGGGAGAGAAAGGAGGATATTTCTCTCGAAAGTCTAATGCAGAATATATAATTTGTGAGAATTTGATGGGTGACAATGGGTAGAGGGAGGGGGGTATTGGCCGATAAAAGAGAGATCTGGCCAATTGAAAGTCACTTATCGGCTTCACCGAATCCACGACACTTAATTACAGGCAATTAGCCCCTCCTTCTGTCCCGATCTCATCACTTCATAAACCGTTCCTTCATTCCACTTTAAACTTCTTAAATGCTACAACCTTCGATTTAGCATCTTTCCAAGATACAATTTCAAATGGTTTTTTAAATTCTTTATATTCTTACAGTACTTCTTTTTATTGTTGCAAAAAGTGTGTTCGCCTATATTTAGAACTTGTGATTTTACACCTCTGGTTAACGAATTGCGACAAGGGATGGCAAATATTTTCAACACATCGATATATCGAGATATCGATATATCGCAAACCAAATATCGATCTAACGATAACATCGAAAGAAAAATACCGATATATCGGGTAACCAATATATCGAATTGTAAATTATTTATTTGTTTAAAATTATTCAGTAACTCTTACATCATGACAAAAAATACACCCATGTTTTGCTGTCACTATTTAAAATAGCCTACTGAAAGTAAAAATTAAATCCATTTATTTACATGAAACAAGTAGTGGTCTGTGGGGTTGAATAAAAAAATTCAAAATTAGAATAATCATTATAACTTTAATTATTATGTTAATTAAAAAAGAAAAATGCAATAATGATTTGTAAGGCGTCTTAAGTCAGCGTTGCAAACTCACACACAACTTCATTTACCCGTTCCACCCACTGGTCTACAATAAACTAAATTTTAGTGCGTTAACCTCACATAAAAAACTAAATAAAATTACTTTATTATATCAATGCATGTTTTGTTCGCATAAGCAATTTAAATATGTTTTTTCTAATCATGATGATTTTCTGGAGAGAGAATAACGTCAATATTTAGTGATACGATATATCGGACCAAAATATCGATATGTCCGATATTATCGATAGAAAATATCGATACTAATATACTGATTTATCGAAACGTATTTATCGATATTTCCGATATATGGATGTATCGGTGCCATCCCTAGTTGCGACTACACTACGTGGTCATAAGGGTTAAAAAATATGCATATTTTTTCATAGCAGATAAAAAAATAATAACAAAAATACAAAACACATTTTTAGTATTTAAAAAATACAGTGCATCGCTATACAAGAATAAAATGATAACGAAAAACTCCTCTCAGGAACTTGTCGCAACTCGAGCACGCACTTAAGTATATGCGGTTAGTTATTAACTGAGAGGAATGTCCGTATCAAATTAATAAATCTTAAATTAATAGTGTTTCTTGTGATTAAAAAATAATATACTAGCCGGCGCAGAAATTATGTGCACCCGAGTTTGAAGGTTGCTTTCTAAGGAACTAAGAGGCATACGAAAAATCTAATCACACCATTGTTTTTCTCGTTCAATTTTACGTTATGAACTATGCATTTTCTAATTTTATTATACGTTACGATACATTACTTTCATACATGTAAGTAAATGCAGTAATTTTATGTTGATTTAAATCAATTTAAATTTATAAATTTAGAGTTATTCTAATTTGATTTAAATCGATTTAAAATCACTGTATTTACTTCTCGTATGAAAGTAATGTATCGTAACTATACATGTTATAAGGACTACTACAAGACAAAGTAATTAATTTTATGACCTCTTAAAGCCAAAAAACCAACGTTTCAAAGAATCAACCATAACTTCTTTTCTCGAAAAGTGAAAACTCTAAAATTCATAAAACTGATATAAAACCTTTTCATCAATCAGGTATAAAAATATAAATGCCACACAATACCGGGCTTTTGAGTGATAAAGGTATAAATTTGATACACAGAGAAAACTAGTTAAATTCCGGTATTTTTTTTCAAACTAGGATAAAAATTATTAAAATTTATAATAAAATTTAAAAACACATATATTATAATATAAAATTAAACGAGGAAAACAATGATGTGACAAGATTTGTTGTTAGCCTCTTAGTTCCTTAGAAAACAACCTTCAAACTCGGGTGCGCATAATTTCTGCACCGACAGTAGACATATTGTTATTTGTGTTCACGTGTGACTGAAAAAATAAAACAATTACTCAGGTATAAAACTTACTGAAATAATTTAGAAAAAAATAACATTTGGATGCTGAAATACCATTTGATCTTACAAATGTAACACTGTTTACAGCTGATTTATATTTACGCGTTAAGTATACAAGAGACTCACTAGTTTTGCTGTGATATTTAGATGAGACAGTGCCATAGAGTAGTGGAAAGACATATAAAAGTGAATAGAGGATCGGCCAATCGCCAATCGTAGGCCACGTATCGACTTCAGGACACTTCATTACACACAATTAACTAGAGACGTTTCGCTCCTTCCAAGTCGCTCCCTCCCTCCCCCGAGCCAGTCGTTACAGCTTTGTCTACATCCCATCCCTTTCAGCCGCATTTTACCTTTTATTGATACTTACCTAAACCTCACGCAAACATTTATAGCTACATCGTCGGGTCCACACAAGATCCGTTGTTGAAATATTCCTCATTTATTTCAAATAATTGGAAAATAATTTAACTAACATTTTAGAAATATTCAAGTCCCGAATTGTCGAACTCTATAGTGTCTCTTATTTTTATAAATACCAGAGTACCACATTGTTGAACTCTATAGTGTCTCTTATTTTTATAGATACCTGAGTACCACATTGTCGAACTCTACAGTGTTTCTTATTTTTATATATACATGAGTACCACATTATCGAACTCTATAGTGTCTCTTATTTTTATAAATACCAGAGTACCACATTGTCGAACTCTATAGTGCCCCTTATTTTTATAAATACCTGAGTACCACATTGTTGAACTCTATAGTGCCCCTCATTTTTATAAATATCAGAGTACCACACTGTCGAACTCTATAGTGCCCCTTATTTTTATAAATACCTGAGTACCACATTGTCGAACTCTATAGTGCCCCTTATTTTTATAAATACCAACCACATTGTTGAACTCTATAGTGTCTATTATTTTTATAGATACCTGAGTACCACATTGTCGAACTCTACAGTGTCTCTAATTTTTATAGATACCTGAGTACCACATTGTCGAACTCTACAATGTCTCTTATTTTTATAAATATCAGAGTACTAAATTGTCGAACTCTATAGTGTCCCTTATTTTTATAAATACCACAGTACCACATAAACGAACTCTAAAGTGCCTCTTATTTTTATGAGTACCGGATATTCCAGTTATATAGCGCCTTTTAGATCAGTAATATTATCATGTTTTTTTTATTTCATTTGAATCATTACCACCAACCTTACACAACATGTTCATAGAACCTTGATATGAATTCGTAAATATTTTCACACTGCTTACTAAATCCTTTAGCTTTACAATGCCAGCAGTTTCCAGGCTGACTCGTCCATGAAATGTTACGAATTATTAATAACATTAAAAATATACTGATTTATAATGTTTCTTACAGACAGTATAGAGTGGACATAATTATAAATGGGGTTTGATGGTTGGTAACATAAGTCGATATTGGGGATACATTAGCGATTTGTTCGATGTTTGTCGCACCATTAGTCGGCGTACCTCATTAGAGCAGTTTCCTCTCAGATCGTTTGGCAGAGACTGAGCAAAGTAATGTACAAGAAGAAACAGTGACGATAGTTTGAGGGATTAGTCCACTCAGGCCGCCGGATGTCGTCAGGGTGGTACATACTGCACACATGTGCTGTTCTCCGCATCCCTCTTCCGGTCCCACGTCTCCGCACATGCGACGAGGGATGTCCCCTCAACCCCAAAGACCGATACCAATATGTTCAGATCTGCCACATCCAAAAAAGTTAAAATAACTCATGGAATCACTCAGGGATCAATCTTTGGGCCAGTATTATTCAGAATTTATGTCAACAGTTTGAATTCAATTGTTTATCATGGAAAATTGGTTCAATATGCTGACGACATAACGCTCTCTTTCCGGAATAACAATCTGGAAAACCTGGATGTTTTGTCATACATGGAATTCATGCATTCAGAATTCTTATAGACTGAATTTGAAAAAAAATCGACTAAAATAAGTTTAATTAACTTTTGCCTTCGACAGCAAGACCTTGCATTACGATCGATTATGAGTTTCTGAAGGAAACTAAATCAGTAAAATTCCTGGGGATGCACCTTGATCCTGGGCTGACCTGGAATGATCACATTAATCAAATTTTTTCTAAAGTTTCATCAAACATTTTTGTTTTACGTAAACATTCAAAAATGTGCTCCCTGGAAGTCTTAAAAATAGCCTATTATGGGCTGATATTCCCTCATTTAGCATATGGTGTGAGACTCTTAATGAGACCTTAACGGGGAGGCCGTTCTAAATACAAACTAGAGAGGATCTTTCGACTCCAAAAGAAAGCAGTTAGAATAATAATAAAACTAAAATTCAGACACAGTCGTGTCGGGGCGCTTTCTCTGAGTTTGTGTTTCTGACTCTGTCCAATCTCTTATTTTCGATGTGGTCCTGTACTTCCACTCCTAGTGCACCATGTTGTGGGTCTGGGACGCTCAACACTATGAAACTAGAGGCAGAGACAACTTGCGGGCTCAGCAACACAGAACATCGGCTTTTGAGCTCCTGCCATCACAGATTGGGGTCAGATGGGTGCCTGCCTGAAGGCGTCAAACAAATAAAAAAAAACAAAATAAATTAAAAAGCCAACTAAAACGCCTCTTGGTGACAAACGCGATCTACTCAGTTGACAAGTTCATAATGAGCCACTGGGATTAGATTATTGAAAATCATCCACATCAAAGGGCCTGATGTCGAAATGAATGAATGAATGACCGTATGAATGTTACATTCGTATGTTTGTGTGAATGATGAATGAATTAGTACAATGTATTTTATGTATGTGTAAGATATTTTGTATTGTGTATTATTACTCACGCAACTTTTACTTAAGATAAAGATAAAACTCAGAATTTGATACTTAGTCTCAAAAATGAAATTCCATACAATTCAGTAAAACTGTTGGGCATAAACATTGATAGTAAATTGTGTTGGAAAGACCAAATCAACAATATCTGTAAACAAATATCCAGAACAGTATTTTTATTTTGGAAGCTAAAGCCACTTGTAAATTTAGAATACTTAAGAATTGCATACTTTGGCTTGTTTCAATCGCATATCACCTATGGGTTGATACTGTGGGGACATTCTCATTGTGTGCATGAGATATTATTAATACAAAAGAAAATTGTTCGCAATATGGCAGGGGCAGGGGCCCTGGAGCACTGCAAACCGCTTTTTGTTTACCTTAAAATCTGCACAATTATTAACCTATATATTTTTCAAGTCTTAATGTATGCCAAAGATAATTTAAATTTATTTCAAAAAAGGCAAAACATACACAATCATAAGACTAGAAATAGAATCAATCTGGATATTCCTCATCATAGGCTTACCCTTACAGGCAAGTCCTATAAAATTAATTGTGTTAAATTTTTTAATAAGCTCCCCGAGATTGCTTGGACAATACCACGTAATAAATTTAAAACTGTCATTTATAACTGGCTTCTCAATAATCCATTCTATTCTATTTCCGAGTTTCTAGAGTCTGACTTGAACATAACTTTTTTCAATATGTAAATTTAATAGTCTTTTCTGTTTTAAGTATAGATTAATTTAAATATGTGTATTTTGATTATTAATTTATTGTAAAATTTTAATATATAGTAATTTATTGTTGAATCTTAATATATGGTAATTTTACTGTTGAATTTTATTGTGTAATTATTTATTGTTAAATTTTAAGATAATATAGTGATTTATTGTATTAAAAATATTTAATATGTAATGATGATTGATAAGCAAATTTTGACAGAGTGCAACTGCCTTGTTTTAGATTAGATTTGTAATTGTAGATTGACATGTCCTATTCGAACTTATGTTTGTCAATGGAATAAATAATTCTTGATTCTTGATTCTTAGTTTTCATTTCTTTGTTCCAACAGAACTGAATTAAAAATCGGTTACTAGTGAGTAATACTAGATTTTTTATAAATTTTTAAGAGTCGTAATTTTAAGCAGTTTGGAGTTAAACTAAATCTTAAAGTCGACCACAACTAACAGTCCACTACTTGTAGAATTTGAGCATAAACATCGGTTCTTTGTTAGTCATATCAATAATTTAGTAAATTTAATTATTTAAATTGTACAAAGTTCAGAACAAAGAAAGTGAATTCCTTACCATTTTAAACTCTACAGTTGTTAAATTCTAAAAAAGATAAAGTTAACGTGAGTTAAATAAATTGTTAGATTTTAAAATGTTAGATTGAGAACAGAAATAGTGATGAGCAACCCCAGTATCCGTGTTTTTACCTTAAAAATGACGTCAACAAAAAAATTACGTGATTTACATAATTAAGAGTTTAGCATTGTCTGCAAATGATCTTTTCAATCATGACCTTAAAAGTAATGAAGAGGTATACTCAATTTCGCTTATAATTTTCCATGGAATTCATGAATATCTATTGCATTTACATTTTCAGTCCATTGAAACAAAAAAAACAAAAATACTTTGGGATATGCTGTATTTTATGATAAGTAGTGTTTATATGTTCTATATAAAACAATTTCTGATTGTTTTGTTATAATTAACCAATATACGTGGGTTTTTTGTTTAGCTACTGTTTTTATTTTGCTAACTTTTTCAAAAATAAGGAAACACAAAAACGGAGTTAGTGAAGTTAAAGTTAGTATGAAGAACAGAATAGTATTTTGTACTTGGCAAAAATAAAACTAAATTTGCTAATATAGCTTTAAATTTATAAAACGATTCATTACAAACTGTAAAGTCCGAATCAATTACAATATCGGCGAGGCGTATCGATAAGCTATTTCAATTAGTCGAGTGAGTAGTACATCGGAGACAGGGAGTCGTAGTAGATGTAAATTCACCGGTAGAGACTACTTGAGGACGTCCCTCCCCTTGGCCCCCGAGACTACATCCCCTACCGTGTGAATCATCCCACCGATTACTAACAATAATTATAAACAAGGGACTTGATCGATTTGCATATCGAAACGGAGATCCGCGACAGACGCGGAGCGCTGAACCAGTTAGTCCAAGGGGAGGGGGGGGGGTGAATCACGTTTTGGGGGGACAACGGACCAGTGTCCGATGACAATTCTGAACTGTAATTTCGTTTTACAAATAAAAAACATCAAATTACTATACTTATTATGTGAGAGCACTAAACGAATTTAAGCATTTATATTTGTATAGAACAGGGGCCTTGTCGTTTTTGGGCTGAATATTTTCTCATAGTAAATAAATAACTAAAATAAATGGTACAAGGTAACTGGCACAAACTTTCTCCCTTTTCCTTTGTTACGTCAGATTGTTTAAAAAATGTACAATAAAAAATATATGTTCACTTAATTACATTTCTAAGGAATGAACAGACAAAACACTTATTTTATTTAAATAAAAGCATGGAAAAAATAATCTTCAAAACAGCTGTTCAATTAATCACATAGCCAGATTTTATCTAAACAACCTTAAACAACTTGAGTTGTGGCTACCGGCCTTCGACCTCCAGCCCCAACGTAGTGGGGTGGTAACTAAAATAGTTTTAATTGTAATTTGCATATTTTCTAAACATTTAATCAAAATCTTTCGAGCCGTTTTTGTGAAAACTCCATTTTTTAATGTTTTTTGCCCATAAAAATAAAAAAAAACTAACATTAAAAAAATAATAATTGTCTGGAAATATTGGCCAAATATACCTACATACCAAATGTCATAGAAATCGATGCATCCGTTTGGTCTTCAACGAAGTGTACATACACACATACGGTCAGACACCAACATCTTTTTTCAAAAAAACCACTGGGTTTCAAAGTGGGTAAAATGGATTTTTAGACCAACTTGTAAAAAAAAACATTTTTACGATCACAATACTTTCTATATGCTAACGCATATTGGAGAAAGTAAATCAAGAATATGATAATTTTTTTCAGCGAAAAGTCGGGAAAATTACGAAAGTGACGAAAAACGGAAAAATATTTATCTTTGTATATAGTGTGATGTTGGTACTCAGTACGAAATGTTGCCCTAGTCATGAATAAGACAAGGGTTTTGCAATTGGACACCATTATTAAACGTGTTTCAGTAAGGTTATGTTTGGATAGGATAAGCCTAGGTTGATTATTGTTAGATTAGTTACGTTAGGTTTGGTTAGATTATGTTGGGGTTGGTTACTTTAAGTTAGGTTTTATTAGGTTAGGCTGACAAAACTAATCTAAAAATCACTCTAACCTAACAAAAACTAACCTAATAGAATGTGATCTGCTTAATCTTACAAAACATAACCTTAGTAATAGTTTGTTTTGAAAAAAACTTTACTATATTCGTAATCAAGACCAAATTCCGCATAATTTGAGTAGGTACTCACAACGATACGTTAATGAAAAAAATATTTTTTCCTTTTTTCTGTTATTCTCCTGCCGTTCCCGCTGAGAAAATTAGTCATATACTGTATTATTAATATATATCCTATGAAAAAATAAATCAAAATCGCCAAGGCTCCTGATCTATATAACTTCTCTAATTTATCAAATTAACTAAATAACTCTTTCTTAAACAGCCAAATTAATATGTAACATTTGCACGAGCTAAGTCAGTATTTAAATTACTAATTACAACTGTAATAACTAATACTATCTAATTATTACAGTTTTTGTCAAGTGTTTTCGTGACTAGCACGCAATATTTTCGGATGCTGTATACAAATGTTAATTGTTATTATTTTGTTATTTTCTTTAAACTTCACATTGGCTACAATCCTGCGTGTAAACTTTATTGAACGAGTGAAGTACCGACCGTTGGCTCAGTGGGGATTCGAACCTTGGAAATTGCCCTCCGCAGTCCGAAGCCTTAGACACTGAACCACCACGCCAGTAAATTCCAATAGCAATTTCTATACCCCCTTTTTAAAAGCCTTGTGACCTTGTTCGGTCTTTAATGATAACGGAGGACCATTGTAGAGTTTAACTACATTATATTGGAACTACCATGAAACCTAGAAGTTCTAAAATCAAACCGTTGCAATATAGATAGTAAAAACCGGTTAAATCGACTGAAAACTACATCATTGCAGAATTATAAGAAATCTAACGATCGGCACTAGGAGGGATAAACGAGCATCATAATTTTAAAAATTGAACACTGGCGTTAATTTGAAAAAAGAAAAAAAACATAGTTATGACAGTTTGAGAAGACTTATTAAGTGTGAAGTGGCCTAAGAAAAAAATAAATACCAAGTGTTTTTACTACCTGTTATGATTTTAAAAATGTACTTTTAGCCATTGATAAATATTTTTCAACTCAAATAATTACTTGAGTTGAAAGTATTTTTTACCCACCCGCCCACCCATACACGCACAATGATAAGGACCCACCCGCTCACCCATACACGCACAGTGATAGTGACCCACCCGCCCACCCATACACGCACAGTGATAGTGACCCACCCGCACACCCATACACGCACAGTGATAGTGACCCACCCGAACACCCATACACGCACAGTGATAGTGACCCACCCGCTCACCCATACACGCACAGTGATAGTGACCCACCCGCCCACCCATACACGCACAGTGATAGTGACCCACCCGCTCACCCATACACGCACAGTGATAGTGACCCACCCGTCCACCAATACACGCACAATGATAAAGACCCACCCGCCCACCCATACACGCAAAGTGTTAAATAAATATTTATTTATAAATACTAGTTAAATAAATATTTAACTAGTAAATGTACATATATGCATATTTGACTGTAATCATTGTTTTGAAACATATACGTATTGGACATATACGTATTGAACGTATACGTGTTGGACATATACGTTTTGGACATACACGTGTTGGACATATACGTGTTGGACATATACGTGTTGGACATTTACGTGTTGGACATATACGTGTTGGACATATACGTATTGGACATATACGTATTGAACGTATACGTGTTGGACATATACGTTTTGGACATACACGTGTTGGACATATACGTGTTGGACATATACGTTTTGGACATACACGTGCTGGACATATACGTGTTGGACATATACGAGTTGGACATACGTTGTACGACTAAATTAATAAGTCCATATTTTATCGGGTGTCTGATAATGAAATCAAATCCGTACAAAAATGTTTTAACACAGTCCCAAAATGAAATAGAAAAGGGACAAGTGAAATAGGAAATGTAAATCCTAATAGAAGGGAGGGGAGGGACACCGTACACCGATGTACAAATTGGGCAAACTTGGTGGCCGGAATAATAATTGTATTATGGTGAATGAAAGCTTCAGGCACATCTGTATCAATATTCAATTTTGGAGGCAGACCGGACACCGATAGTGCCGTAATGACAAGTATTGTGAGCCCGCGCGCGCGCGCGCGTGTGTGTGTGTACGTGCGTGAGGTTTATCTCGGTGCACGTGTGTTACACGGAATATTTTATTTATTACACGTTAATTTAATAACCACCTTAGCCCCCCCCCCACTAATAATTTACTTTGAAGAAGAAATACGAGCAAACATAATTAGCATTGCAATATAGATAAACATCTCAGTAACTTAAAAGTATATATAATCTTTAAAATTGCAGACAACTTCAAGTTTTTGCCTTAGAATGTCTAATTTAAGAAATGTTCACAAAAGGTGCCCTTTTACGCCTGTGCACGAAAACAATTTTTTTCTTTGGAAATTTATTGAGTAATAAATGATTTATTGAGCACGATAATTTCATTTCCATAGTGAAAATGACTTAGCTAGTCGGCACTTTGGCGTTGTGCCTTGATTCAGCTACTAGGGGGCTAAAATTTGAGGAGATTGTAGGCGATATCGCTTTCGCTCAATGGTTGCCATTGGCGTGGGCACCAAAAGAAAAGTTTGGGGTATCCTTGTGGGATGGTTGCCAGTATTCGGGAGTAGTGCGAGGGAGAGAACTGAGAATGACATTTGTCAGTTTGCCAAAAACCAATACGATACTACGTAGTTCGGATTCCACGCTAAACGGTCCCATAGTTTCCCTAGCTATTAGGTTATTAATAAATAACCCTTTCTAAGGAACAGTCGACCTTAGTAAGTCACTCGTTCATCAACACTCATCACATACATTCGCCTCCCATATTCGCCCATAAGTTCACGATCGGCATGAGAAATCATGTAGTAAAGTTTAAAAGGTTGTCTAAAGGAGATCGTTACCGCTGGCAAGTCGACAGCCTTACAATCTTACTATGCTGTACGGTTTGTGTTTACTATTATAATGCGTTATAGTAGCACCGTATGCTTATTAAAGGCCCAATATAGTGGACCATAAGCTGTTATTATGAGTCTTTAATTTAAAATCGTCAATAAGTAAAAACTGCAGAAAAATAATAAAATAATCAATTAAAAAAAGAAAACTATGGTCTACCAGAACAGTAATTCATCTAACAAATGAAAGTGTTATGACAGGACCAATATTTGAAATGACAGGACTATGGGAATAGTTGAAATTCCCATGTTTTTGGCTTTTTTCGTGGAGCTACACTGCCCCCTTAGTTTGCAGGTTTTGCTGTAATAGGAAATTTGGAGATAACGAGATCAATGTTAGGTTCTCGACATGCGAGTATGAGTGAGTGATAGAGAGAGACGGAGAACGCCAAGATGGCCGGTCCTTGTTGTTTTAAGTTACCCTCTCACTCTTGCCCGTTGCGTAGATTGATTCATTTGAAAGTCACGTATATCCGTCTCTGTCGACCAAGCGACCGGTCAAGTCGTTTCAAGTCGATATGACCCACCCCTTTCGCGGCGCAGCCCCTACCCTCCCCTCACATTTCGTAATAAAGATTCTAGGCCTTGATCAATATGCAAATAATGATAGGGTAGTTTGTTTTGTGCGGAACACGTACGGACTCCTCGGTCCGGCCTGGCGCAGAGACTTAATAAAACACACGAGACCATTCTAATTGCATCCCTTGGACCAGGCCCAAAAACATTTCATCTCCAGTGGACACTTTTTGTTTCTTCATAACGTCCCCCTCCTTTGGTGTTATGCAGATTGGACTGGCTTCCGCGGCAACTACTTTCTTTGTGGCCAATATGAAATACCGAGCTGGAACTACGACCGCCTCCACCCACCTGCGACCGTAAAACTTTATAACATCTTCTATTGACATTCCTGTCATTTACTGTTAGAGTAGCTCAACTGCATAGCACTCTTTTGATACTACGAAGTAGACTGTTCATGCTAAATTACTGTCAACAATTAGAATGCACATGTTTGTTTACCCGTACATAAACAATGCCGAAATGAATGATCGGTAATTACGCCGATCACAGAGGCCTACTATATAACCTTTAGAAAAATAGAAACTATAGAACGATAGAACCTATAAGACTATAGGAAATATTTAACTATCGAACCTTTAAACTAAAGTACTTATATAACCTATGGAGCTATAGAAACTATAGAAAAATAAAATCATAGAACAATAGAACCTATAGGACTATAGGAAATATGTAACTATAAAACCTTTGAACTAAATAACGTATATAGCCTATAGAGCTATAGAACCTATAGAAAAATAAAATCATAGAACAATTGAACCTATAGGACTATAGGAAATATGTAACTATAAAACCTTTGAACTAAATAACGTATATAGCCTATAGAGCTATAGAACCTATAGAAAAATAAAATCATAGAACAATTGAACCTATAGGACTATAGGAAATATGTAACTATAAAACCTTTGAACTAAATAACGTATATAGCCTATAGAGCTATAGAACCTATAGAAAAATAAAATCATAGAACAATTGAACCTATAGGACTATAGGAAATATGTAACTATAAAACCTTTGAACTAAATAACGTATATAGCCTATAGAGCTATAGAACCTATAGAAAAATAAAACTCATTGAACGATTGAACCTATAGGACTATAGGAAATAATTTGCCTCCATTATTTATAATTATTATTCCTCAGGTTAAGTGGAAGAAGGGACTTTTTAGTCCCAACTTCGCCTGGTTAAATAAAGACGTATTTCATTTCATTTCATTTATTAAGGTCTTAAAATCTCAATTAGCTCAAAAATACACGATATAAAAGAATACAGAGTAATTATGTAAAACAGGGGGCCTTGTCGATTTTTTGGCTGAAAATGGTTATAATACTGTATATACATAGCTAAGAAACAAGAATATGATAGTTTTTTTTTCAGCGAGAAAGCCGGAAAAATTACGAAAACGAGGAAAAACTGAAATATATTTTTCCCCTTCAATATAGCGATGTGGTTACCTACTCAAACTGTGTGGAAATTTGCTATGATCACGAATATGAGAAGCTTTTTTACAATCGAATTAAGCACGTTATCGCCAGAAAACGCCGATTTCAGTAAGGTTACGTTCTGTTAGGATATGGCTAGGTTGGGTATTGATAGGTTAGGTTATGTTGCGTTAGGTTAGGTTATGTTAGGTTAACCTAAGTCAACCTACCTAACTTTCAAATCCAAACCGAATACAGTTACTATTGAGCCTTCTAAATTAGACAACGAACGAATAAAATTATGCAATAAAAATTTGCAAACAATTTAAACCCTCAACATAAATTAACACTACAAAATTAACAGATATTTTATTTTTGCCTTATTTTTTATTTATCTATTTTTTATTTATCTATTTTTTTACTATAAAATGTTAATGTTTTTATATAAACTGCATTGATCCAGCTTAAGTACGGCTTAAATACCAACCATAGGCAAGATTATATAAATAATAATTATTATTTTACCAATACAAAATGAAATAAAATTGAATCGAACGAGAATAAGGGATCGCCTACAACATTTCCATCCAGATACATCGGTATTTACAGCGGTAATATTGAAGTTTTCGATTTATAAAAGTGTGAAATGATTCAATCTTTAACCACTAGGGGTCAATATAGGGGTCAGTTTTGATCCCAGAGGGTATATTTTTGGTTTTTATGGTTTCTTGTTCGGTTACTCGATATCTGCCTGAGGCGTCTGGGGTCACCAGTGACCCCACAACAGTAGTTACGTTAGTCTTTTAATTAAAAAAAAATATATTTTTTTTTAACTGAAGATTGAAGAAAAAAATCAAAGCTACGTCAGTATTATTTGTTGATAATATTAGTTAGGAAAATAGACAATGAAAATTAGTCATTAGTTAAATAGATGTTTTTTTACATAAGCATTTTGGTGGCTAAATTCAATTACTGCATTAAATAGAATCAGTTGTAAAAGAAATAGTTATTTGTACAACTAGTGCGCAAAGTGGTACTTTGCTGCACGAGAGAAATACTTACGCATGAGCCGCAAGCGAGTGCAGCAAGGACGCTTTGAGCACAAGTTGCACATAACAGTTTTCCTACAGCAGAATATAGAAAAAGTAACAAGTAATAAAAACATAACTAATATACAAACAGGTAAGAACTTTAATTTAAAATGATCAAAAACACCTTTCTAGTTTACAAACACAAAACTGTATTTTGTGGTTTAAGCAAAATTGTAACGTCGTTTTTTATTTGTAAACGCTAAATCAGCTGTTCTGTTTTCACCCGGTGCTACCAGCTTAATTATTTAAAGCGTCCACGACGGTAATTGGCTATGGCTAATAGATGTATTATTTATGTTATCAAGTTAAAAACTTGCAGTGCGGTGAAGTGTTTAACACAGGAATCACTTACTTTGCGACTAGTATCGAGTGCAGGAACAGCCACTTTGTTAGGCAACTGTACGAAAATATATAATTTTATCCTCATAGCTTTAACTAAGTGTGAGAATTAATATTTTTTGTAAACTATGTTTAGGTGAAAAAAGTTTCATAAAAGAAAAGTTACTACAAATCATAATTAATTTAAAAAAATATTTTGTTAACAAAAAGGAGACGAAAAACCCATTGTTATCATTAAATATATTAAATTTTTGTTAGTGTTTTTAGTGACTTCGAAAAAACGGGGATCTAATTTGACCCCAAATAGTACATGTATGGGTGGGCGGGTGTTTACAAGATCCCAGTTACAACGTATTTACACTTTGGTTTCTGATGGTCTGGTAGCTACCACATCATTATAAAATAACCTTTTTTAGCTATAGCTTTTTCCAGCTCTTACATTCATCTAGTGATATTTTTGTAAATTTCAGGAATATTTTGTTATTATGTTGCTCGATGACCCGTAGAGCAACACTTGATGTCGTTTGATAAGTGAAGAACTGATCTAGTGACAAAAATTAATTTTTGTAACAAATCGAGTGTTTTTGTACAGTTAAGTACGTGAGACTTTAAATTTAATTCTTGACGATTTTAAACTTAAAAAACCAACTTGTGGTTCATTGGATTGGACCTTTAATAATTATGCAGTGTTCACTATAGCTCACTATACAGGGAGTAAAAAATATGGAAACGCTTTCACAACTTTTGTATGACTTCACTTGTAAAAACGAAATCTTTTACGTGATGATGGTTACAAAGAACATACTTTTTTACGCCATTAGCGACATTTAATCTTTTCCGAAGGACGTCCCACGAGTAGTTGAGCGAAAATCTTCCGAGTCAGCCTAGGTCGAGTTTGGTATAAAATAAAAGGTATATTCAAGAGAAATTAATTGCCGCAATCCGGACTTCGAAAGGTTTATCCTTCCCAGAGTAGCAGTCATTTGAATTTCAAAGTAATTAATTTGAACAATATTATTTCTCCGCTATTTAACGGATTTAAGTATATTCTTCTAATCAAAAATTATACATTGTGGAACACAATTATTATAAAATAATTAAATTATCAAATTATCTATGGAAAAAATAACGTTTTTTTAAAAGTGTTTCCTTAATTTTTCCACCCTGTAATAATAAACACGAGCTACGGTACGCAGTTGAAACAGAAAAGCATGTCTTGGCCCGCTGATGGTAAGATTGTGTGGCTACTATAAGGTGTCGACTCCGTAAAGGTGACTTTAGAAATCAGCCACCTTAAAGTTTTCAAAGACGTGAAAACAAAATATCAAATTTTATATATACAGTGAATTTCTAAAACCCATACAACTCCAAGGATTGAGGGCTAAGGAGAACTACTGCATTTATTTATTTATTCTTATTACTAAGAACAAAATGATGTAATGACCGATGAATTGTCCTTTTTCTAACGGGTGTCAATGTGACTGACGCAATCAGAGGCAGGACATTAGCAAGCCGTGTCCTGCGGAGGAAGCTCGAGACCAAGACGCACCCCACTTAGAGCATTTCCTTCCAGTCTCAACACAAGTTTCAACTTATGAACCGAGCGCGTTTCTCCCAGTTTCTCTCACCAATCGTGGGAATACTGTTTATTTTTTCCGTCTTGACCGTCTTGCACCAAACAGTATGCCGTGTTTCTTGGATGCTAAGTACTACAAGAGAAATCGTGTGTCGGCGAGCGGGGGCACTGCACTTCCCCCGCTTGAGGTCTTGGATGAAAGACATAACTGAAAGAAATCACATTTAGCAATCGAAGGATTCTGCTTGTGGGCCCATGTGAACTGAAAATTGCAGTTCACAAAATAAAGAAGATATACACTTTTCAAAATGATATTAAAACAAATCTTTTCGTACGCTAAACAATCAACGAGTTTCTTCCAAATTTTCGTACGTGCAGGTCCAGCGAAAACGCCATGGACAAATTAAGTAGTGAGCGCCTCATTATAACAGGTATTTTTGTGGTATGATGAGAATGAGATGAGAAATAAACATGAAGTAGACGAAGGGACTAGAGACCAACAGGAGTGAGTGGAGGACGAGTAAACAACAAAGATACAAATAAACCCCTTATCGAGTAAAAAACAACAGAAGACATAAACAAACAAGTAACAAGCGCCGAGGCACCAAAGGAGAGGCCGAATTGAAGACGACCGTCGGTAAACAAATAAAGACGTAAATTAAGTGTAATTTACCCGAGGATACGTGGGGCTAGAGTGGAGGCGGTTTGATACGAGCTAACGTTTGTCGATCGTAAAGGAACACAATAAAGTTGAACCCGATTTGCCGAGAGTTCGGCGCCAGAGTCGGCGCAGCGTACAGAGCCTGTCACCTGTCATATCTGAACACGAGTTGTGTGGCTTCAGTCTTGGGCTGCCTTGCCGTGCATTTGTTGGACATTGATTTAGTGAACACTTTAGGATTTAAAACCATCTTTTAATGTTCAATTTATTTCCTCTTGTGAAATCGTCGTTAGGTGGTCCACGAAGGATAGATCAACGCTAACCAGTAGAAAAATCTCTTGCGTGACGTTAGATTTAGATCTTAGAACTTAAATCACCAGAGATATTCAAGAGGAGGCGTTTAATATCAAGATCAATATGTAGGTAACGTGGTGGCGTGTCCCCTTACAGCTTAGTTTGCGTGCCGCTCGAGTTGTACGGCCAAAGGTACATCAGACAGCTATACAGTCTAGGTTTGGTGGCTAGACTATAGGAAGATTTTAGTGAGAAAATAAAAGGTGTAGCTATGCTACTATATCGTGGTGGCGTGTCCCCTTACTGCCCCGTTTGCGTGCCGCCCGAGTTGTACGGCCAAAGGTACATCAGACAGCTATACAGTCTAGGTTTGGTGGCTAAGCTATAGGAAGATGTTAGCGAGGAAATAAAAGGTGTAGCTATGCCACTGTATCGTGGTGGCGTGTCCCCTTACTGCCCCGTTTGCGTGCCGCCCGAGTTGTACGGCCAAAGGTACATCAGACAGCTATACAGTCTAGGTTTGGTGGCTAGACTATAGGAAGATTTTAGTGAGAAAATAAAAGGTGTAGCTATGCTACTATATCGTGGTGGCGTGTCCCCTTACAGCTTAGTTTGCGTGCCGCCCGAGTTGTACGGCCAAAGGTACATCAGACGGCTATACAGTCTAGGTTTGGTGGCTAGACTATAGGAAGATGTTAGCGAGGAAATAAAAGGTGTAGCTATGCCACTGTATCGTGGTGGCGTGTCCCCTTACTGCCCCGTTACCGTGCCGCCCGAGTTGTACGGCCAAAGGTACATCAGACAGCTATACAGTCTAGGTTTGGTGGCTAAGCTATAGGAAGATGTTAGCGAGGAAATAAAAGGTGTAGCTATGCCACTGTATCGTGGTGGCGTGTCCCCTTACTGCCCCGTTTGCGTGCCGCCTGAGTTGTACGGCCAAAGGTACATCAGACAGCTATACAGTCTAGGTTTGGGGGCTAGACTATAGGAAGATTTTAGTGAGAAAATAAAAGGTGTAGCTATGCTACTATATCGTGGTGGCGTGTCCCCTTACAGCTTAGTTTGCGTGCCGCCCGCGTTGTACGGCCAAAGCCAAGGGTAATTTATGCTGCAACTAGTTCTTATATTTGCATAATATAGAGCTCCAGTTGTGTTGCTCGGAATTCTATTGTGAACGTCACTTAGAGACAACTGTATCGCACATTTAAAGCCATAAACGGTTCTGTAACACAACCGTTAAAGACGTTCTTGGTTAAAATAATTAACTTACGAGTATAACTAACTTCGAATGCATTTTAAATAGACAACGTATTTTTCTTAGTTATAGGCCTACATTTAGTGTTATGGAATGCTAAACAGTATCTGTTTAGTAATAATTGTCAATATTCATATCTGTATTATTGTGTGTTTCTTTAATGTCAGATTAGAATATTTTTTTAAATTCCTAGAAATTTTTGATTTCCATAATAATATTAACAAGCCGTTAAAAAGTAGCTACACAGAATATTCAATAAATTAAACTTTAAAACAAATTATAATCGTAAGTTAAGACGCCGCGTTCACTTGACCTTAACTTGATACATAGAGTTGTAATAACATCTTATTCTGACTGAAATATTGTGACACATTAATTCATTTACAAACAATTCACTCTTACTTTACTTCCAAACATGTGTTTGGAATACTTTAGCTGCGCATCCTATGTTTGATCGATGACACGGAGAATCACAAGTTCTCGTGCATTGAAAAGCGTAAACTAAGATCTCTCAAGTTTTAATTCGAAGAGACACGCAAACTAAGATCTGAGACTAAGTTCTCACACATTGTCAACCTCACACACACGCAAACTGAGAGCTTATACCTTAAAGGTTTCATCCGTAGAGACACGCAAACTAAGATATCACACATTGTCAACCTTACACACACGCAAACTGAGAGCTCACGCCTTAAAGGTTTCATCCGTAGAGACACGCAAACTAAGATATCACACATTGTCAACCTTACACACACGCAAACTGAGAGCTTATGCCTTAAAGATTTCATCCGTAGAGACACGCAAACTAAGATATCACACATTGTCAACCTTACACACACGCAAACTGAGAGCTCACGCCTCAAAGGTTTCATCCGTAGAGACACGCAAACTAAGATATCACACATTGTCAACCTTACACACACGCAAACTGAGAGCTCACACCTTAAAGGTTTCATCCGTAGAGACACGCAAACTAAGATATCACACATTGTCAACCTTACACACACGCAAACTGAGAGCTCACGCCTTAAAGGTTTCATCCATAGAGACACGCAAACTAAGATATCACACATTGTCAACCTTACACACACGCAAACTGAGAGCTCACGCCTTAAAGGTTTCATCCGTAAAGACACGCAATTTTCAAAAGATTAATACATTTACGTAAAACAATATATTTATCTCATGATTGTTAATGCATTGACATAATACAATCTATGGTCTCTCTAGTTTTTATACAGACATAAAACAATCTATTATCTTACAGGTTTTAATGCATTGATATAAAACACTCTTTCATCCTTAGAGACACGCAGACTAAAATCTCACATATTGTCAACCCTTGTTGGCTCACACAAAATCACAGGTCATCAACTTTTGTTTGTGGCCCGCTGATTTTGCAAGTAGCCCCCTCAGTGTTACTGGTGGATTCTGTGCCAGAAGAATTACAGTCCACCAAATTCCTTGGAATATACCTCGACAGAGATTTTACATTGAATGATCATATAAATAGTGTTTGCTCTAAATTATTTTCAGGCATTTATGTACTGAGGACTCTCTCTAAATATTGCCCTATTCAGATACTGATGCAGAGAGTCGTGCAAACCAATTTTTAAACAACTCAAGCTGTTGACTCTGCCTTGCTTGTATATTCTAGAAGCAGTTTTATATTGTAACCCCAAATGTAACCTGATAAGGAGCAGTGACTTACATAAATATAATACAAGAGGCACAGATGGCTACCGTACTGAACAACACAGAACGGTAGTAGTCTATGAACACCTTTCCTAGCAGGTGGGTGTCAATCTGATTAACAGCTTGCCTAAAGAAATGAAAATTGCTCCAGATTCGAAAATATTTAGGACCCGCTTGAGGGGAATACTGTTGTCCCAAAGCTTCTTACAGCGTGGGGGAGTTCTTAGCACACGACTGGGAGACCAACTTGATTGGCTAGACTCATACCGTTGACTTTGTGGGTGTTACAAACACTATAGATTGTTTTATGTGAATGCCCCACTTGTATGTATGTTTGTATTTAATTGTTGTAATGAATGAATGACGTAGATAGGGCCTTAGCTTAATTTTATTTGAACTATTTGACGTTTGCGATACAATGTATATAAAATTGTATATGCAATAAATTATTTATTATTATTATTATCTATAGTCTCACAGGTTTTCATGCATTGACATAAAACAATCTATTATGTCACACGTTTACAGTTTACAAGATACAATTTCAAACCCTTTGTTCCTACAATATTTTATTATTAGACGGAAAGTTTTTATTTATAAAACTATTTTAGATTTTACAAATTCCTTTCAAGCTGAAAAGACACCTTAATTAAATATATTCTACAACCAATCAAATATTTCAATTTTATTACAGTAATTTACGTTCTAAGTAGTTTATTACAAACGCTATCACTTACTGTTACTTTAGTTAAGTACGTAAATATGTGGACTGGAACGATTCAAGTTTTAATGCACAGATTCAAATAGGCAAATTTATAATATGTAAGTATTCGTCTCGCCAAATCGCAACTTTGATAAATTTACGTATGTTGAAAAGAAATTATTGTAAATTCTAATTTATATTCTCACACATCTGACTTAAAGATTAAAGCATCTTAATAACTTTTAAATGAATATAATTTATACAGCATACTTGAAATTCACACTGTAGTTATGCAAATTTCTACATTTAGTCTGAAAAATTAATACTCCTAGTAACATTGTGAATTTGATCAGTAATGTAAGATTATGTGGTTCGTTTTTGAAATGTGGATTATGTGGGAGAACGCGAACGGTAACGCAAGGGACAGGCCAATAATTGATGTCGACCGGTCGACTCAGTAGCGATACGGCAATAACACTCGAAATCGCGACTCACAGCTAAATTTAATTCTTGGCATGGACTGCTTATAACGCATAGTTTCTCTTGATGATGAAAATATTAAGACACCAGCGAAATGGCTTTTACGCCCATCATTTACACGAAATAAAATAATAATAGCGGCGCTATTTCTCTTTGCATGTCTCCTTCCCCGACGCCTGGTTCAAAATAGATACGAAAACTATCGCTGTGCTCGTGTCTATCCATCCACCTGTCCCGTAGTTCATCTATACTCCCACACCACAAGTTAGTTGAAAACTGCTGCATATCGCAATACAAGTGCACATCACTTCCAAGTTAGTTGTCAAGTATACTACATTTTACGTGTCTATCCTTTCTGGTGCTCCCACACATCTATACATTCACATCTAAAGTTAGTTGTGAAGTATACTACATTGTACGTATCTATCCTTTCTGGTGCTCCCACACATCTATACATTCACATCTAAAGTTAGTTGTGAAGTATACTACATTGTACGTATCTATCCTTTCTGGTGCTCCCTCACTTCTGTACACTCACATCTAAAGTTAGTTGTCAAGTATACTACATTTTACGTGTTTATCCTTTCTGGTGCTCCCTCACTTCTGTACACTCACATCTAAATTTAGTTGTGAAGTATACTACATTGTACGTATCTATCCTTTCTGGGGTCCCACACATCTATACATTCACATCTAAAGTTAGTTGTGAAGTACACTACATTGTATGTATCTATCCTTTCTGGGGTCCCACACATCTATACATTCACATCTAAAGTTAGTTGTGAAGTATACTACATTGTACGTGTCTATCCTTTCTGGTGCTCCCACACATCTATACATTCACATCTAAAGTTAGTTGTGAAGTATACTACATTGTACGTGTCTACCCTTTCTGGTGCTCCCACACATCTATACATTCACATCTAATGTTAGTTGTGAAGTATACTAGATTGTACGCGTCTATCCTTTCTGGTGATCCCCTCACATCTATACATTCACATCTAATGTTAGTTGTGCAGTATATTGCATTGTATGTGACTATCCTCATCTTTATTCTCACTAACAGACTCTTCTATGGCAGTAACAATTTTATAATAAAGATGGGGTATATAGAAGGACTACATACAATTTGAAATGATCAGGAACTGTCGCTATTACGATATGGCCATCTGATGAACAGAAGTGGTGTTCTGGCCATATTAGACAAATATGAGTAAAGGACGGATAAAGAGAAAAGAAGGAAGCGGAGAATCAAATTCAGTTTGAAGGATAAGATACGTGAAGACCTTAATGTGGTGGGATGTAGAAGATAAGCACTCAGATTAAGGGAAAAGGAGGAAAAACGCCAAAACACCAAGTCTGCTAATATACGTTCTTAATTACTCAAACGAATTCCCTACAACAAATTCGAATTGTCCTGACATTGGATATACTTTATATAAACGAATTGACCTTAAAATGCATAATTACCTCTTTGTCTTTGGCGTTCAGCTCGGCCTCAGCAGAGGACCTTTTGATGTCCTCAGCACCACTCATCTTGTCCCCAGGAGTCTGGTTGGCTGCGGAGAGCTGCTCCTTCAGCGCCGCCACTTCCTTCTCTGCCAAAGTGGCCCTCTGGAACAACACAAACTGCTAATAATGTATATCACACAAATAAAAGGATACAGTAACTCACGTTTTATGGAATTTAACAATGCTATATAACACTTTAAACGAAGAACGTGATGGTCCGCTAAATTATACCATTGACGTAAACAAGCTATGGCAGCTACTAACCAGTCATAGAGATAGGGATAGTGTGATGGGGTAATTATAATGATTTATTCGTGCCACGATATTGACGTAAACAAGCAATTGCAGTTACTAGCCAGTCATAGAGATTGGAATAGTGTGATGGGGTAAATTTGATAATTTCTTCGTGCTATAACATTGACGTAAACAAGCAATGGCAACAACCAGCCAGTCATGGAGATTGGGATAGTGTTATGGGGTAAATGTGAAATTTATTCGTGCTATAACATTGACGTAAACAAGCAATGGCAACAACCAGTCAGTCATGGAGATTGGGATAGTGTTATGGGGTAAATGTGATAATTTATTCGTGCTATAACATTGACGTAAACAAGCAATGGCAACAACCGGCCAGTTATGGAGATTTGGATATTGTTATGGGGTAAATTTGATAATTTCTTCGTGATATAACATTGACGTAAACAAGCAATGGCAACAACCAGTCAGTCATGGAGATTGGGATAGTGTTATGGGGTAAATTTGATGATTTCTTCGTGCTATAACATTGACGTAAACAAGCAATGGCAACAACCGGCCAGTTATGGAGATTTGGATATTGTTATGGGGTAAATTTGATAATTTCTTCGTGATATAACATTGACGTAAACAAGCAATGGCAACAACCAGTCAGTCATGGAGATTGGGATAGTGTTATGGGGTAAATGTGATAATTTATTCGTGCTATAACATTGACGTAAACAAGCAATGGCAACAACCGGCCAGTTATGGAGATTTGGATATTGTTATGGGGTAAATTTGATAATTTCTTCGTGATATAACATTGACGTAAACAAGCAATGGCAACAACCAGTCAGTCATGGAGATTGGGATAGTGTTATGGGGTAAATTTGATGATTTCTTCGTGCTATAACATTGACGTAAACAAGCACATCTACAAGCTTTTGTACCTGTTTATAAAACATGTAGTGCCCCCACACCTTCCTCCTCACTCCGGGCCATTTTACCTTAATAATGGCTGGTTTTATTTTAATTTTTTACCTCTATGACATAATTCATAATGTTGCGGAAGCACAAAGGTCCAGCAAACAATATGCAATCACCCCATTGTATTGTATAACTGGCGCCACCTCACTAACGCATTCACGTATTCAAAGGGAATTGACAATCCGCGCTCCTAAATGGAGGGCGTGCTATTTTTTTTATTTTTTTTCGGAAAGTATGAATGTCTAAGCTGGTCCTTATATATAATTCAAATGCAGGTCTGATTTAGCGACCAACGAATACAAAATTGCTGGCAGAAGATGAAAGTGGTATGGCTGTGCGGTATAATGTAGTGCCGTCCATTTTTAATAAACATCGTGGCCCATTCGTGACATTCAATCGAATCTGCCGTTACGGCGTCCTCTCTACAACGTAACAAGTTGAATATTTTTATAACGATTCAAGTTCAACTTGTTAACAATTTTTTTTAGTTTATTACAACAAATATGTTTAAGATATTCTATAATTATTAGCTTGTACCTCAATAGAAAATTTATGATTGACTTCGTGAATATGTATATTTTTTGAGACATCCAAAATGTATTAATCTAAATGACCTGACAAATATTTTTGTCGATATTAATTTATTATTGTTCAAAAATATTGCGTTGTAAGTGCACTGATTGACTGATAGGTAGTGAAGAAAGGAGAGTTCACTTACTTGGTGACGTTAAAGGTGTATGACAGCCGAGGTGGCAAAATCGTTGAGTAGACACGTTTTACAGGTAATGATGGATTATGCAACGCTTATAATTGAAGGTTAATGGTTCGATGTTTCAAGGAAATGCTGGAAATTGCACTTTTACCAACACCAGGTAAACAGCAAACAGTGATATGATTCCACACCTGATGTCCACTGAATGTTTTGAAAACATTACAAAGTATTCAGAAATGAGGTAATTTACGAGTGACTGTATCGCCTGGCAATACCGTTCTTTACAACGACGGGCTTATCGCATTAGTGTATGAGTGGGACAGAGCTTAGGTGGAATAAGGACCTGAAAGCAGCAGGTAGTGCCTGATAGGACAATAAAAACAGCTGTTATAGTCATTCAAACGGAGAGTTAACAATGATGGGAGAGAAGGAAATGTATGTAACAGTGATTCCAACACGACTCTTTGAGGCCGATCGGACTTACCCCAGCACTATCAAAATGATAAGAGTTGATCGTAAATGGCGTCTTTTGTCTACATGATCTGAAGGTTTTGGTTGTTGAAAAGACAAAATAACATTAGGACTTATTGACAAAAGTTATTTTATAATACCTTGTATCATTTTATAATGACTCTTCGGTGATATTTAGCAGCTGTCAGCTTCTCAAATAATCGGAATTGTGGTTTTAGCATAGAAGAAACAAACAGAGGTCGCATCCAAAAGTGTGCTAAATGTGTGATATTTCTCCAGTTTACCATGCAATGACAGGACCAGGACATTCTCAGTCCCTTCTTTTACACCCCCAAATACTGAGGATGAACGTAAATAATATTTATACAGATGTATAAAGACGTACATTAGTTGTAATATATTTATATCTGCTACTTAGACGTTCGTTGCGGCCATAAGAAAGCAACATCTGTTTCTTTTTTCTATGTGGTTTTTAGTTTAATTATGGCAAGGATATAGGTTAAAAACAGCCACAGTTAATGAACCAGGAAATATCTGTCTTGTATAAAAATGTGAGTTAAAAATAAAAACTGTTAAATTGGATTTCGCATTTAAAAGATTTATTGTTAAATTAATCTATTATAGAATGTAGGACAAGACTGTCGGTTACAAAACTTGAATTCTTACGATTGGTAGGGAGAGACACTTGTATGACGATTTATTTACTTTATAATAGCGTGACTTAGAAAAAATGTAAAATTTTAACGATAATTGTGAAAGTTCGAGGCATTTCTTTAATTTGTGTTTTGGAACATAACTCTTTTATAATTGTTCCGAAGTTTAGATCTAGTCTTAGGTAATTTAAAAATAATATAATAATCAAAAAAATTATATCTTCAACAAAACAACATTTGACAAGTTGAAATTATTGTGTCACACCTAAGACTGACATGGAGGTGTCACATTCAACTCTTTAAAGAGGGAAAGGTGTTTGAAAGCGAACAAGATATGAAACACTGGGGGAGGATCACCTTGCTTCCCTATCTCCTTTCACCCCTCCCCCCCAATATGAAAAAACAATACTGGCCCCCCACTCGTCCCGTCCTCCCACCCGTACCACCTATTAAGCCTATATGCCGGTTACTGCAATATATTTTGATTTTTAATTCAACACCCGACAGCTTTCCATTCTGAGCTCCATAAAATGTTATCAACGGGAACCATCTTGCGCTCCCCGGGATCTTGCCCGTGCGGTTTGATCTGTATGACTTCCTCCACCCCAACCGAAAACGTGGCCAACCACCTACATCCTTTCTCCACCAAAGTTTCACAAAGTACTGTACCTGTCTTGATTAACTGTTAGCTAGTTGAACTAAGATGCCTTTACTCAAACATAACTTTATAACATGTAAAGATTCCAAACGTGTCTCTTATGCTATAATATAGCTTATGGCATCCTCACCAGGTAAGTGCAAGTTGTGTAGTATATGTTTGACGAGTATATACAGTACAAACGTTTCACCTTCACTTCTAGTTGGCATCCTCACCAGGTAAGTGCAAGTTGTGTAGTATATGTTTGACGAGTATATACATTACAAACGTTTCACCTTTCCTTCTAGTTGGCATCGTCACCAGGTAAGTGCCAATTGAGCAGTATATGTTTGACGAGTATATACAGTACAAACGTTTCACCTTCACTTCTAGTTGGCATCGTCACCAGGTAAGTGCCAGTTGTGTAGTATATGTTTGACGAGTATATACAGTACAAACGTTTCACATTCATTTCTAGTTGGCATCGTCACCAGGTAAGTGCCAATTGAGCAGTATATGTTTGACGAGTGTATACAGTACAAACGTTTCACCTTCACTTCTAGGTGGCATCGTCACCAGGTAAGTGCCAGTTGTGTATTATATGTTTGACGAGTATATACAGTACAAACGTTTCACCTTTACTTCTAGTTGGCATCCTCACCAGGTAAGTGCTAGTAGTGCAGTATATGTTTGACGAGTGTATACAGTACAAAGGTTTCACCTTTACTTCTAGTTGGCATCCTCACCAGGTAAGTGCCCGTTGTGCAGTATATGTTTGACGAGTATATACAGTATAAACGTTTCACCTTCACTTCTAGTTGGCATACTCACTAGGTAAGTGCTAGTTGTGTAGTATATGTTTGACGAGTGTATACAGTACAAACGTTTCACCTTCACTTCTAGTTGGCATCCTCACTAGGTAAGTGCTAGTTGTGTAGTATATGTTTGACGAGTGTATACAGTAAAACGTTTCACCTTCACTTCTAGTTGGCATACTCACCAGGTAAGTGCAAGTTGTGTAGTATATTTTTGACGAGTATATACAGTACAAACGTTTCACCTTCACTTATACTCGACATCCTCGCCAGGTAAGTGCATGTTGTGCAGTATATGTTTGACGAGTATATACAGTACAAACGTTTCACCTTCAATTATAGTTGGCATCCTCACCAGGTAAGTGGCAGTTGTGCAGTATATGTTTGACGAGTATATACAGTACAAACGTTTCACCTACATTTCTAGTTGGCATCCTCACCAGATGTGCCAGTTGTGCAGTATATGTTTGACGAGTGTATACAGTACAAACGTTTCACCTTCACTTCTAGTTGGCATCCTCACCAGGTAAGTGCAAGTTGATCAGTATATGTTTGACGAGTATATACAGTACAAACGTTTCACCTTCACTTCTAGTTGGCATCCTCACCAAGTAAGTGCCAGTAGTGTAGTATATGTTTGACGAGTATATACAGTACAAACGTTTCACCTTCACTTCTAGTTGGCATCCTCACCAGGTAAGTGCAAGTTGTGTAGTATATGTTTGACGAGTATATACATTACAAACGTTTCACCTTTCCTTCTAGTTGGCATCGTCACCAGGTAAGTGCCAATTGAGCAGTATATGTTTGACGAGTATATACAGTACAAACGTTTCACCTTCACTTCTAGTTGGCATCGTCACCAGGTAAGTGCCAGTTGTGTAGTATATGTTTGACGAGTATATACAGTACAAACGTTTCACATTCATTTCTAGTTGGCATCGTCACCAGGTAAGTGCCAATTGAGCAGTATATGTTTGACGAGTGTATACAGTACAAACGTTTCACCTTCACTTCTAGGTGGCATCGTCACCAGGTAAGTGCCAGTTGTGTATTATATGTTTGACGAGTATATACAGTACAAACGTTTCACCTTTACTTCTAGTTGGCATCCTCACCAGGTAAGTGCTAGTAGTGCAGTATATGTTTGACGAGTGTATACAGTACAAAGGTTTCACCTTTACTTCTAGTTGGCATCCTCACCAGGTAAGTGCCCGTTGTGCAGTATATGTTTGACGAGTATATACAGTATAAACGTTTCACCTTCACTTCTAGTTGGCATACTCACTAGGTAAGTGCTAGTTGTGTAGTATATGTTTGACGAGTGTATACAGTACAAACGTTTCACCTTCACTTCTAGTTGGCATCCTCACTAGGTAAGTGCTAGTTGTGTAGTATATGTTTGACGAGTGTATACAGTAAAACGTTTCACCTTCACTTCTAGTTGGCATACTCACCAGGTAAGTGCAAGTTGTGTAGTATATTTTTGACGAGTATATACAGTACAAACGTTTCACCTTCACTTATACTCGACATCCTCGCCAGGTAAGTGCATGTTGTGCAGTATATGTTTGACGAGTATATACAGTACAAACGTTTCACCTTCAATTATAGTTGGCATCCTCACCAGGTAAGTGGCAGTTGTGCAGTATATGTTTGACGAGTATATACAGTACAAACGTTTCACCTACATTTCTAGTTGGCATCCTCACCAGATGTGCCAGTTGTGCAGTATATGTTTGACGAGTGTATACAGTACAAACGTTTCACCTTCACTTCTAGTTGGCATCCTCACCAGGTAAGTGCAAGTTGATCAGTATATGTTTGACGAGTATATACAGTACAAACGTTTCACCTTCACTTCTAGTTGGCATCCTCACCAAGTAAGTGCCAGTAGTGTAGTATATGTTTGACGAGTATATACAGTACAAACGTTTCACCTTCACTTCTAGTTGGCATCCTCACTAGGTAAGTGCTAGTTGTGTAGTATATGTTTGACGAGTATATACAGTACAAACGTTTCACCTTCACTTCTAGTTGGCATCCTCACCAGGTAAGTGCAAGTTGTGCAGTATATGTTTGACGAGTATATACAGTACAAACGTTTCACCTTCACTTCTAGTTGGCATCCTCACCAGGTAAGTGCCAGTAGTGTAGTATATGTTTGACGAGTATATACAGTACAAACGTTTCACCTTCACTTCTAGTTGGCATCCTCACCAAGTAAGTGCCAGTAGTGTAGTATATGTTTGACGAGTATATACAGTACAAACGTTTCACCTTCACTTCTAGTTGGCATCCTCACTAGGTAAGTGCTAGTTATGTAATATATGTTTGACGAGTATATACAGTACAAACGTTTCACCTTCACTTCTAGTTGGCATCCTCACCAGGTAAGTGCAACTTTTGCAGTATATGTTTGACGAGTATATACAGTACAAACGTTTCACCTTCACTTCTAGTTGGCATCCTCACCAAGTAAGTGCCAGTAGTGTAGTATATGTTTGACGAGTATATACAGTACAAACGTTTCACCTTCACTTCTAGTTGGCATACTCACCAGGTAAGTGCAAGTTGTGTAGTATATTTTTGACGAGTATATACAGTACAAACGTTTCACCTTCACTTATACTCGACATCCTCGCCAGGTAAGTGCATGTTGTGCAGTATATGTTTGACGAGTATATACAGTACAAACGTTTCACCTTCAATTATAGTTGGCATCCTCACCAGGTAAGTGCAAGTTGTGCAGTATATGTTTGACGAGTATATACAGTACAAACATTTCACCTTCACTTCTAGTTGGCATCCTCACCAGGTAAGTGCAAGTTGTGCAGTATATGTTTGACGAGTGTATACAGTAAAACGTATCACCTTCACTTCTACTCGACATCCTCACCAGGTAAGTGCCAGTTGTGCAGTATATGTTTGACGAGTGTATACAGTAAAACGTTTCACCTTCACTTCTACTTGACATCCTCACCAGGTAAGTGCCAGTTGTGCAGTATATGTTTAACGAGTGTATACAGTACAAACGTTTCACCTTCACTTATACTCGACATCCTCACCAGGTAAGTGCCAGTTGTGTAGTATATGTTTGACGAGTATATACAGTACAAACGTTTCACCTTCACTTATACTTGACATCCTCACCAGGTAAGTGCCAGTTGTGTAGTATATGTTTGACGAGTATATACAGTACAAACGTTTCACCTTCACTTATACTCGACATCCTCACCAGGTAAGTGCCAGTTGTGCAGTATATGTTTAACGAGTGTATACAGTACAAACGTTTCACCTTCACTTATACTCGACATCCTCACCAGGTAAGTGCTAGTAGTGCAGTATATGTTTGACGAGTGTATACAGTACAAACGTTTCACCTTCACTTCTAGTTGGCATCCTCACCAGGTAAGTGCCAGTTGTGCAGTATATGTTTAACGAGTGTATACAGTACAAACGTTTCACCTTCACTTATACTCGACATCCTCACCAGGTAAGTGCCAGTTGTGCAGTATATGTTTAACGAGTGTATACAGTAAAACGTTTCACCTTCACTTATACTCGACATCCTCACTAGGTAAGTGCTAATTGTGTAGTATATGTTTGACGAGTGTATACAGTACAAACGTTTCACCTTCACTTCTAGTTGGCATCCTCACCAGGTAAGTGCCAGTTGTGCAGTATAAGTTTGACGAGTATATACAGTACAAAAGTTTCACCTTTACTTCTAGTTGGCATCCTCACTAGGTAAGTGCTAGTTGTGTAGTATATGTTTGACGAGTGTATACAGTAAAACGTTTCACCTTCACTTCTAGTTGGCATCCGCACCAGGTTAAGTGGCAGTTGTGCAGTATATGTTTGACGAGTGTATACAGTACAAACGTTTCACCTTCACTTCTAGTTGGCGTCCTCACCAGGTAAGTGCTAGTTGTGCAGTATATGTTTGACGAGTATATACAGTACAAACGTTTCACCTTCACTTCTAGTTGGCATACTCACCAGGTAAGTGCTAGTTGTGTAGTTTATGTTTGACGAGTATATACAGTACAAAGGTTTCACCTTCACTTCTAGTTGGCATACTCACCAGGTAAGTGCTAGTTGTGTAGTTTATGTTTGACGAGTATATACATTACAAACGTTTCACCTTCACTTCTAGTTGGCATCCTCACTAGGTAAGTGCTAGTTGTGTAGTATATGTTTGACGAGTGTATATAGTACAAACGTTTCACCTTCACTTCTAGTTGGCATACTCACCAGGTAAGTGCTAGTTGTGTAGTTTATGTTTGACGAGTATATACAGTACAAACGTTTCACCTTCACTTCTAGTTGGCATACTCACCAGGTGAGTGCCAGTTGTGTAGTATATGTTTGACGAGTATATACAGTACAAACGTTTCACCTTCACTTCTAGTTGGCATCCTCACCAGGTAAGTGCCAGTTGTGTAGTATATGTTTGACGAGTATATACAGTACAAACGTTTCACCTTCACTTCTAGTTGGCATCCTCACCAGGTAAGCGCCAGTTGTGTAGTATATGTTTGACGAGTATATACAGTACAAACGTTTCACCTTCACTTCTAGTTGGCATACTCACCAGGTAAGTGCCAGTTGTGTAGTATATGTTTGACGAGTATATACAGTACAAACGTTTCACCTTCACTTCTAGTTGGCATCCTCACCAGGTAAGTGCCAGTTGTGTAGTATATGTTTGACGAGTATATACAGTACAAACGTTTCACCTTCACTTCTAGTTGGCATCCTCACCAGGTAAGCGCCAGTTGTGTAGTATATGTTTGACGAGTATATACAGTACAAACGTTTCACCTTCACTTCTAGTTGGCATACTCACCAGGTAAGTGCTAGTAGTGCAGTATATGTTTGACGAGTGTATACAGTACAAACGTTTCACCTTCACTTCTAGTTGGCATCCTCACCAGGTAAGTGCCAGTTGTACAGGATATGTTTGACGAGTGTATACAGTACAAACGTTTCACCTTCACTTCTAGTTGGCATCCTCACCAGGTACTGTAAGTGCCAGTTGTACAGGATATGTTTGACGAGTATATACAGTACAAACGTTTCACCTTCACTTCTAGTTGGCGTCCTCACCAGGTAAGTGCCAGTTGTGCAGTATCTGTTTGACGAGTTTCACAGTTCTAACGTTTCACTTCCACTGCTAATTAGCATCATCATTAGTTAAGATTATATTTTGCTGCATTGTTTTTACCACCTATGCTTTCATGGGGTCTGCCTGGTAAATCTCAGTTACATCGCAGAATAATTTGCGTAATTTACAGGACAGTCATATTATTATGTGTCATATTCTGGTTTGAGTGGAGCTTTTAACATTATTATTGATTCCATAATGAGAAACTCCTGTGAACGGCAAGTTTAGCTGCAGTCGCTTTCTAGCTCTACGAGTGGGACAGCGCTCAGGTAGCAGGGCGCATTAATGGAGGCAATAAAAAGGAAGGACTTAAAAGCAGTAAGCAATGCCTAATAGAACAATAAAAACAGGCGGTAAAGGTCATTCAAACGGAGAGTTAACAATGATGGGAGAGAAGGAAATGTATGTAACAGTGATTCCAACACGACTCTTTGAGGCCGATCGGACTTACCCCAGCACTATCAAAATGATAAGAGTTGATCGTAAACGGTGTCTACCCAAGCTGATCACGGTTGCTACCCAAGCTGATCACGGTTGCTACCCAAGCTGATCACGGTTGCTACCCAAGCTGATCACGGTTGCTACCCAAGCTGATCACGGTTACTACCCAATCTACACCGGCCGGATTGGCACTTAATCACTGTTGGTTACCACTCATGCTGTCTTCTAACAAAATATCATCATTTAAGAACTTTATAGGAAAATTTTTAGATAACCGATATTGACCTAAGAAATGAAGAGTAATACCTAATCAGTACATTTTGAATATATTTTGTTAGTATGCTTCAAAGGAATAGTCTCCTTTTCTTATCTTAACGTAACCGTACCGGATGTTTATAATAAATATTAAATACTTTTTGTCTTCGGGTATGACTTGTTTTTTTTTTTTCAAGGTAACTTACATAGCTGATTAAAACTCTAACTGTCCAGCTACCAGAATAGTTGGTGGCTGACTATCCAGAAAGTACAACACTTTCCTTGATTTTTTTTAAAGCAATGCATAGCGTCAGCCTAAATTGTTTAACTCAGTCACAAGGAAAGCTCAAGTTGACGGTGATTCTCCTCAGGGGTCTGTTTTCGCTCCTATACATTTTTATTTGATCCATAAAGTACATTAATCCACAAGGTACAAGTCCACAAAGTTTATTTATGCTATCAATATTTTTTAAGGTCTCCAACACCTAGATACCACACTAAAATAGTGAGTGACCTTGTAGTCATCAGATAATCCTTCAGACTCCAGCCAAAATAGTGGCCAGTTTTCATCCAATTAATCAAAATCTGAACAGCCCTATCATAACGAACACAAACAGTAACTGGGAATAGCGTTATATTGATCGCTTACATTGAAGTCATCTTCAAAAACAATTACTATGGTTAAAATCATATATAATGTGCGTATCAGAACTAGGCAATCTTTGAAAACCATCTATGATTAACTCAGCTGCTGAGTATATGGCTAAACAGTGTATATAAGGAAGCTTTATAGACTCATGATAGTTACAAGTGGTCTCATGTCACCAGCTGTAGCTAGGCTGCCTTAATTATTAATTTTAAGTTTTAAAAAACCTTTGGAGTTCACTCTAATTTAGAAAGAAATAAAAAAATAATATAATATAAAATCGTGACAATATCATATTTTGATACGATATATACATATAAACGGATATTTCTTATCCAGCATATTCGAATTATTGGTAAAAAGATCGTAATATTGAGTTAAAGTATCCGCTTCCCAAACCACAAGTCACCGCTGGGAAGTCGACAGCTCTTTAGTAGACATGCAGTTAAAGTATCCGCTTCCCAAACCACAAGTCACCGCTGGGAAGTCGACAGCTCTTTAGTAGACATGCAGTTAAAGTATCCGCTTCCCAAACCACAAGTCACCGCTGGGAAGTCGACAGCTCTTTAGTAGACATGCAGTTAAAGTATCCGCTTCCCAAACCACAAGTCACCGCTGGGAAGTCGACAGCTCTTTAGTAGACATGCAGTTAAAGTATCCGCTTCCCAAACCACAAGTCACCGCTGGGAAGTCGACAGCTCTTTAGTAGACATGCAGTTAAAGTATCCGCTTCCCAAACCACAAGTCACCGCTGGGAAGTCGACAGCTCTTTAGTAGACATGCAGTTAAAGTATCCGCTTCCCAAACCACAAGTCACCGCTGGGAAGTCGACAGCTCTTTAGTAGACATGCAGTTAAAGTATCCGCTTCCCAAACCACAAGTCACCGCTGGGAAGTCGACAGCCCTTTAGTAGACATGCAGTTAAAGTATCCGCTTCCCAAACCACAAGTCACCGCTGGGAAGTCGACAGCCCTTTAGTAGACATGCAGTTAAAGTATCCGCTTCCCAAACCACAAGTCACCGCTGGGAAGTCGACAGCCCTTTAGTAGACATGCAGTTAAAGTATCCGCTTCCCAAACCACAAGTCACCGCTGGGAAGTCGACAGCCCTTTAGTAGACATGCAGTTAAAGTATCCGCTTCCCAAACCACAAGTCACCGCTGGGAAGTCGACAGCCCTTTAGTAGACATGCAGTTAAAGTATCCGCTTCCCAAACCACAAGTCACCGCTGGGAAGTCGACAGCCCTTTAGTAGACATGCAGTTAAAGTATCCGCTTCCCAAACCACAAGTCACCGCTGGGAAGTCGACAGCCCTTTAGTAGACATGCAGTTAAAGTATCCGCTTCCCAAACCACAAGTCACCGCTGGGAAGTCGACAGCCCTTTAGTAGACATGCAGTTAAAGTATCCGCTTCCCAAACCACAAGTCACCGCTGGGAAGTCGACAGCCCTTTAGTAGACATGCAGTTAAAGTATCCGCTTCCCAAACCACAAGTCACCGCTGGGAAGTCGACAGCCCTTTAGTAGACATGCAGTTAAAGTATCCGCTTCCCAAACCACAAGTCACCGCTGGGAAGTCGACAGCTCTTTAGTAGACATGCAGTTAAAGTATCCGCTTCCCAAACCACAAGTCACCGCTGGGAAGTCGACAGCCCTTTAGTAGACATGCAGTTAAAGTATCCGCTTCCCAAACCACAAGTCACCGCTGGGAAGTCGACAGCCCTTTAGTAGACATGCAGTTAAAGTATCCGCTTCCCAAATCACAAGTCACCGCTGGGAAGTCGACAGCCCTTTAGTAGACATGCAGTTAAAGTATCCGCTTCCCAAACCACAAGTCACCGCTGGGAAGTCGACAGCTCTTTAGTAGACATGCAGTTAAAGTATCCGCTTCCCAAACCACAAGTCACCGCTGGGAAGTCGACAGTGCACCTAAAGTAGATACGTAGTTTTACCGTTAGCGGTACAAAACGTATTGTTAAATTTCAACTGTACGGTATGTATTTATTATTATAATGAGTTATAGAGAATACCGTATGATTATTAAAGATCAAATCTAATGGTAAGTTGATACCATGAGTTATTTTATTTAAAATCATCAAGAATGACATTTAACATTCCACATATTTAAATCAATAGAAGAGTGCTTCACTTATCAAATGACGCCTCACATTTCTCATTCGATCATTGTTACGGACTAATACCTTGAAATATAAATACATGTTTTCGAAGATTGTCGTGCAGCAACATTTAAACCCCTTAATTTAAACAAAAGAGTCTAAAAAGTTCAAAAGCAAATTTAGTTCAGCAGCCAAGCGTTACTTTTATAAATACATTATAATTTGATAGTATCGAATAGCCTTCGATAATTAGTGAAGAATATACGATTTTAAAAATAAACTTTTATTTCACATCAAATAGAGAGCTAACAATTTTGCTTACTTTGAAAATCCACGTTAAAAGGCTGGTCTGAAATAAAATTGACATTAAATGTGCGCTTGTATATATTTTATATCAACCCAAAACATTTATTAAATTCAATCCAAAACATTTTTAAAATTATTTTAGAGTTAAGAATTATTATTTCTCGTATGCGTGTTTCGACTAGACTGATCATCGAACCCCAAGATGTTGATGAATGGAGCGAGCACACAATCCTGTGGGGAAATACAACCAGTCTCCCCTCCCACCCCACCTCCCTTTCCTCTCATCCGCCAATTGATATCACCTTTTTCGATACTAATAATAAATAAGCGAGCGAGCGAGCGAAGTGAAGATATGTTGCAAAACTTCGACCCGCTTCGGTTACGGGATGCGGAATATATTCTGATTTTATGGGATCAAAGAAAACTTAACAGGGGTGGTAAAGAATGCTCCACACAGAATGAATAATACGCTGAAACAATATTGAAACGGGCTTACGGCGCGGTCGTGAACGTTCTGAAACTTGTTAATATTCAGTTTCTACGCCTTACCCGCCGCAAAATCTATTACTTCCTCAGCCCCTTGAACAGTCTACAACGATTTTTTCAGTCCAATTTCGCGGAGGTACGATTTCATCAGACACAAAATGGACTTTAATAGTAATAATCAATGACTCAGAGCTACCAAGCGAATTCTCCACGTGAAATGTATTTTATATTTAAATTTTTTCTAAGAAAATTATATGACAAATCTTTGACTTTGTAATGATGAAAGAGGGAAAGTCATAACAAATATTCCCAAATATGTAGTTACTCATATTTGGCGATCTCTATCTGATATATATGAGAAAACCAAAATGTCAGATAGGTTTTGGTTATCTTGTTACTTTTTCATGTGTTTCTTTGCTATAAGAGTTTAATTCATGATAAATCAAATTCGAGCGATTGTAACGTTCATATGTCTTCATTACAGTGTCAGCCTAAATTGTTTAACTCGGTCACAAGGAAATCTCAACTTGATGATAGTTCTCCTCAGGGCTCTGTTTTCACTCCTATAATTTTTTATTTTACCCATAAAGTACATTTATCCACAAGGCACAAGTCCACAAAATTTATTTATGCTTTCAATATTGTTGGAAGGTCTCCAACACCTAGACACCACACTAAAGTATCATTGTAGTCCTGCAGATAATCCACTTGTAGTCATCAGATAATCCTCTAGTTTTGTTAAAGGAACGTACACAGACGTAATAATACGTTGTGTCAATTGTTCAGAGGGCTGACGGCGCGTATGCCGAATGTCAGTGAAAAAGAAAATCGCCGCTGACACTTGCGGAAAGAATTCCCTCGCGTGATTCTGGCGCGGGCGAGTCGTCATAGAAAACGCGAGGAAAGTGGCGTGTGGGGTATCGATTAGGACAATGGCCGAGGAGGGAAGGGTTCGACATGAGATAAACCGTCAGAGAAAGAGAACAGTCGTCATGAAACGTTGAAGAAAAAAGTCCCTTACCCTTATGGTATCACCCCTTTGATAAGTAATTAAACAGCTCTGTTTGGCTGCTACCCCTTTCATATGGTGGATATATTTAAAAACACCCCCTCTGACTCCTTGCACCCTCTTGCTAGACAAATACCCCTCGGTCCACCAGACTCGCTCTTATACATTATCTTGGATATTTTGTAATTAGCATTTCATACAAATGTGCAATAAAATTTGTAATATAATAACTAATTAGCTAAATGAAAGTGAATCCCTCTAGGCTAAATAAGATACAGAATATCGTATATTTAGTAAAACTTAGCATAGACAAAGTTCTAAATAGAATTCGCTTAGCCAATTTTATTAAATTTGAAACAACACAAGGGTCTGAGTAACGAAAGTAAAAAGTAAAAAAAATAAGAATTAAAAAATATTAAATCATTAGATAGCATGTAAACGCTTTCGACACTATTCTATAAGTAAAATGAAGAGTTAGTTTAGCGTATCTCCCATCTTTTAGTTACGGTTTGACCTGTTACACGTTCTATATTTAGCGTATCTCCCATTTGAAAAGTAGTTATCTAAGTAGAGTGAAGGGTTAGATGAGGTTTGACCATTTACTTATGTATTTAGCGTAAATATTGACGTTTTTTAATACATTTGTAGTCTTGTGGCATAACAAATAATAAACTTTTACTTAACTCAGAAAGCAAATGAACAGTAAAAATGTATTTTCATACTTGTTCCATAATAACCTACAGTAACTAATGAATGAGGAACATCATTACCTATTATATTATTTTAGCAGTATTATATTATTATACTGCTTAATGAGCAACCCTTCACTATTTAAAATCTATAATATTTTAATTTTTATAATTTGTAATTTAATTATTATTAATGATGGTATAATTTATTCTTTGAGTATTTGCATATAAAAATTTGCGGTGTATAATAGATTATTTATGATAAGTTGATGCAACTGGATGCAAGATATATCCGTCAAGGTGTAGTGGCTGATTTATTATTACTCAAGTAAAGCTATTAGACTTATTTGATTTAGGCTTTCATTAAAAATTGTCGCGCAATAATTTAGAAGGTGGATTTACGTTCTGTGGAGACAAACACTGGCGAGATAACGGAAGTTGCTCAACGGCGATGTTTTTCCGTAAAGCCCGTTGTAAAACGCTTTCAGTTACGAAAGAGTGCCGAAATCCCTTAAGAAACAATAAAATAGTTGTACCGCTGGTAAGAAGGTAATGGCTGACTTGAATATATTTACCGAAGCCTATTGTTTGTCTGTGCTATCTAGTAAGCCTGTATTACGGTGAGTGATTTACCCCAGTCTAATCTAGTCGGGCCTCTCGTTATCTGCACGTTATAGTCCCAATATTTGCCTCGAAGGGCCTTGCTCTCTTCTTCTCTACCAATCACGTCTTCTGCACACTCCATCTATCCTGTCACCGTTACACTTTACGACGTTAGTGCCCACCCACCCTCACTACTTACCATTATCCTTCACACGACTGTAGGATCACTCAAACTACACACAAGAGTTTGAAAGTTCATCCACCCTTCACATACATTACTATACTGGATCACTCACACTACAGCTACAGACAAGAGTTTGAAAGTTCATCTACACTCCACATATATTACTATACTGGATCACTCCTACAGGCAAGAATTTGGAAGTTCATCCACCCTCCACATACATTACTGTACTGGATCACTCCTACAGACAAGAGTTTGAAAGTTCATCTACACTCCACATATATTACTATACTGGATCACTCCTACAGGCAAGAATTTGGAAGTTCATCCACCCTCCACATACATTACTGTACTGGATCACTCCTACAGACAAGAGTTTGAAAGTTTATCTACACTCCACATATATTACTATACTGGATCACTCCTACAGGCAAGAATTTGGAAGTTCATCCACCCTCCACATACATTACTGTACTGGATCACTCCTACAGACAAGAGCTTGAAAGTTCATCTACACTCCAGATACATTACTGTATTGGACCACTCAAGCGTTTGAAAGTTCATCTACACTCCACAAATTACTGTACTGGATCATCATCTTAGAGACAAGAGTTTGAAAGTTTATCTACAGTCCAGAAACATTACTGTACTGGATCACTCACCCTACAGATAACCGTTTGAAAGTTCATCTAGACTCCAGATACATTACTGTACTGGATCACTCACCCTACAGATAAGCGTTTGAAAGTTCATCTACACTCCAGATATATTACTGTACTGGATCATCATCTTAGAGACAAGAGCTTGAAAGTTTATCTACAGTCCAGAGACATTACTGTACTGGATCACTCACCCTACAGATAAGCGTTTGAAAGTTCATCTACACTCCAGATACATTACTGTACTGGATCATCATCTTAGAGACAAGAGTTTGAAAGTTCATCTACACTCCAGATACATTACTGTACTGGATCAGTTATCCTACAGGCAAGAATTTGGAAGTTCATCTACCCTCCACATACATTACTATACTGGATCACTCACCCTACAGCTACGGACAAGAGGTTGAAAATTCATCTACCCTCCACACACACATTACTATACTGGATCATTCACTTTACAGATACGGACAAGAGGTTGAAAGTTTATCCACCCTCTACACACATTACTGTACTTGATCACTCATACTACAGCTACAGACAAGAGTTTACACATCTACAAACAAACTACTGTACTGGATTACTCGTCTTAGAGACAAGTGTTAAAGTTCATGTACACTCCAGATACATTACTGTACTGGACCACTCACTTTCGACTACAGACAAGCGTTTGAAAGTTCATCTACACTCCACAAATTACTGTACTTGATCACTCATCTTACAGACAAGAATTTGAAAGTCCATCTACAGTCCAGAGACATTACGTACTGGACCACTCACTCACCCTACAGACAAGCATATTAGTATATTTTAAATAAGTATATTACTAAATATATTGGTATATTTTAGGTATAGGATATAGTTTGATGAACTTAAATTAAAATGAACATACGTTATTGGCGTACGGACAACAATATAAACTATCTAATAAATTGCACTAGTTGATTATAAGCCAGACATTATCAATATTGCTAGACAATCCTTTTTCTACATAAGTTAGAAGCCATAAAGTTTGATTGTCTAAGACGCTCTCTGAGGTGCAAAATGAAATCAATTCGAGGAAATCAAAGTCGGGAAACACCTACCATAGGGATTAATAGACAAGCGCAGCCAATCTCCGGACTTACTGAAACTGCTGCCTACAGTGCCCTCGACAGTTGCACCAAACTTTGGAATTTCATTCTACACACTGGCGGGTGGCGGCCGATCGTGAACAGCTAATGAAATTTCCTGAACCACCCTCCCACCCCTCCGATATCTCAACAATTAATTGCGATATTTTTATCTTCCATTAAACGACGCTATTAAAGTCAGCCGGCTGATCTGTGCTAAACGGTTCCGCGCGATTAGCCTCAGCAATCGATAAGCTGGGAATCTCACTATTGCACCACGGCTACGATCTAACCAATAGTTAGCACTTTTTGAACGGAGCTTCCGGTATTCAAAAAATAAACATTTAAACTTACCTATATTAATTTGAACGGAGCTTCTGGTAGGCTATTCAAAAATAAATATTTAATCTTAGCTATATTAATTTGAACGGCGCTTCCGGAATTAAAAAAAATAAATATTTAATCTTAGCTATATTAATTTGAACGGAACTTCCGGTATTAAAAAAAAAATATTTAAACTTAGTTATATACATTTAGTTTTATATAGTGAATTTTAAATAGTGTAAGAAATTTTTTAATTTGCAACATAGTTTAGGAAATGTTAAACTTTAAGGTGGTGCAATTGGTTTTCGGTGAGTTAATTATTTCCTAATGTTGTAATCAAAATTAGTTAATGTACCTTCCCTTGAGACAGGAAAAATATATTGAAAAAATGTTTAACCACTACATTAGAACTTGTGGCCTTTTGAAGAGGTAAATTTAGCTGATTTTAAATCAGCGTTAAGAAAAAACTGTTCGAAGTACAAATTTTAATTTTAATAACTATGTGTTTTACATATAACTGAAGGGATTGAGATGTTTTTCATTTGTTTAAAATGTACAAATATTTATAATTTTAAAGGTAAAAAATGGTATTTCTTCGCCCTTAAAATTATAAATATTTTTACATTTGTTTAAAATGAAAAATATCTTATTCTCCTCAGGTATATGTAAAAAAAGTAGTTTAAAAAAATAAATGTGTACTTCCAACGGGTTTGTCTTAACGCTGATTTGAAATCAGCTAAATTCATCTCTTCATAAGGCCACAAGTTCTAATGTAGTGGTTAACATTTTTAAATATATTTTTCCTGTCTCAAGAGAAGGTACATAAACTAATTTTGATTATAAAATTGGAAAATAATTAACTCACCGAAAACAGATTACATCTTAAATAAAATTTTGAAATATGTAATCACATATAACTCTAATTCAAAATGCAAGTAAATGTAAGACAACCTGATGACGCCCACACAAGCTCAGGTCGAAGAGTTTGAAACATGTGGTTGATGTTCATAGAGTATTTAGACTACATGGCAAGTGAATAGTACATTGCTGGAAGAAGAAAGTTCTATCAGAGATTATTTTTTTAATTGTTTCCATTACAAGTGTTTTTTTCTTTTGAGTAATAAATGTGTCGAAGGGTAAACATTTTAAAAATTCTTAATAGTTATATTGTAACCTAAAGTCGCTATTTTTGCCTTTAGGTACATAACTCATTACGAACCGTGCGATATACTTTATTAACATTTTGATAGTGGAAAAATGTACTAGCAAAAGTAGTGTAAAGTAAAAATGTAAAAATTATATATTGTTAAAGTGCAACCAATTATTTATCTTTAAATGACATCTATACAGATATTGAGTTTAAATTTCTAAAATGATCTTTGGCTGAAAGAGTATATTAATATATAAATGTATAATAGTGGACTCCCCTGCATGCTACGCGTGCCAACCCAGTCACTCATTGCACTCATCACACCTCGGCCTTCGGCCTCGGCATGTGACTTTTGACAAGAAGTAAAGTAAGTTGACTGTATAACGTAAAGTCATAATATTAAATTTATTTACAGTATCTCACTCACATTAGTTACGTTGGTACCTATGTATTAGTATAAACACCCAATGATATTAACTTAGCCTATTTCAAACATGTTAAATTATTTTGTTTAACAGTCGAAGATTAATTAAGTCCAGTAGAGTGGAGCCCTACGAACGAACGTGAACAAAACCATGCTTACAACCTTCCCTGGTCTAACATTATGAGAGATCTAACCTCAAGTCCAGTAGAGTGGAGCCCTACGAACGAACGTGAACAAAACCATGCTTACAACCTTCCCTGGTCTAACATTATGAGAGATCTAACCTCAAGTCCAGTAGAGCGGAGCCCTACGAACGAACGTGAACAAAACCATGCTTACAACCTTCCCTGGTCTAACATTATGAGAGATCTAACCTCAAGTCCAGTAGAGCGGAGCCCTACGAACGAACGTGAACAAAACCATGCTTACAACCTTCCCTGGTCTAACATTATGAGAGATCTAACCTCAAGTCCAGTAGAGTGGAGCCCTACGAACGAACGTGAACAAAACCATGCTTACAACCTTCCCTGGTCTAACATTATGAGAGATCTAACCTCAAGTCCAGTAGAGTGGAGCCCTACGAACGAACGTGAACAAAACCATGCTTACAACCTTCCCTGGTCTAACATTATGAGAGATCTAACCTCAAGTCCAGTAGAGCGGAGCCCTACGAACGAACGTGAACAAAACCATGCTTACAACCTTCCCTGGTCTAACATTATGAGAGATCTAACCTCAAGTCCAGTAGAGCGGAGCCCTACGAACGAACGTGAACAAAACCATGCTTACAACCTTCCCTGGTCTAACATTATGAGAGATCTAACCTCAAGTCCAGTAGAGCGGAGCCCTACGAACGAACGTGAACAAAACCATGTTTACAACCTTCCCTGGTCTAACATTATGAGAGATCTAACCTCAAGTCCAGTAGAGCGGAGCCCTACGAACGAACGTGAACAAAACCATGCTTACAACCTTCCCTGGTCTAACATTATGAGAGATCTAACCTCAAGTCCAGTAGAGCGGAGCCCTACGAACGAACGTGAACAAAACCATGCTTACAACCTTCCCTGGTCTAACATTATGAGAGATCTAACCTCAAGTCCAGTAGAGCGGAGCCCTACGAACGAACGTGAACAAATCCATGCTTACAACCTTCCCTGGTCTAACATTATGAGAGATCTAACCTCAAGTCCAGTAGAGCGGAGCCCTACGAACGAACGTGAACAAAACCATGCTTACAACCTTCCCTGGTCTAACATTATGAGAGATCTAACCTCAAGTCCAGTAGAGCGGAGCCCTACGAACGAACGTGAACAAAACCATGCTTACAACCTTCCCTGGTCTAACATTATGAGAGATCTAACCTCAAGTCCAGTAGAGCGGAGCCCTACGAACGAACGTGAACAAAACCATGCTTACAACCTTCCCTGGTATAACATTATTAGAGATCTAACCTCAAGTCCAGTAGAGCGGAGCCCTACGAACGAACGTGAACAAAACCATGCTTACAACCTTCCCTGGTCTAACATTATGAGAGATCTAACCTCAAGTCCAGTAGAGCGGAGCCCTACGAACGAACGTGAACAAAACCATGCTTACAACCTTCCCTGGTCTATCATTATGAGAGATCTAACCTCATCAATATTACAAACACCGTTGTTTACATTCCAACAGATATTAAAACTTTTTGGAAATCATTGTTTAGATTTTAACAGCTGTCACTTTTCAATTCATTAAAATCTCTCTCCATGCTATTCTTATGGCAGAAATTCGTCCTTTGAGGGCTTTCCGTACCCTTCAGAGTTAAAGTATTGAACAATTAAGATCTTATTGCACAACAACGAACAGAGGCAAATCTTTTGACACTTCAACCGTTTAAATTCGTCAAGAAATAAGGGATGAGTTGCGTTGTCAAAAACCAGCGTAACGTATTATATATAATGATGCTAGAATTTACTATAAATGAGGGAGTTATGTACTTTTATACAATTTGCGGGGTGGAGCAGGCGGGGGGTTACAACGTGCGTTGCATGTGTGTTGGTGAGGCAGGCTCTTTCCTACTCCTAGCACTGAACTAGTAATCTTTTGAGCGTTGAACTGGGCGCCTGGACGAACATGCTCAACTCGTGTCGCTCGCTGTTCAGCCAAACAACCTCCCCATCGTACCAAGAGGATATTTAGTACAGTTTGTGAAACCATTGTATTACTACGATCTTCATTAGTAACTTTGCTTATTGCGCGGTAGGAACGTTTGGAAACACATAAAACATTGTGGTAATTATTTCAACATTTGTCCGTTGGCGTGCCCCGCAGCCACGGCGACGGCATCAGATGGCATTGCGCGACGTATAAAATACGTTTCTCGAGATCGACCTCATCCCGTCATCAAGCGACTCTGGCTGGGCAGGCGTTAATTTGGAGGATTAGATCTTTCAAATAGTCATTAGTTCTAGTGTATGGTTGTCTGAAGTTCTGGTCGGCGGCGCACAGGAAGCAACACAGGCCGTCGCCATTATTGCATTGGACTGCTACGCACCGCACAAGGATAGGGACAGAACACTCTTCATTTAGTTTCAATTTGCAACAACTTGTTTGTTTAGCTTTTAAAATTGTCTACGTAATTGTCCTACGACACTTCAGTTTTCATTATCAAAGTTTAAGAGTCTGCAGAGGCTGTCGGCCAAGTTGGTTTTAGTCCCATAAGAACAATGTTATTTGCGAATCCATATTTTTTGTTATTTATTGACCAAAGTCGTGTTTGAGTTGTCATTTTAAACGTTTTCATAATATGAATTAGGTTTGCTTCAATATTTTGAATATATACGCCTAGTTTTGAAAAATAGGTGAAAAAAAACCTCAAACTAAACATTTTTTCTAAAAAACTAATTAGTAATTCGCAAAGCAATTCCAACGCGAAATTTCTTTCTTGATCAAATGCAATTTGTTTGGAAAAAATCCGTTAAAAAATACCTGTTTGATTTGGATACGCGTAATCGTAAGTCCGGTTAGAAAATAACATTGTTCTTACGGGATTAAAACCAACATGGCCGACAGCTTCCGACAGTCTCTGCAGACTCTTAACACATAATGTTAGGTGTATAGAAGTAGAGGTATCAACAGCTTTATGGTGTGTGTAAAATAAGTAGAGACACCAATAGCTTTATGCCATGTGTAAAGGACGTTAAGGTATCAACAGCTTCATATCATATATAAAATACGCTAAGGTATTAACAGCTTTATGCCATGTGTAAAGGACGTTAAGGTATCAACAGCTTCATATCATATATAAAATACGCTAAGGTATCAACAGCTTCATATCATATATAAAATACGCTAAGGTATTAACAGCTGTATGCCATGTGTAAAGGACGTTAAGGTATCAACACCTTCATATCATATATAAAAGACGCTAAGGTATTAACAGCTTTATGCCATGTGTAAAGGACGTTAAGGTATCAACAGCTTCATATCATATATAAAAGACGCTAAGGTATTAACAGCTTTATGTCATGTGTAAAAGACTTAAAGGTATCAACAGCTTTAAGTCATATATAAAATACGTAAAGGTATCAACAGCTTCATTTCATATATAAAAGACGCTAAGATATTAACAGCTTTATGCCATATGTAAAAGACTTAAAGGTATCAACAGCTTCATATCATATATAAAAGACGCTAAGATATTAACAGCTTTATGTCATGTGTAAAAGACTTAAAGGTATCAACAGCTTTAAGTCATATATAAAATACGTAAATGTATCAACAACTGTATGTCATATATAAAATACGTAAAGGTATCAACAATTGTATGTCATATATAAAATACGTAAAGGTATCAACAGCTTCATATCATATATAAAATACGCTAAGGTATTAACAGCTGTATGCCATGTGTAAAGGACGTTAAGGTATCAACACCTTCATATCATATATAAAAGACGCTAAGGTATTAACAGCTTTATGCCATGTGTAAAGGACGTTAAGGTATCAACAGCTTCATATCATATATAAAAGACGCTAAGGTATTAACAGCTTTATGTCATGTGTAAAAGACTTAAAGGTATTAACAGCTTTATGTCATATATAAAAGACGTAAAGGTATCAACAACTGTATGTCATATATAAAATACGTAAAGGTATCAACAGCTTCATTTCATATATAAAAGACGCTAAGATATTAACAGCTTTATGCCATATGTAAAAGACTTAAAGGTATCAACAGCTTCATATCATATATAAAAGACGCTAAGATATTAACAGCTTTATGTCATGTGTAAAAGACGTTAAGGTATCAACAGCTTCATTTCATATATAAAAGATGCTAAGGTATTAACAGCTTTATGTCATGTGTAAAAGACTTAAAGGTATCAACAGCTTTAAGTCATATATAAAAGACGCTCAGGTATTAACAGCTTTATGTCATGTGTAAAAGACTTAAAGGTATCAACAGCTTCATATCATATATAAAAGACGCTAATGTATCGACAGCTTTATGTCATATATAAAAGACATAAAGGTATCAACAGCTTTATGTCATATATAAAAGACATAAAGGTATCAACAGCTTTAAGTCATATATAAAATACGTAAATGTATCTACAACTGTATGTCATATATAAAATACGTAAAGGTATCAACAATTGTATGTCATATATAAAATACGTAAAGGTATCAACAACTGTATGTCATATATAAAAGACGTATAGGTATCAACAGCTTCATATCATATATAAAAGACGCTAAGGTATCAACAGCTTTATGTCAAATGTTAAATACGTAAAGGTATCAACAACTGTATGTCATATATAAAAGACGTAAAGGTATCAACAGCTTCATATCATATATAAAAGACGCTAAGGTATCAACAGCTTAATGTCATACATAAAATACGTAAAGGTATCAACAGCTTTATGTCATATGTAAAATACGTAAAGGTATCAACAACTGTATGTCATCTTAGAACTTAGGCTTAAGCGGCCGGTGTCGTAACTAGAATCTAACTGTATGTCATATATGATTCTAACTGTATGTCATATATAAAAGACGTAAAGGTATAAACAGCTTTATAAGTGTAAAATAAGCAGAGTTCCCTGTTTGCAAACCCCACCCTCTCCTATTAGACAGGCATACGACTTTAACCTTGTCTTACAGTATATTTGCTTATGACCTTGTATGAGCAATCACACCATTACACGTAAATACGACTTGAAAGTAACCTCCACCACCAGAAAATTTACATGCATACGACTGTTCATGATGGGTTAGGTACGTAAATACGACTTGAAAGTAACCCCCACCATCAGAAACTATGTAGGCATACAACTGTTCATGATGGGTTAGGTACGTAAATACGACTTGAAAGTAACCCCCACCACCAGAAACTATGTATGCATATGACTGTTCATGATGGGTTATGATGGGTTAGGTACGTAAATACGACTTGAAAGTAACCCCCACCAACAGAAACTATATATGCATACGACTGTTCATGATGGGTTAGATACGTAAATACGACTTGAAAGTAACCCCCACCACCAGAAAATTTACATGCATACGACTGTTCATGATGGGTTAGGTACATAAATACGACTTGAAAGTAACCCCCACCACCAGAAAATATATATGCATACGACTGTTCATGATGGGTTAGATACGTAAATACGACTTGAAAGTAACCCCCACCACCAGAAAATTTACATGCATACGACTGTTCATGATGGGTTAGGTACGTAAATACGACTTGAAAGTAACCCCCACCATCAGAAACTATGTAGGCATACAACTGTTCATGATGGGTTAGGTACGTAAATACGACTTGAAAGTAACCCCCACCACCAGAAACTATGTATGCATACGACTGTTCATGATGGGTTATGATGGGTTAGGTACGTAAATACGACTTGAAAGTAACCCCCACCAACAGAAACTATACATGCATACGACTGTTCATCATGGGTTAGGTACGTAAATACGACTTGAAAGTAACCCCCACCACCAGAAAATATATATGCATACGACTGTTCATGATGGGTTAGGTACATAAATACGGCTTGAAAGTAACCCCCACTACCAGAAAATATATATGCATACGACTGTTCATGATGGGTTAGATACGTAAATACGACTTGAAAGTAACCTCCACCACCAGAAAATGTACATGCATACGACTGTTCATGATGGGTTAGGTACATAGATACGACTTGAAAGTAACCCCCACCACCAGAAAATATATATGCATACGACTGTTCATGATGGGTTAGATACGTAAATACGACTTGAAAGTAACCTCCACCACCAGAAAATGTACATGCATACGACTGTTCATGATGGGTTAGGTACGTAAATACGACTTGAAAGTAACCCCCACCATCAGAAACTATGTAGGCATACGACTGTTCATGATGGGTTAGGTACGTAAATACGACTTGAAAGTAACCCCCACCACCAGAAACTATGTATGCATACGACTGTTCATGATGGGTTAGGTACGTAAATACGACTTGAAAGTAACCCCCACCAACAGAAACTATACACGCATACGACTGTTCATCATGGGTTAGGTACGTAAATACGACTTGAAAGTAACCCCCACCACCAGAAAATATATATGCATACGACTGTTCATGATGGGTTAGGTACATAAATACGGCTTGAAAGTAACCCCCACTACCAGAAAATATATATGCATACGACTGTTCATGATGGGTTAGATACGTAAATACGACTTGAAAGTAACCTCCACCACCAGAAAATGTACATGCATATGACTGTTCATGATGGGTTAGGTACATAGATACGACTTGAAAGTAACCCCCACCACCAGAAAATATATATGCATACGACTGTTCATGATGGGTTAGATACGTAAATACGACTTGAAAGTAACCCCCACCACCAGAAACTATGTATGCATACGACTGTTCATGATGGGTTATGATGGGTTAGGTACGTAAATACGACTTGAAAGTAACCCCCACCAACAGAAACTATACACGCATACGACTGTTCATCATGGGTTAGGTACGTAAATACGACTTGAAAGTAACCCCCACCACCAGAAAATATATATGCATACGACTGTTCATGATGGGTTAAGTACGTAAATACGAATTGAAAGTAACCCCCACCACCAGAAAATATATATGCATACGACTGTTCATGATGGGTTAGGTACGTAAATACGACTTGAAAGTAACCCCCACCACCAGAAAATATGTATGCATACGACTGTTCATGATGGGTTAGGTACGTAAATACGACTTGAAAGTAACCCCCACCACCAGAAACTATATATGCATACGACTGTTCATGATGGGTTAGGTACGTAAATACGACTTGAAAGTAACCCCCACCACCAGAAACTACCAACTATACATGCAAACGACTGTTCATCATGGGTTAGGTAGGCCTACGTAAATGCAACTTGAAAGTAACCCCCACCACCAGAAACTATAAATATATACCTACGACGGTATTTGGAACTAACGAACTTAATGGGTCAGATACGTAAACACGACACCATAAAGTTAGGTGGTCACACTAATTTGTAGAATATGGTAAATGTGGTTCAGAATATCATATCGCTAATTTCTCGGAATAGCCAACAACGTACAACATCAATTCACTTGTATATACGTACGTAATGCCAATATTACCACGGAGGTGAATCTGTACCTTTGCCCAGGACTGTTACGGTGTCTTGAAAGTATCTGCGATTCAAACCTTATTAAGTAAATAATGAAGTGACAATGATGAAGTCTCTGTCAGCGTGACTCGTACTTCTGGGTGACCCTGATAATCATCAGAGCACAGCGGTCAGATCAATTGCGCATCAACGCCATATTGTAATCGTAAATCTGTCATATATCTACTACTGACAACGCATAAATCGCTCCTTTATTCTCGTTTTTAGCTGGTACACTGTGTTCATACGTTGATGAATGTTTGTACCGGTTAACATGTGTTCATTTCTCTGTCGTCACATTTTTCACTGATTGATTGAGCCACCTTTGTAAAAAGCTATTACCAAATATCACAGAGATGAAGAAGTTAATGAATATGAACAACTCGAAGACAAATGGTGATGTACGAATTTGTGACATTTAATATTCCGAAATAGTTATAACATTATCGAGATTTAAAATGCATTATTAGGTTATAGTGATTTTGAAATGTCTATCTCTGAAGGTTCCAATACTCTAATAGTGAAAAACGGTTGCAGACGGTACTTAGTTTTGGTAGGGCAATATTTATATGTCTGTAAATTAATAATAAATATTAATGTTAATAAATATTAACTCAAATAAATAATAAAATCCATCCAATAATATTGTAAAAAACCAATAAATTATTAAATAGGGTTTAATTTAATTGGCAATCCTTGCAACGCATGAAAAGTTTTTGTAATTTCTTTTAATTAATCTAAATTGCAAATTGTTGATGAAATCGAACAAGCATGAGGTTTCCCGTCGTCATCTGTGACCGGAACAGTGTAGAATGCCGCCACACTCACTAGCAGCTCGCCAACACTGATAATTTAGAGCTTTGTACTTCCCCATTGTTCTTTGGTACTGCTGTCATTCCTATTTGCTCCTTGTCTCACCACACATACAATGTTTAACCCACTCGTCCAAGGAGGAAGAATAAAAAAACTGCCTGTCGAAGTACTACTCAGATGTCAGTCATTGTTACTTAAAACATAGGTATCACCAATTAAAACTTTTCAAATTGTCTTTTTCTAATTAAAATGTTTAAACATTAATAAAATTGCTTCAAATAACTTTGAACAGTGGCAAATGATAGAAAACACGTAAACGTAAAGTAGTTGGAATCTTAATAATAACGAAAACCAGATTAATTGGCAGGCAATAATATATGTGGACTGAGGACTTGGCCATCTGTATAGTTATTTGACAGCCAATGGTGTATGTGGACTGAGGACTTGGCCATCTGTATAGTTATTTGACAGCCAATGGTGTATGTGGACTGAGGTGCAGTCTCATGTAGTGAATTGGCCATCTGTATAGTTATTCGACAGCCAATGGAGTATGTGGACTGAGGACTTGGCCATCTGTATAGTTATTTGACAGCCAATGGTGTATGTGGACTGAGGTGCAGTCTCACGTAGTGACTTGGCCATCTGTATAGTTATTTGACAGCCAATGGTGTATGTGGACTGAGGTGCAGTCTCATGTAGTGACTTGGCCATCTGTATAGTTATTCGACAGCCAATGGAGTATGTGGACTGAGGACTTGGCCATCTGTATAGTTATTCGACAGCCAATGGTGTATGTGGACTGAGGTGCAGTCTCACGTAGTGACTTGGCTATATGTATAGTTATTTGACAGCCAATGGTGTATGTGGACTGAGGACTTGGCCATCTGTATAGTTATTCGACAGCCAATGGTGTATGTGGACTGAGGACTTGGCCATATGTATAGTTATTTGACAGCCAATGGTGTATGTGGACTGAGGTGCAGTCTCACGTAGTGATTTGGCCATATGTATAGTTATTTGACAGCCAATGGTGTATGTGGACTGAGGTGCAGTCTCACGTAGTGACTTGGCCATATGTATAGTTATTTGACAGCCAATGGTGTATGTGGACTGAGGTGCAGTCTCACGTAGTGACTTGGCCATATGTATAGTTAATTGACAGCCAATGGTGTATGTGGACTGAGGTGCAGTCTCATGTAGTGACTTGGCCATCTGTATAGTTAATTGACAGCCAATGGTGTATGTGGACTGAGGTGCAGTCTCACGTAATGATTTGGCCATCTGTATAGATAATTGATAGCAAGTGATGTATATGGACTGAGGTGCAGTCTCACGTAGTGACTTGGCCATCTGTATAGATAATTGATAGCAATTGATGTATATGGACTGAAGTGCAGTCTTACGTAGTGACTTGGCCATCTGTATAGATTATTGATAGCAAGTGATGTATATGGACTGAGGTGCAGTCTCACGTAGTGACTTGGCCATCTGTATAATTGATAGCAAGTGATGTATATGGACTGAGGTGCAGTCTCACGTAGTGACTTGGCCATCTGTATAGATAATTGATAGCAAGCGATGTATATGGACTGAGGTGCAGTCTCACGTAGTGACTTGGCCATCTGTGTAGATAATTGATAGCAAGTGATGTATATGGACTGAGGTGCAGTCTCACGTAGTGACTTGTCCATCTGTATAGATAGTTGATAGCAAGTGATGTATATGGACTGAGGTGCAGGCCAAAATGTGGATCTTTTCCGTTAATTCACTGCAACTACCTTTTATTTCCGTTATTTCATTACCGCTTGATAAATATTCTATTGCTCTAAAAACTGTTCCCCAATCATTTTTACGTCCACTGTGGTATTCATTATTCGCTAAGAATCCGATATCGCTGGCCTTATCTTATCGCTTTTCTTACACACGGAGAGCGCATTCGGCGGTAAGTCAATCATTGGATTTATCAGTTTCTGATCAACCTACCTAATCTAACCTAACCTAACCGTAATTACGATAATAAAAGTAGTGGTAGTGAATTAACGGAATGTAGTAGTAGTGGATTAACGGAAAAGGTCCCAAAATATATTAATTGAAACTGTGTAACGCAGTTTTTTGAAGATATATTTTTAAACCTGATTTTTTTATAACAATCCCTTCAAAATTGAGTAAGAAGGACCTAATTAAAGGTAATTTATAATTTATCATGGTTATATATATTTTTACGGAAATAACATTGCTTGTCCATATAACTGCATATTTTTTCTTGAAAAAAGTTGAACTTGAATAATATTTATTGTAAGAACATTGTTATATATGTTTATTTTAAAGAGCCTTCCGAACAATTTTAAAAAGGGTTGTGAATTGTTCCTAAATTGCGCATTTCTCTATTGTGTAACGTTCAATGTAAGGATTTGATTGTTTCTGGCAACACACGTACGTTTAGTATTGCATCTGACAAGTATTTTGTTTAACTATTATAATGTAAGGATTTGATTGTTTCTGGCAACACACGTACGTTTAGTATTGCATCTGACAAGTATTTTGTTTAACTATTATAATGTAAGGATTTTCTGGCAACACACGTACGTTTAGTATTGCATCTGACAAGTATTTTGTTTAACTATTATAATGTAAGGATTTGATTGTTTCTGGCAACACACGTACGTTTAGTATTGCATCTGACAAGTATTTTGTTTAACTATTATAATGTAAGGATTTGATTGTTTCTGGCAACACACGTACGTTTAGTATTGCATCTGACAAGTATTTTGTTTAACTATTATAATGTAAGGATTTGATTGTTTCTGGCAACACACGTACGTTTAGTATTGCATCGCATCTGACAAGTATTTTGTTTAACTATTATAATGTAAGGATTTGATTGTTTCTGGCAACACACGTACGTTTAGTATTGCATCTGACAAGTATTTTGTTTAACTATTATAATGTAAGGATGATTGTTTCTGGCAACACACGTACGTTTAGTATTGCATCTGACAAGTATTTTGTTTAACTATTATAATGCATTTTTGATAAAACCTCACCTTTTGTACTGAAAACCTAAAACAAAACTGTAATTTTTTGGGGTGAAAAATTATATTATATTAAAAACTAATATTTTCAATGCGGAACCACTCGACAAGTATTATTTATCAAGAAAAATGTATGAAGTATTTCTGTAGAATCGATTACATAACTGGTTTCGTTCATTATTATTAATTTCACTTTGTATGTACAGTTAAATACGTGAAATTTTGATTGTCATTCTTCACGATTTTAAATTAAAAAATTTAAATTATGATTTGGCCCATGATAATGATAGTAGCGATGGAAATGTGATTGAAGACCTATTTTAGTCAATAATGAGATGAGTTTTGTAAAACATTTATTTTTTGTCCAATTTCTTACAATAAAAATTAAAGTACTCTTTTATTTAAGTTTAAATGTCGTTCCCTTAAATAAAAGAACCCATAATATCAATCTTATGGTCCTCTAGAACGAACCTTTAATAATCATACAGTGTTACTATAATAACTTTACAGTAAAATTCAGTGTTTAATCATTATAATGACAAAAAACACGGACCATACTGTTGGATTGTAACATGTTTTAGGCAGCTGATGGTTTGTCCTCTATGGTGCTGTTGACTCCAGCGGTGGCTTGTAGGTCGGGAAACGGCCATCGTAACAATAACGACATATTTTGTAATTTCCATCATGGGTAATTCCCATAGTTTAATATAGTAAAGAAAATACAAAGAAGGAGGCCTTTGGCTGCACCACCTGTTCAGTATATGTCCTGATAAATTATAATTAATTGTCTTTTCGTGTAGAGCCACGGCCGTAGCGGGCAGACTGCCGTGCCTGATATGGTAGTTTTTACACGAGGTGAGCTACACAATAACGGGACGTACAAAACAGATTATTTAAGAACTATTAAAATTGTCAACTCATTAGATATTTGTTGTATGAAAGTTATTTGTTGACGTTAGATTGTTTGTATTGGTACATTTGTTGGAGTTTCCAACGCTCCAGTGTTTTTAAAACTAATATAACGTTTTCGACAGGTATGAAACTCCCGTCCTCTTCAGGTGCTACTTGTTAACCTTATCCTACATAAAAAATTACTTTCTTTACTACGTAACTAAACCACATAAACGAAAAACCCCCTTTTAAAAATAACTATTTTTGCAGATTACGATAGACTTCTCAGAAAATCATATCTTCTTACAAACTATAGCATGTATAATTAAAAAAAAAAAAAAAAAAAAAAAACACACCATAGCATAAAAATAACAAAATAACACGCAACGATTGCACAAAAACAACAAAATAATAGAGGTGCGGTGTACTAGAGATAGGTGAGACCTCTAGTTCTCTAGTTGACCATTGTGGTAGCTGTGGAAGTCCTATAGAAGATGCGTGGTGTACTAGAGATAGGTGAGACCTCTAGTTCTCTAGTTGACCATTGTGGTAGCTGTGGAAGTCCTATAGAAGATGCGCGGTGTACTAGAGATAGGTGAGACCTCTAGTTCTCTAGTTGACCATTGTGGTAGCTGTGGAAGTCCTATAGAAGATGCGCGGTGTACTAGAGATAGGTGAGACCTCTAGTTCTCTAGTTGACCATTGTGGTAGCTGTGGAAGTCCTATAGAAGATGTGCGGTGTACTAGAGATAGGTGAGACCTCTAGTTCTCTAGTTGACCATTGTGGTAGCTGTGGAAGTCCTATAGAAGATGTGCGGTGTTCTAGAGATAGGTGAGACCTCTAGTTCTCTAGTTGACCATTGTGGTAGGTGTGGAAGTCCTATAGAAGATGTGCGGTGTACTAGAGATAGGTGAGACCTCTAGTTGACCATTGTGGTAGCTGTGGAAGTCCTATAGAAGATGTGCGGTGTTCTAGAGATAGGTGAGACCTCTAGTTGACCATTGTGGTAGCTGTGGAAGTCCTATGGAAGATATGCGCTCTACTAGAGATATGTGACTGTTAAGGCGGTTAGGGGTGTAGTGTAGCTCCTTTGGGAAAAAAATCAATCAACGTCACTTTCTCATATATAAACAATGGTTCCTTGAAACATCATTATTTATGTTTTTATTTGCAGGGTTTATAAAACAACACCAAATAAGTCAACAACGAACCAACGATTCATTTTAATAGCATTCAGTTCCCAACAATCCGGAACTTGACGATGGTGGTCTGCTCACACGCTCCAGATTTTCCATGTAGTCTTACGAAGAAATCTAATGCGACGAGGCAAGTGTCAGCACTGATAACAACAGATGTCAGTTGCAGGCACCAGCAGAACTCGACGCCTCGCTATATTCCTGATAACCTACATGCTTGCTGATGATGATCAAGAGTTTTCACAAGAAACGTGTTGGCAGTTATGATGGAATTTAAAAGACGCTGATGGTAATGGAAACCCACCTGTGCAGACATGACGAATAATCTACGTTAATTAATCTAACGCGAATTGTTTACCAGTTTATATTCAACATCCACCAAAATTACCATCTACGACAAATCATGTAATTTATATGGGAATGTAGAGAGGAATCCTCAAGTCATGTGAGCACGTAAGAAGGGTAAGAGATCTCTCGAGGCATGTGAGTAAGTAAGGAAGGTAGGAGATCCCTCGAGGCATGTGAGCAAGTAGGGAAGGTAGGAGAGCCTTCAAGCCATGTGAGTACGTAGAGAAGGTAGAAGATCTCTCGAGACATGTGAGTACGTAAAGAAGGTATGAGATCTTTCGAGGCATGTGGGTACGTATGGAAGGTAGGAGACCTCTCGAGGCATGTGAGTACGTAAGGAAGGTTAGGATATATCTCGATACATGTAAGTAAGTAGGGAAAGTAGGAGATCTCTCGAGGAATGTGAGTACGTAAGGAAGGTAGGAGACCCTTCAAGCCATGTGAGTACGTAGAGAAGGTAGGAGATCTCACGAGGCATGTGAGTACGCGAGGAAGATAGGAGATCTATCGAGGCATGTGAGTACGTAAAGAAGGTATGAGATCTTTCGAGACATGTGAGTACGTAAGGAAGGTAGGAGACCCTTCAAACCATGTGAGTACGTAGTTAAGATATGGGATCTCTCGATGCATGTGAGTACGTAATGGAGGTATGAGATCTCTCGAGGCATGTGAGTACGTTAGGAAGGTAGGAGATCTCTCGAGGCATGTGAGTACGTAAGTAAGGTAGGATATCTCTCGAGGCATGTGAGTACGTAAGGAAGGTAGGAGAACCTTCAAGCCATGTGAGTACGTAGGGAAGGTAGGAGATCTCTCGAGCCATGTGAGTACGTAGGGAAGGTAGGAGATCTCTCGAGGAATGTGAGTACGTAAGGAAGGTAGGAGACCCTTCAAGCCATGTGAGTACGTAGGGAAGGTAGGAGATCTCTCGAGGAATGTGAGTACGTAAGGAAGGTAGGAGATCCTTCAAGCATGTGAGTACGTAGGGAAGGTAGGAGATCTCTCGAGGCATGTGAGTACGCGAGGAAGGTAGGAGAATTCTCGAGGTATGTGAGTACGTAGGGAAGGTAGGAGATCTCTCGAGGCATTTGAGTACGTAGGGAAGGTTGAAGGGTCCTCAAGTCATATGAGTATATAAGGTAGAAGATTCCTCAAAGTATGTTATTATTTACGTAGGGAAAGTAGAAGATTTCTCAAGCTTTTTGTACTAATGATTCATATTCAATTAGTCAGTGCTAATCCCCAAACAGTACTTATTTAATTAGTACTTTTCCATGTGATTTGACAACTGTGTGTTAAGATCAGACGTAGTGACTGCCTTATTCTTACTGACAGAATTCTAAGCCACTTAAGATCGATATTAGCCTACTGAATTTCCCTTCGGTCTCAGAGCACAAAAAAATTAAACATTGCTCAATTTTCGGTTTTAAGGTTACTGTTGATGCCAAAGACTGTTTTACAAATTTCACTGTGTATACGCTCATATTTTTGGTTTTCATCTTTGAAAATAAAAATTTAGTGTCGGTGCCCAACAGAGTAACATTTTGGAGAAATTATTACAATTAATACTGATTTAGAACACTGTAATAGGTATATAAAATTAAAGGTAATGAATTCTTCTCTTGAATCCAAATAAAATATAATGTCGTCAAAATAATGGGACACACTTCCTCAAACAATAAAATGGCCTTCATGTTTCAAAATATAAGCGCATTCAGTCATAATATGTTCTTTTACACAACATCTGCCCTCCTAAAGAAAGAAGAAAACCAAGGTGCGGAGCGCATTCAGTCATATGTTCTTTTACCCAGAATCTGCTTAGGAGGGATAGAAGAAATACAAGGTGCGGAGCGCATTCGGTCATAATATGTTCTTTTACCCAGCATCTGCTTAGGAGGGATAGAAGAAAAACAAGGTGCGGAGCGCATTCAGTCATAATATGTTCTTTTACCCAGCATTTGATTGTTTGTTAAAATATTTGAATACGTATTTGTTCATAGGCTATTAAACTTTTTAACAGAACAAAATATGTTATGTAAGGAACAGTATGGGTTCACGAAGGGTAAAAACACAACTGATGCAATGGTCGATTTCGTCACGAAAATAATTACAGCACTGGATAAAAAATCTAAAGCCATAGGCGTATTTTTAGATCTATAGAAGGCATTCGACTCTTTAAACCACAATATACTTTTTGAAAAACTCTACAACCTTGGAATCCGTGGTTTGCCTCTAGAATGGATTAGATCTTATCTTACTAAAAGATGTCATTAGGTTAATATAAATAACATTAACCTAATGACACAAGGTTATTAGAACCTTGTGTAGAGCTGGTCCCTTAGATCCTTCTCGACCTCTTTTCAAAAAATTAAAAATTCTCACTGTTTATAACCTGTACATATTCCAAGTATTACTCTACACTAAAGCTAGTTTGAACAGTTTAGATATTAGACAAGACATCCATAGTCACAATACCCGTTACAACAATATGATTGACATTCCAAAGCATAGGCTTTCTAAAACTTCAAATTCTTACAAAGTCAATGGAATTAAATTTTTCAATAAACTTCCTCAGTCAGCTCGGACCATTCCTTATGCTCAATTTAAAAATAGTTTGTATAAATGGCTAATTGATAATCCTTTTCATTGTATTCAAGAATTTTTAGAACATGACCCTAGCCTAATAATATTATAATAATGAACTACTATTATTTCAGACAAGCTTGTTTCCCAGTTAATAGTGTTACATAAATCTAAAGTATTCTAAAATTACAACATGTTGCTTATAAATTGTATATATAACTAATATGTATGTGTTGACAATTCCTATTTCAATGTACATATTGATCAATGGAAATAAACTATTTGATTTGATTTGATTTAACATGCAGTCCAATAATCTCAATGTAATATTCGGAATCCCTCAAGGTTCCGTTTTAGGCCCAGTTCTTTTCATTCTAGATTTGAATGATTTGACTGAAATGTTTCCAAATCTACTTGCTACTTTTTACGCCGATGACATGTCGCTTGTTTTTATGAACAAAATTTTAAGTAGTTTGGAAATAGAAAGTTATTTGCAGCTCTCCGAGCTGTACCAATACCTAAATAGTAATAATCTTCATGTAAATGCTTCCAAGACGAAATGCTTGTTTTTTTCACAAAATATTCATGACGAATTGGATCCCTGTATTTTCATGAGTGATAATGAGCTGTCTTTAAGTGATGAGTGTAAATATTTGGAATTGATTTTCGATAGATTTTTTTTCTTTGTCTTCGTATATTGATTTACTTTGTTCTAAATTGTCCAGTCAACTTTTTTGTTAGGTAGACTCGCGAATTACAAAAATAATTTCCTGATTAGATTGATATATACTTCTCTTATAGAGTCTAGCCTAAGATATGGTGTAGTGCTATGGGGCTCAACTTCTCAGACAAATTTCTTGAGAGCCTTCCGACTTCAAAAAAGAGCCATCCGAATCATGGCGGGAGTAAATATACGGTCTTCCTGTAGAGAATTATTTAAATCTTTTAACATCTTAACCCTACCGTCAATATACATATTTGAAGTTATAATATTTTATAGATTTAAGTCGGATACTGTTCTAAAGGGCTCTGACATACATTCTCATAACACTCGCCACAGGAACACACACAGACAGACTTCTCACAGACTTCAGCTCACTGCTAAATTGCCACAAAATTTAGGCCCGAAACTATTTAAAAGAATACCGAGCCAAATTAGGAACGAAACGGACCCTAAAAAATTTAAGACATTGCTTAAGAGTTATTTGTTAGAGGCTGCTTGTTACTCAGTCGATGAGTTACTTCAGCCAATGCTGTCAATTTAAGATTTCAAATATATATTTTAATGTGATACGTTAAGTTATATTCCATGACGCTCGTAATACAATGTATATTGTCTTTTACAATAAAGAATTTTGATTTGATTTGATTAGAAGGGATAGACGAAAACCAAGGTGCGGAGCGCATTCAGTCATAATATGTTCTTTTACCCAGCATCTGCATAGGAGGGATAGAAGAAAACCAAGATGCGGAGCGCATTCAGTCATAATATGTTCAGTCATAATACGGCTTAGGAGGGATAAAAGAAAAACAAGGTGCGGAGAGGTTCCTCAAAACAGAAGTTCCAAAAATGCAGAAACATTGATTTGCTGTAAACAAACATAATGGAGGAAATAATTGATAAGTAACTGTGATTGTGACGCAGGGGGTCACAGTGCCTTAACTATCTTGGACCTGCACCTGCGCCTGGGGACACAGTGCCTTCACTATCTTGGACCTGCGCCTTCACTGTCTCGGATCTGCGCCTGCGCCTGAACCTGCACTTGCACCTGGACCTACGCCTGCGCCTGGACCTACGTGTGCGCCTGGACCTACGCCTGCACCTCGATCTACGCCTGTGCCTGGACCTACGTATGCACCTGGACCTACGCCTGCGCCTGGACCTACGTGTGCGCCTGGACCTACGTATGCGCCTGAACCTGCGCCTGCGCCTGGACCTACGTATGCGCCTGGACCTACGCCTGCACTTGGACCTACGTATGCGCCTGGACCTACGTATGCGCCTGGAACTACGTGTGTGCCTGGACCTACGTATGCGCCTGGACCTACGCCTGCACCTGGACCTACGTGTGCGCCTGGACCTACGTGTGCACATGGACCTACGTGTGCGCCTGGACCTACGCCTGCGCCTGGACCTACGTGTGCGCATGGACCTACGTATGCGCCTGGACCTACGTGTGCGCCTGGACCTACGTGTGCGCCTGGACCTACGTGTGCGCCTGGACCTACGTGTGCGCCTGGACCTACGTGTGCGCCTGGACCTACGTGTGCGCGCCTGGACCTACGCCTCCGCCTGGACCTACGTGTGCGCCTGGACCTGCGCCTGGCCTACGTGTTCACCTGGACCTACGTGTGCGCCTGGACCTACGCCTCCGCCTGGACCTACGTGTGCACCTGGACCTGCGCCTCCCAATTAGTTTCACACGATTACTATTCATTAAATAGTTTTCTTCCTGTTACAGTTCTGTTTATTTTGTTGGGGCTAAAACATAGTAAGAGTAAGTGCTGTTTTATTATTCTGAAACTTTATTCCTTATTATGGCAAGCTTTTTAAACAACAATTGCACAATTAAAAAAAATATAAATTAACAAATTGAAATGTATAATAAATGAAAAGGAGTCATGTAAATGTGGAACTTGAGAAATAAATTAACATCCAGAAGTTGGCAGAGATGAAATTCTGAAGATCTATAATTTCAGAAAGCAGACATAACAATTTTATTTGAATGTAAAATCTAACGCGATTTTATTTGATTAGTCAACATAATTATTAGTGACAGATCAGAGAAAGGCGCATCTGTTTAGTTTGATCACAGCAGCTGAAAATAAACATGACGGAGGCAATATTTTCATACTGTTTGTTTAAAGTGACGTTCTGCTATTAAAACTATGACTTCCTTGACGTATACAGTCCAGTTGCTATTTTACGAGTCTGGGCCATCTGGATCTTCTGATTTCATATGAAATTCTACTGGAAAATACATATATGTAACAAAAACTTTCAGTTCCAGGTTTTTCATGATTAGATCACTTTTTCCTACAATAAACCTCCACACATCAAACGGTAAACTGTGTGTAGGTATAACACGAGAGGTGGAAGGCCATCTTGTGTTAAGAGTCCCTTATAGATTTATGTCTATTATGATTAATTATAAGTACTGTACTTATCAGAAGTGTCTGACGTCAGAAGGATACTTCATGTCTCGTAGTGGACTCAGGTGGACTTTAGAGTGAAAGGAAAAACATTTGTAAGATTGTGGTCTGACGTCAGAAGGATACTTCATGTCGCGTAGTGGACTCAGGTGGACTTTAGAGTGAAAGGAAAAACATTTGTAAATTTGTGGTCTGACGTCAGAAAGATATTTCATGTCTCGTAGTGTACTCAGGTGGACTTTAGAGTGAAAGGAAAATCATTTGTAAGATTGTGGTCTGACGTAGGAAGTATACCTCATGTCTCGTTGTGGACTCAGGTGGACTTTAAAGTGAAAGGAAAAACATTTGTAAGATTGTGGTCTGACGTCAGAAGTATACCTCATGTCTCTTAGTGGACTCAGGTGGACTGTAAAGTGAAAGGATTATCATTTGTAAGATTGTGGTCTGACGTCAGAAGTATACTTTATGTCTCTTAGTGGACTCAGGTGGACTTTAGAGTGAAAGGAAAATCATTTGTAAGATTGTGGTCTGACGTTGGAAGTATACCTCATGTCTCGTTGTGGACTCAGGTGGACTTTAAAGTGAAAGGATTATCATTTGTAAGATTGTGGTCTGACGTCGGAAGTATACCTCATATCTCAAATTCAAATTCAAATTCAAAATATTTTATTGTAGAAATGACAATGTAAATTGTATTACAAACGTCAGAATATGTAATATAAAACATGTTCAGAAGATAAAATAAAATAAAACTATTCTATCGTAGTAGGCCTAGTTAGAAATTATTATATTACCCATAGAGCAAAATTAACATTATTAAATTAAATTAAACATTAACAGTACGGTAAACTGTGCGTTGTGGACAGGTGGGCTTTGCAATGAAAGGCAAATCACTTGTCAGATTTTGTCACCCATCATTTGTCCACGTAAATGTAAGTGAGAAAAACTTAGAACGTAAGAGTTGCGAAGTACAAATGGCAATTTAATTAATATACAGACTGAGGTTTAGTCGTCTGACCATATGAACGATGGGCTGGGTATTGGTGTCAGGAGGCCGACTGGGTAGGGGCTAGAGCTCATGCCTGTCACACCACGTACGGAAGGACAATCGATTACATAGCATAATATAAACGAGATGACAGGAAACGCAGATGACAATCGTTCCAGATGATTTGTTGATTGGCACGTTGACTTCCGGCAGTGTTCCCGCCACGTCAACTCATTTGAATTCTGCACCAGACAAAAGAGTGATTCTATTTTGGAGCTTCATTTGTTTCTCCGATTAGAACTGGAGTTGGGAATAATACTGACTGTCACTGATTACTTGATTTTGCCAACTTTGACGAAGGCTGAAGTTTTCCCCGCTCCCTTCAACCCCCCCCCCCTCTTCCCTTGACATCTCGCGCCGTACTCACAATAGGCATAACCTCTATTTACATATCGAACGCATCGGCTTTATATCGCCTGCCAACATCCCTTATTATTGCATGTTTTTGGGTTTTAGAATTGTTAATAGAAGGTCCTTTTTCTTCAATGGTCTTTTAAGTCGAATATCAACCCTCTGACTCGTTCATTGTCATTTCTGTAATTCACATAGACACCTGATTGAGGAAATCTCAATAGTTCCTATACCGTAGAGCTGGTAATATTTACACTCTCTTGGATAAAATTTAATGTATAATGTTACAACTAACAAATATTACCAGTCAATATGCGCGCAGATTTTAAAATCAGTAAATAATATAAAGTCAAGGTTTTGTGTTTGTGAACTACCATGTTGGCACTATATACCATGTTCCATGAACTATAACATGGAAGCACTCCATGTGCCATGAGCCATGGATTACTATATCATGAAAGCACTCCATGTGCCATGAGTCATGGTATCCTATACCATGGAAGCACTCCATGTGCCATGAGCCATGGATTACTATATCATGGAAGCACTCCATGAGCTATGGATTCCTATACCATGGCAGCCTTCCATGTTCCATGGGTCAGGTTTCCTATATCATGGAAGCACTCCAAGTGCCATGAGCCATGGGTTCCTATATCATAGAAGCACTCCATATATTATGAGCCATGTATTCCTATATCGTGGAAGCACTCCATGAGCCATGGGTTCCTATATCATCGCAGCACTCAATGTCACCCAGCGTTTAGCTTGTTCCCTATTGAGATTGTCATTTGGGAACAGTTGAAGTACGAGTTGCCTGGCGTGTATTTTTGTTCTCCGATCTCGTGTTTTACAGATTTAATTAATTTAATTTAACTAATGCAGGTTGTCATTTTGCAGCCTCTCTAGTGACCAAATCTTTTCAACTCTTTGATGAAACCAAGTTATCTCCAAAGTTTATAAATATAAGTACAGTATGCGCCTTTCAATAAAGTGGAATCACAACTTTCATTAATTAATTAACTTAATAGCCACATCTGTTTTAGGAAGTTTGCCGCTTGCGAGGCCAACACTATCCACGACTCTTATTTCAATTAATTACTGTTAAGTCAATTCATTCCGATAATAGACACAAAATCAAGAAATATTTTCGTTATTTGATAGCAAATTGGTTATCCTGGACTGTGTTTAAATTATAATAGAATAACATAGAGTTAAACGAGTGAGATATTTAAAATAGCTATAGTCTACATCGAATAAAACTGGAAAGGATATTAAAATTTTGAACCAGTGTTGCCACTACCACTGCATCAGGATACTTTTAAAATTTTGAATCAGTGTTGCTACTACCACTGCATCAGGATACGAGTACTTTTAAAATTTTGAACTAGTGTTGCTACTACGACTGCATCAGGATACTTTTATAATTTTGAACCAGTGTTGCCACTACCACTGCATCAGGATACTTTTAAAATTTTGAACCAGTGTTGCCACTACCACTGCATCAGGATATTTTTATAATTTTGATCGGACCATAATCAAAGGCTGGAATTGAACCTACGTAGGGCCTAAGTGTGCGTCTATTGTAGGCGTAGGCTATTAGATAATAATAAAAATGCTTGATAAGTTTTGACCATATAAGATATTAAAATGTTCATATGTACATTAAGTCTTAGATTACATTTTCGATCACCATACTTATAATTGTGCGCAAAGGATAAGGTTTATAAAAAATGCCAACTAAAATATATTGCTCTTTATATTTATGAGTGCGTATAGAGACTCTATCTATGCGAACTCCTTTATTCAAAATATTCCAATTAGGGATGATTGTAGATAAGGTCAATAAGGAAGGTATTTGATTGGTCTTTGCTACAAGCAGTTGCTGACAATTCCAGCTCCCTCAAAAAGAGATTTTCTCTCCAGTCTGACGAAGACAGAGGGACGATTGTGTTCGGAAAATGCGAGTCAATAGCCAAGTGACAGACCGAAGAGATGTCATTGTGGCGATCGTATGTAATATTGTAATTGCGGTCCGATTGTGTTGGTGAAACCGTGCGAAACGGCGGACGGTGAAAATGAACAACGCGTTTTCCGACGGCAGTGGCAGTCACGCGAAATGATGCGTATCTTAAACATTTCAGCGTCGTCGGAAAGAAATAGCGTCAATAGCAGAGCCGACAGAAGTCGTCAACCGGCCAGTCGGTTACAGGGCCCTTATAACATAAATATTTTGACAACTCAACGAATATTTAAAATATATCAGTAGACGAGCGGTATGCTACAGCGAAGAAACGTTTTATGAAAGGCGCGAGGCGACCTTGACGAGTGCCGATCGTTTTGGATGACAAGTCGCTTTGAAGAGCGGGAGAGCTCTTGGGGGTCGTCCAATAAACTCTACCGATACCTATACTGATAGTGGAAGGAAAAAGGAAGGATTTCACGACAACGGCTGTAGAGTGGGAGGGAGGAGTGGTTTATACCGATGATAAAGATGCAGCGGCGTTGTGTCCCCTCCCATCTGTTGCAGGCTCCGCCCGCTGGTACTGAGAGTGAGAGAAGGGCCGGCCGGCCGGTCTGTGACCACCCGGAGGTCAAAGCCACTCCACTCTACGTCCACGGCTCGCTCGCTATCAATCAAGGCGGGAGTGGTTTGTCCCAAACGGTCAAGGTCATCTTGGTCTACTTGGAATTGCAAGGACTCCAGTCCTGTCTGCAAGTCGTTCTATTCTAACAAGTAACACCTCAAATACATTCATTTACCTATGAATACCTTATTAACATCTGCCAGTGAGGAGTAAACTACCTATGGATCTCTAAAACTGCTAAATTCAACCAAGAGATATTCAGAAGAGACATAAGACGTTAGAATCACGTCTGACTGAAAGAGATCTACGTTCACGTGTGTTATTATTATAGGCCCTATTAAATGGGATTACTGTTGTTTTCAACTCTAAAAACGTGTGTGCAATTCTATATGATATATAGGCATGTTGAATCATTTTAAACGTTACAATAACGTTATTCCTGCCCCAAGAATAGAGGAAAAATTCATTGAGACATGTTTTTCGGATCTTAGATACTGGCCAAGTCAACACTTCGACATGGAATGACATGTTAGGGTGTTTATTTACGTCATATTTGGTGCAGCAAATTGGAATTAGCTCAAAATTGCTTTGGTTAGCAGAAACAGTGACAAATGAACTGAAAACAAAGCGACAAACCAATGTCGTTATTAATTGAACGAAGAGTGTAGAACGAAAGTAAATAAATCAGGTAGAACAATGGATGGAAGAACGCGGTCTGGTTGCATCATCCGCAGATAAGATAAAGAGACTGAATCAAGAACCGCTTGCAATCGACGCAGAAATACATTTTATCAATCAGTTAGGTTTTATCAGATCTTTCTGGATTGGATATGTCTCACAGAATGACTGGTGCAAAAAGTTCGCAATTGTCGGTACATTTAGCCTGCAAGTAAAGGTCTAATAAATGTCAGGCAATATGCTAATATATCTGAAAAACTGAAATTGTACTTAAAAACAAATCAAAGGTCTGAAACAGACTATACCAGTTATTGGTAAATTTTTAGACCCACATAGGACGTACCACAGAGAAGAATGAAACAGGGGTCGCATCCAGTAGAGCGCTGAATTTGTGTCGAGTGCTATTTTTCCAGTTTGCCACTCAATGGCTGGGTCAGCAACTTGTCAGTCCTTTAACCCCTCCCCCCTTAATCATCGAGCACATAGTAATTATTACTACAGATGTATAAAGATGTACGTTAGTTGTAATCTATTTACATCTGCCCTAACGTACTCAAGCTGAAGTAGTCGGTGCACATTGTGTATACTGTACTACATAAATACACCACGTTATAACGTACTTGTAAACACATTCTCCGCTCTTCTTTGAACTATATATGGAAGAATACTTGGACTTGGGTTTTGCGTGGTTGGGCGTGCTGGTACCTCCTCATCGGGCGACCTAGCACAATACTGTCAGAAGCAGTGCTTGTGGCTTGATCAATTCCAACAGGTCAATTAATATGGCTAGTCACGGAGTGCCACGGTTTAACCTTTGTTGTCGGCTCTAATTCACGGAGCCATAACCAATCTAGTTTGCCATATTATAGCTCTTTTTCTCTTCCTTTGTTTGCCTGAGTCGCATTATTGTAACTGGTATTGTCCTTTGAGTGTTCCACGTATTGAAGTGGTCTTTGCTCAACTTAGGTTCCATTATGATAACAATTTATTGACGACATTTACTTTCAACAAAAGATGAGTTAAACGTTTTTAAAAGAACAATTTTTTCAGTCAGTTAGATTCATAGTTAAATTTAATGCTCGTCTTTCAAGTGATAAACAACAGAATTGTTGTCGTTTACTTTTTACAAATCACTAATTATTGCGATATTTAAAACATTTCATACCTTTAATTTTCTGAAGTTTAATATATTGATTCCAAGTATACATAAAATAAATGTCAAATATTTTTTAGCATTAATTCTAAAGGAATGGTGATAAAACTTGGAATCCAACCCACACTCAGTAATTTGAATCCTCTAAGAGCATCAACGAAAAATTCAAAGCTCTAACGTGAAAGTAGAGTGAAAGATTACGATTTTTTCATGCACTTTCTACCAAGAAAGATAGTGAGTAGGTGATTCAGCTACTGGCCGAGTAGCAGCCTCTGATATATATGATCGCTACCACATGCAAGTAATTATCTCCCCTAGACAAGAAGAAGGCGAGGCCTGTCTCACAAAAACCTCGACGCCTGTCAATATGGCACCACCACACCAGTGGCGTTTCGTATTGTAACCCTTTTAGTTGATTGAACTCTACAATTTACGGATCTTATTTTATTTCGAACCCATCGTAAATTAACTTAATATATAACCATCTATCTTGGTACGGCTGGGGTAACACTAAAGCGTCATCAACACTCAGTCCACCTGACGTGTGTAGGGATGGCAAATATTTCCAACATATCGATAATACGAGTTATCGATATATCGCAAACCAAATATCGATCTAACGATAATATTGAGAAAAATATATATAGAATTGTGAATTATTTATCTGTTCAAAATTAAATTTTTAACATGCATTCTGGACCAAATAAATAATTATTTTAGGGTGGTCAGTGAACCTTTACATCCAATAAGAATGATCCACAAATTATGCACTAACTCTTATGTTATGACCAAAAATACACTCATGTTTTGCTTTCACTATTTAGAATAGCCTACAGAATGTAAAAATTAAATACATTTATCTATACGAAAAAAGTTGTGGTCTGTGGGGTTGAATGAAAATAAATTCACAATATAAATAATATACCTTTAATTACTATAAAAGAATAATGTAATAACATTGGTATTTTTGTTTTCCACATTTAAAAATGCCACTATGCTTCTAATAACACTAAAAATTAAACAAATTAATTCACTAAACTAAATTTTAGTGCGTTAACCTCACGCAAAAATACTAACTAAAGTTACTTTATTATTTCAATGCATGTTTTGTACGCATAAGAGGCAATTTAAATGTGTTTTTCTCGAATTGTGATGATTTTGAGGAGAAAGAATAACGTTAATAGTTTAGTGATATGATATATCGGACCAAAATATTGATATGGCCAATATTATCGAAAGAAAATATCGATATCGATATATCGAAACATATTTATCAATACTTCCGATATATCGTTGCCATCCCTAGAAGTGTGAATTAGTGTAGCGGATGTGTGACTAACGGTCAAACAACCCAGCTCACGACGAAGGCCACACACAACCACCTATTGGCCTTGGTACAGCCGGGCTAGACTGATGCCAAAGTTGAATCTATGCCTGGGCCTGATTGACGTGCACTTGTAAGGTCAGATCCTGTTGAAGTAACGTCCGTTATAACAAAATTGATGAACTATAATCACATGTAAGGGTAAGCTATTGTTGGGTGAATAATTAATTGTCACAATATCTTATAAAAGATAACTGATTGTTCAACAATCCGTCCTTACAAGGACCTAAAACCTGTATGGATGAACAGCTGCGAGCTCCGATCACCGATAAACAATCATTCCGCGAGAGACAAGATGAGGAAAGAAGTGAGGCTAGTCTAAGTGAAAGGGGAACACATCTAGTACTTACATATGAAATGGGTTAACATAGTTGAGGAAAGTGATATGTGATGGTTTTTTTTTTTTTTTTTTGTTCCTTTTTTTACATACGCTTACCCTGTGGCCACTTAAATCAAAGTTGGATTTTGGTATCGCCAAGAAGTTGCCTCCACATTCTTCTGTCTTCTGCCATCTCTATATGTCACTGCCTTGAAACTGCCACTTGATCATCCCATCTTAACCTTTGTTTTTTCCAGTCCATTTCCTTCCGGTTTTCCAGTCCATACTCTTATAAGACTTTTCTCTCCTTTTGACACGAACCATCCTTCTTATTTCCTACTCTTAATCACGGCTATGACATCAGGGTTTGTCTACCCTGATGTCTACCCTCGAAGCTCTCTGTTTGTCTTATTCTCCAGAGAGTTGGAGTCGGACGAGGAGCGGTGGGTGGCTGTTTGGATTAAGAAATGACACCCTCTTCTCGTGTTTATACCGGAGAAACATTGAAATTTGATTTCTCTAGTCATTAAGATAAAAGACAAGAAGTGGTTAGCAGATGCACAAAGAGCGCCTTGTCAAGCGATCTATTTTGGTTGAACATTAAATTGGCTCCCTCTCTTTGAAATATCGGTGTCACAAAACTAGCAAAATTATAAATACCTAGCAGTGGCAGCGAGCTGGCGTTGGTATAGATGTATCGGAAACGCATACACCGAAATTAGTAGAACCAAAATAAATGTCGTTGGGACATTCGATTTCAAACGATCCTTCCACCTACTCCGTCGTCTGGTGAGGGTGGCATATCAAAAATACATCTGGTAATGTGGTGCGTGCGGGTGTGTGTTCGTGGGAGAAAGAGATGCGAGAGTGTGCGTCCGTGCGGGTGTCGTTTAGGAGGGAGGGGAGTCGGACACCAGACATGACGCTAACGTAGTAAGTGTCATCTGACTCACAAGTTTGTGCCTCGAAATAACCCCATGAGATGGATCGGATGCGTGTTTTGGGTCCAGCTTAGATGCAAGGTCAGTCGAACTCATAGCCTGCTTTTGTTTCGACAATCACGTTCGGCGTCATTGATATCTCATTCCGAGCCATTTATACCGTACCGTTTCTATTTATAAGGAGTTAATTAGTATCTTGACTTTAAGAAACTTAAATACATTCATTTTGCTGTTCTCTTTATTAGTTTACTTCTGTTGAACTTTATATGCAATGTTCGTACGAAATTATTTTATTTAAATAAACACTCAAACACACTCTGAATGTTTGATATTTCAAAAATGATAAGTTGTGGGCAAGAAATGAACAAATTGATTGTTAGTTTAGTATTGGAGCTAACAATAACTAGCAATAATTTCATGGCTATATTTGATGAATCTCCCTAAACCATCATAATTTCATAAATGATTTTAAGACTCTTGTGTTTTCAAATCAATACGTCTAAATACTTGGATAAGAAGCAAAGGGTCATTATTGAATTAAAAAAAAAAAAAAAAAAAAAAAAAAAAACCGGTTCCCGTGAAGAAACCTTTTAAAGTTTAAATTTTAAAGTTTTCTGAGGTCAAATAGTTAAGTACAGTTTCATAGGGCTGGGTTGAGGGGGCAGTTTGAGACACCCACCCCCTGTTCAGTTGACTATTTACTGCAGTCCAGTAGTTAAGTACAGTGTGTCATGGGGCTGGGTTGAGGGGGCAGTTTGAGACACCCACCCCCTGTTCAGTTGACTATTTACTGCAGTCCAATAGTTAAGTACAGTGTGTCATGGGGCTGGGTTGAGGGGGCAGTTTGTGACACCCACCCCCTGTTCAGTTGACTATTTACTGCAGTCCAGTAGTTAAATACAGTGTGTCATGGGGCTGGGTTGAGGGGGCAGTTTGAGACACCCACCCCCTGTTCAGTTGACTATTTACTGCAGTCCAGTAGTTAAATACAGTGTGTCATGGGGCTGGGTTGAGGGGGCAGTTTGAGACACCCACCCCCTGTTCGTTGACTATTTACTGCAGTCCAGTAGTTAAATACAGTGTGTCATGGGGCTGGGTTGAGGGGGCAGTTTGAGACACCCACCCCCTGTTCAGTTGACTATTTACTGCAGTCCAGTAGTTAAATACAGTGTGTCATCGGGCTGGGTTGAGGGAGCAGTTTTTGACACCCACCGTCTGTTCAGTTGACTATTTACTGCAGTCCAATAGTTAAATACAGTGTGTCATGGGGCTGGGTTGAGGGGGCAGTTTGAGACACCCACCCCCTGTTCTGTTGACTATTTACTGCAGTCCAGTAGCTAAGTACAGTTTCATAGGGCTGAGTTGAGGGGGCAGTTTGAGACACCCACCCCCTGTTCTGTTGACTATTTACTGCAGTCCAGTAGTTAAGCACAGTGTGTCATGGGGCTGGGTTGAGGGGGCAGTTTGAGACACCCACCCCCTGTTCAGTTGACTATTTACTGCAGTCCAGTAGCTAAGTACAGTTTCATAGGGCTGAGTTGAGGGAGCAGTTTGTGACACCCACCCCCTGTTTTGTTGACTATTTACTGCAGTCCAGTAGTTAAGCACAGTGTGCAATGGGACTGGTTTGAGGGGGCAGTTTGAGACATCCCCCCCCCTGTTCTGTTGACTATTTACTGCAGTCCAGTAGTTAAGCACAGTGTGTCATGGGACTGGGTTGAGGGGGCAGTTTGAGACATCCCCCCCTTTTCTGTTGACTATTAACTGCAGTCCAGTAGTTAAGTACAGTGTGTCATGGGGCTGGGTTGAGGGGGCAGTTTGTGAAACCCACCGTCTGTTCAGTTGACTATTTACTGCACTCCAATAGTTAAATACAGTGTGCCATGGGGGTGGGTTGAGGGGGCAGTTTGTGACACCCACCGTCTGTTCAGTTGACTATTTACTGCAGTCCAATAGTTAAGTACAGTGTGTCATAGGGGTGGGTTGAGGGGACAGTTTGAAACACCCACCCCTGTTCAGTTGACTATTTACTGCAGTCCAGTAGTTAAGCACAGTGTGTCATTGGACTGGGTTGAGGGGGCAGTTTGAGACATCCCCCCCTGCTCTGTTGACTATTTACAGCAGTCCAGTAGTTAAGCACAGTGTGTCATGGGACTGGGTTGAGGGGGCAGTTTGAGACATCCCCCCCCCTGTTCTGTTGACTATTTACTGCAGTCCAGTAGTTAAGTACAGTGTGTCCTGGGACTGGGTTTAGGGGGCAGTTTGTGAAACCCACCGTCTGTTCAGTTGACTATTTACTGCACTCCAATAGTTAAATACAGTGTGCCATGGGGGTGGGTTGAGGGGGCAGTTTGTGACACCCACCGTCTGTTCAGTTGACTATTTACTGCACTCCAATAGTTAAATACAGTGTGCCATGGGGGTGGGTTGAGGGGGCAGTTTGTGACACCCACCGTCTGTTCAGTTGACTATTTACTGCAGTCCAATAGTTAAGTACAGTGTGTCATAGGGGTGGGTTGAGGGGGCAGTTTGAAACACCCACCCCTGTTCAGTTGACTATTTACTGCAGTCCAGTAGTTAAGTACAGTGTGTCATAGGGCTGGGTTGAGGGGGCAGTTTGAGACACCTACCCCCTTTTCTGTTGACTATTTACTGCAGTCCAGTAGTTAAGCACAGTGTGTCATGGGACTGGGTTGAGGGGGCAGTTTGTGACACCCACTCTCTGTTCAGTTGACTATTTATTGCAGTCCAGTAGTTAAGTACAGTGTGTCATAGGGCTGGGTTGAGGGGACAGTTTGAGACACCCACCCCCTGTTCTGTTGACTATTTACTGCAGTCCAGTAGTTAAGTACAGTGTGTCATAGGGCTGGGTTGAGGGGCAGTTTGAGACACCCACCCCCTTTTCTGTTGACTATTTACTGCAGTACAATAGTTAAGCACAGTATGTCATGAGACTGGGTTGAGGGGGCAGTTTGTGACACCCACCCCCTAGTTGGCGTAGCTCGTTATTATGTCTACTGCTCTTTTACGTGTCTAAGGGTTACTTTTAAAAGTAAATAAGTATAATTTATTGTTTTAAATAATCCTTAAACGTTGACACAATTGATTGGAGTCCTGAGGTATGGACTCCTATGCCTCAGGATGACAAAATGCCTAGATGATTGATAATAAAGGTTCGGTATTTTGTTATTATCATTCAGTGGTAAAATTATGCTAAACATGATTCACTCTATATTTTTACAGAAAATGGCTGGTGGCACACTTGGTGAAACCAGTAATACGTCAGATCGTTTGAAGGCTTCCTAAAGAGGATTCAAAACAAGCAACACGTTAGATCGATGGAGGGCTTCATAGAGCGGATTCAAAACCAGCAACACGTCAGATCGATGGAGAGCTTCATAGAGCGGATTCAAAACCAGCAACACGTTAGATCGATGGAGGGCTTCGTAAAGCAAATTCAAAACCAGCAACACGTCAGATCGATTAAGGGCTTCCTAGAGAGGATTCAAAACCAGCAACACGTCAGATCGATGGAGGGCTTCGTAAAGCAAATTCAAAACCAGCAACACGTCAGATCGATTAAGGGCTTCGTAAAGCAAATTCAAAACCAGCAACACGTTAGATCGATGGAGGGCTTCGTAAAGCAAATTCAAAACCAGCAACACGTCAGATCGATTAAGGGCTTCCTAGAGCGGATTCAAAACCAGCAACACGTTAGATCGATGGAGGGCTTCGTAAAGCAAATTCAAAACCAGCAACACGTCAGATCGTTTGAGGGCTTTCTAGAGAGGATTCAAAACCAGCAACACGTCGGATCATTTGAGGACTTCCTGGAGACGATTAAAAACCAGCAACACATCAGATTGATTGAGGAATTCCTAGAGAGGATTTAAAATCAGAAACACGCCAGATCGTTTGAGGGCCTCCTAGAGTGGATTCAAAAGAACCGCTGTTAAGAAAGTACTATACTTTCTTCTTAGTAAAACAATCTCTACAGTTTTATTGTTTATGAATAACCAAATATATTTTAATAGTGACACCCACTAAAGAAGTACAACAAACATATTTTTGATACTGTAAGGTCAACATCACTACGCTTGGCTCTACACTTGATTATATTATTACTTACATATAGATATCTCATCCAATAGTGCTAATAATTTAGTTAGTTAGTGATGTATGCTACTACTACTAGTTTAAACTGCATTTCATTTGCATGGGGCTACACTATCGCTCCACGATTAACCACAAAACAGATGATAATTTGAGACACAAAATTTGACATTGGTTGAGAAATCTATCTGTGTGCTTATAAAATAAATTATTCTACGAATATTGTAAATAACGCCTCCATGCTGTCGTTACACGCTTAAGTAACGCCTCTATGCTGTCGTTACACGCGTAAATAACGTCTCAATGCTGTCGTTACACGCATAAATAACGCCTCCATGCTGTCGTTACACGCGTAAATAACGCCTCCATGCTGTCGTTACACGCGTAAATAACGCCTCCATGCTGACGTTACACGCGTAAATAACACATCCATTCTGTCGTTACACGCGTAAATAACGCCTCCATGCTGTCGTTACACGCGTAAATAACGCCTCCATGCTGACGTTACACGCGTAAATAACACATCCATTCTGTCGTTACACGCGTAAATAACGCCTCCATGCTGTCGTTACACGCGTAAATAACGCCTCCATTGTCGTTACACGCGTAAATAACGCCTCCATGCTGTCGTTACATGCGTAAATTACGCCTCCATGCTGTCGTTACACGCGTAAATACAGGAGTGTGCAGATTAATATTAACGTTTGTAAATATTTATTTTATATAATTTTTCAAGTTCAGTCTGAATTCATTGGGCCTCGTCAGACTTTCAGCGATCCTAGAGCGCTGGAAGAGCGCGGCACAGAAACAATGGCGTCTTATCCCCAACCGCGGGAGCGCATCCCACTAATCCCTCTATCTGAACAGACAATAATTTAAGTTTTGCATGTGGCTTGAATGAAAACAGTGTTACAATTCTTAGTCATAATTCCTTTAGCTGCGCACACCCTACCTTAGCGCACTCATGCGGAGTCCCTGCTAATGAAACAATCCGCCTTAATTCTGTGACTATCGGTAAACACTGACGGAATACTGCTTCGCAACAACAACATTCCATCCCCCCCCCCCCCGACGTACACCTCCCCACTTTGACTTTGTACGGGTTTAACTGTTAGTTCATATTTTAATCAGGCTATATTTTATTTTTGTTAGTTTTACTATCTCATCAAAAATGGTGGCTTTATGCAAATTTCAAGATTTTTAAAATTAAAACTTTACTTTCCAGTTCACATTGGCCTGCAGGCCTGTGTGTTAACTTTATTCAACCGGTGACGTTCCAAGCATAAGCTCAGTTGGGGAATCGAATCTTGGAAATTCCTTCCGCATTCCGAAACCTTAGCAGTTGAGCAACAATGCCGGAAAAGTTAAATTCTGAAAATCCATTACTTACATTTTAAACCCAAATTTAACCTCGTTCGTGAACAAAGGGTTCGTATATTTTAACTGACACGATAGAAAAAATGTTTAAACATTAAAAAAACATTGAAATAATATTAATTACTAAAATCATAAATATAAAAGCAGTGTTGTATAAATAATACATAGCGATTTAATAAAATATAAGAACAAAAAAGTTCAGATCAACAGAACAAAGATAAAAGAGATAAGAACATGATTAGTAGAGTAGAGCAGATCATCAGAACAAAGAGAATAGATATGAGATAAGAACATAATTAATTAGTAGAGTAGTACAGATCAACAGAACAAAGATAAAAGAGATAAGATAAGAACAGGTATAGGATAAGAACTCTACCTATGTATTTGTTTATTATTATTTATTTAACACTCAACGTAAAGTTTTAAAATGCTGAATTGCCAACATTTTTTTATTGATGGATTTAAAATATATGAGCTATCGTATTCAAAATATTGATGGTTTTGAAATATTTTCTTTTTAATACTAAGTGGTGGATCACTGCTAAAGTGATCTGAAATTGAAAAAGAACATCCTCATCCCTATCGACTAATTGTTCCTTGAATAAAGCCGGTTGTGAAGAGCACACTAAGCTCGTGCACAGAGAAGAAAGAAACAAAGGTTGCATCCAATAGTGCGCTAAATGTGTGATATTTCTCCAGTTTGTATGCAGATGACAGGACCAGGACATTGTCAGTCCCTTCTTTTACACCCCCAAATACTGAGGATGAACGTTAATAATATTTCTACAGATGTATAAAGACATACATTAGTTGTAATATATTTATATCTGCTACTTAGACGTTCGTTGCGGCCATAAGAAAGCAACATCTGTTTGTTTCTTCTCCATGGCTCGTGTGACCATACAGGTTAGCGTTTATTTATACACATGTATACTTCAAATTTTTTAACTAATCTTCAAGTGTACAAATTTAAATTGTAAACTTTTTAAACGCATAAGGATTTAAGGTACTATTGAGATCGGGCGATAACTTTATGGAAAGCTTTCTTCCCCTTTTTTTAAAAACATATCTTTCATCATAAAAAATAATTATTCCTTCATGAATGCCTCTGGTTTGAGGACGGTAGACGTGGCTCACAGAAATGATCACTGTAGTATTAGCGCATTTTGTATTTATAGAGTAATAAATTTAATTTTTGTGTCGTTAACTTGTTAAGTTTTCTTACCATCACGTAATTTGCTAACTAAGAAAAACTATTTATCTAAAAAGTATTCAGTTTATTGCTATATGTTTTTTAAATCGAGTAATTTTGATTATTATCCCGAAAAAAATATGTTTGATGAGTATATTTTTAAAAGAAGGAAGATGTTTGACAATATAATATGTCAATCCACTGGGGGGGGGGGGGGAGATGTTCGGAGCACGGAGTAGCGTTGCGTTTCTGTAAACACAACTGGGAGTAGTTCATCGTTAATTCTTTACTCAAGAAGCAATCAGTAAAAAGTTGGAAAGTCGCAAACAATTTGTGGGCGTAAGGTGCGGTAATACATAGCCGATCAGCCGGTGGCGGATCAGGCAGGGGTGTGAGGGCGCTGGTGGGCGGGGGGACTTTGATGTCGACTTAAGCAGATTTATTTATCCGGGAGGAAAGATAAGGGAGTTGGCTGACCGGCTAGGCGTGCAGAGACAGACACGATGCAAAAGAGAAATCAAAGCTATATATAATGTTTCATCCGATGGTATTGTGTACACGAGATATTATTGATTACCAGCCAGCCCCTTGCCCCCCGCCCAAACCCTCTGATATTTCTCATCAGCCCTCATTTTCTAAGGCTCAATACCCCCCTCTCCATTTTCCTTCAACCCTTTCATCGTATCAGCCCTCCCTCCCGACACACACTCACTCGCACACACACACACAAACACACACTTGTCTCTCAGTCGAAACAGATCCATATTTTAGAGATGGTTCGAAAATTCATCTGGGAGAAGTGCGAGCGCCGCAGTGAGCCGATCGAGCCGCGGCCTCGGCCTCTTCGATTCCGTCATACACAAAGTCAATCGGAATATTCAAATGAGTTTATCTATTTCGCCGAGCCTTCGCATCCCATTCTCTCCCTCCACTCCGATGAGATCCTATATATTTTATTAGACATCTGCTACGCTCGAGGCCACTTTTAACAACACTCACTCTATACTTTACATCTGTTATTACTATTGTTTTGCTGGTCTTATTGAATGTAGCCATGTTCTGCAGCTTCATCTTTACTGTCCTCATTCTTTTGTAGTGTTTATTATTTGCCTTTCCCATAACATAGAATGACCATCGTTTTACCATGGCTACAAAAATAACTATTCCGATTTGGTAACCAAAGAACAAAATTGTTTATTTCCCCCCAATAATCTAACATAAATTATACATTCCGATAGGGAATGTATGTTAAAACAATCAATATGAAAAAGAAAAACAATAGCCTTTAGGTTAAGACAATATGTTTTAATTTGGTTCTACAGGGTGTTCATAAAAAAACCCCTTCAAGACTTCGGGATATGATTACTGTCATGAAAATTTAACAAAAAAGTTCCTATAAGCATATCTCCTAAAACGGTTAGTTTTCCGTCTGTCTGTCTAGATGAACTTTTTACAAAATTTTTCATATCTTAATAACCCCTCAAGATATTATCTTCAAACTCGGTGCATGTATAAGGAGCAATAAGACCTAATTTTAATTAAGAAAGATAGAGAATGTTCATATGTTTGGAAATAAAATTAGGAAATGGTTACACACAAATTTTACAGTAGAAAATTATCTAAATACGTAAATAATTCACATTTAAATGTTTCATACATTCACATTTGTATACCATTTTGAAAATATATTGAAACATTAGATAACTCTTAGTAATTTTTTTAAGTAAAATGCCATAGTACAGTTTTTCATTCAATATAAAGGCTCTAAAAATAAATATTGATATGTATTTTATACAAACAAAATATGTTTTCTGATGTACAGTTTGGAGCATTATAAATTAAATCTTATTGTAAAATTATTATTTATGTGTCATTGTTAGGTCAACAGCATTAACAAAATTTCAATATTAAGAGTTCCTCCACACAGGCTTAGCCTTGGAGGTTTACATCATCTTTATTTTCTCAGCAGAAGTTTTTTCTTTTTTCTTTTTTCTTTTTAGTTTCCTTTTCAATATTCTAGGTCAGACTTGGTATTGTATATTTATGTTTGTATAAGAAGGATTTAATTGTTTGTTCTGTACTTGACTGTATGTGATTTGTTGTTAATTATTGTAATTGTTACTTATATTATGTTTTTGTGGTGGAAGCTATATGTACATATGTAATTTTTGAGATGAATAAAGATATTGTTGTTTGTAAAAAAAAAAAAATAAATAAAAAAAAAAATATAATTAATAATAAATTTTGAAAAATGTAAAAAAAAAAAAAAAAAATTTAGTATAGAGTATCAATTTTCTATTTTGTACTATTTTAAAATGGTGGTAATTTTTAATTTGTAAAGCTTAATATCTTTAAAAATGTACATTTTTCCAAAAAAACTACAAGATTCATACAAACATCGCAAATTTAAATTTCCTGAAACATAATACAAAGATTGTTAAGATGGAATCATTTATAACTGATAAGTTGTAATTGTTGTTCTACAGCACATGCTAATTGGATAAAACTGCAATTACACTAGCCCTACTGTACTATGACAATCTTAACAATCTTTATACCGTCTTTTAGTAAATCAAATTTTGAAATATTTGTGTATCTTGTAGTTTTTTTTGTAATCATACATTTTAGATATTAAGCTTTACAAACTAAAAATGGCCGCCATTTTCAAATGGTACAAAGTAGAAAATTGATACTCTATATTAAATTAGGTATTATTATTTCTCATACGTGTACAGTGTTTGAAGATAAAACACCGTACATGTACGGCGGAAAACAAAGCGTTAAGACAAATGTTTATAGGAACTTATATTTTTAGAGTAATCATATTCCAAAGACTTTAAGGTTTTTTTTATAAGCACCCTAAATATAAAGATATCAAATATAGCAATTATTTTATATGTAAACTACATTTCATCAATTATAGCACTGACAATTTTGTAAAATAGGACCTCTTCACCATTATATGAGTTTTATATTTTACAAAATTTTAAAGTAATTGTTTATATAACAAACACAAAAATATACATTGTGGTAAAACTATAGATAAAAAAAAAAAACATAATTGCTAGTTAAGCATTTACGACGGCCAAAAAGCTTTTTCTGGCCGTTTTAAAATTCTAATGACTTTAAAAATTTGGCGCCAACGGACTGACATTTTTTGGTAACTTTTATATATCAAATGCCTTTGTTCTAAGAAAATTGTAATATCCATTTTTATTATTATTCTGGAATACACTCCATAAAATATTTAAAAAAAAGCCAGGTAAACTTTTTGAAACAAAGATTTTTTGACAAAATCTACGAATTTTTTTTTCACAGGCTGTCACCGATTGCCATAAGCTGTATATAGCTGCATATAAAGAGGCAAATGTCACGAGACTGTGTTTGGGGATTGCCATTTAACACCGATTGTCACAGGCTGTATATACCTGCATGAATAGAGGCAAATGTCACGAGACTGTGTTTGGGGATTGCCATTTAACACCGATTGTCACAGGCTGTATATAGCTGCATGTATAGAGGCAAGTGTCACGAGACTGTGTTTGGGGATTGCCATTTAACACCGATTGTCACAGGCTGTATATAGCTGCATGAATAGAGGCAAGTGTCACGAGACTGTGTTTGGGGATTGCCATTTAACACCGATTGTCACAGGCTGTATATAGCTGCATATAAAGAGACAAGTGTCACGAGACTGTGTTTGGGGATTGCCATTTAACACCGATTGTCACAGGCTGTATATAGCTGCATGTATAGAGGCAAGTGTCACGAGACTGTGTTTGGGGATTGCCATTTAACACCGATTGTCACAGGCTGTATATAGCTGCATATAAAGAGACAAGTGTCACGAGACTGTGTTTGAGGATTGCCATTTAACACCGATTGTCACAGGCTGTATATAGCTGCATATAAAGAGACAAGTGTCACGCGACTGTGTTTGGGGATTGCCATTTAACACCGATTGTCACAGGCTGTATATAGCTGCATATAAAGAGACAAGTGTCACGAGACTGTGTTTGGGGATTGCCATTTAACACCGATTGTCACAGGCTGTATATAGCTGCATATAAAGAGACAAGTGTCACGAGACTGTGTTTGGGGATTGCCATTTAACACCGATTGTCACAGGCTGTATATAGCTGCATATAAAGAGACAAGTGTCACGAGACTGTGTTTGGGGATTGCCATTTAACACCGATTGTCACAGGCTGTATATAGCTGCATATAAAGAGACAAGTGTCACGAGACTGTGTTTGGGGATTGCCATTTAACACCGATTGTCACAGGCTGTATATAGCTGCATATAAAGAGACAAGTGTCACGAGACTGTGTTTGGGGATTGCCATTTAACACCGATTGCCATAAGCTGTATATAGCTGCATATAAAGAGACAAGTGTCACGAGACTGTGTTTGGGGATTGCCATTTAACACCGATTGTCACAGGCTGTATATAGCTGCATATAAAGAGACAAGTGTCACGAGACTGTGTTTGGGGATTGCCATTTAACACCGATTGTCACAGGCTGTATATAGCTGCATATAAAGAGACAAGTGTCAAGAGACTGTGTTTGGGGATTGCCATTTAACACCGATTGTCACAGGCTGTATATAGCTGCATATAAAGAGACAAGTGTCACGAGACTGTGTTTGGGGATTGCCATTTAACACCGATTGCCATAAGCTGTATATAGCTGCATATAAAGAGACAAGTGTCACGAGACTGTGTTTGGGAATTGCCATTTAACACCGATTGTCACAGGCTGTATATACCTGCATGAATAGAGGCAAGTGTCACGAGACTGTGTTTGGGGATTGCCATTTAACACCGATTGTCACAGGCTGTATATAGCTGCATGTATAGAGGCAAGTGTCACGAGACTGTGTTTGGGGATTGCCATTTAACACCGATTGTCACAGGCTGTATATAGCTGCATGTATAGAGGCAAGTGTCACGAGACTGTGTTTGGGGATTGCCATTTAACACCAATTGTCACAGGCTGTATATAGCTGCATGTATAGAGGCAAGTGTCACGAGACTGTGTTTGGGGATTGCCATTTAACACCGATTGTCACAGGCTGTATATAGCTGCATGTATAGAGGCAAGTTTTACGAGACTGTTTGGGGATTACCATTTAACACCGATTGTCACAGGCTGTATATAGCTGCATGTATAGAGGCAAGTTTCACGAAACTGTTTGGGGATTGCCATTTAACACCGATTGTCATAAGGCTGTATATAGCTGAATGTAAAGAAGCAAGTTTCACGAGACTGTTTGGGGATTGCCATTTAACACCAATTGTCACAGGCTGTATATAGCTGAATGTAAAGAAGCAAGTTTCACGAGACTTTTTGGGGATTGCCATTTAACACCGATTGTCACAGGCTGTATATAGCTGCATGTATAGAGGCAAGTTTCACGAGACTGTTTGGGGATTACCATTTAACACCGATTGTCACAGGCTGTATATAGCTGCATGTATAGAGGCAAGTTTCACGAGACTTGTGGGGATTGCCATTTAACACCGATTGTCACAGGCTGTATATAGCTGCATGTATAGAGGCAAGTTTCACGAGACTGTTTGGGGATTACCATTTAACACCGATTGTTACAGGCTGTATATAGCTGCATGTATAGAGGCAAGTTTCACGAGACTTGTGGGGATTGCCATTTAACACCGATTGTCACAGACTGTATATAGCTGCATGTATAGAGGCAAGTTTCACGAGACTTGTGGGGATTGCCATTTAACACCGATTGTCACAGGCTGTATATATCTGAATGTAAAGAGGCAAGTTTCACGAGACTGTTTGGGAATCATCATTTAACACCGATTGTCACAGGCTGTATATAGCTGAATGTAAAGAAGCAAGTTTCACGAGATTGTTTGGGAATCATCAATTAGCACCGATTGTCACAGGCTGTATATAGCTGAATGTAAAGAGGCAGGTGTCACGAGACTGTTTGGGAATCACTATTTAACACCGATTGTCAAAGGCTGTATATAGCTGAATGTAAAGAGGCAAGTTTCACGAGACTGTTTGGGAATCATCATTTAGCACCGATTGTCCCAGGCTGTATATAGCTGAATGTAAAGAGGCAGGTGTCACGAGACTGTTTGGGAATCACCATTTAACACCGATTGTCAAAGGCTGTATATAGCTGAATGTAAAGAGGCAAGTTTCACGAGACTGTTTGGGAATCATCATTTAGCACCGATTGTCCCAGGCTGTATATAGCTGAATGTAAAGAGGCAGGTGTCACGAGACTGTTTGGGAATCACCATTTAACACCGATTGTCACAGGCTGTATATAGCTGAATGTAAAGAGGCAAGTGTCACGAGACTGTTTGGGAATCACCATTTAACACCGATTGTCAAAGGCTGTATATAGCTGAATGTAAAGAGGCAGGTGTCACGAGACTGTTTGGGAATCACCATTTAACACCGATTGTCAAAGGCTGTATATAGCTGAATGTAAAGAGGCAAGTTTCACGAGACTGTTTGGGAATCATCATTTAGCACCGATTGTCCCAGGCTGTATATAGCTGAATGTAAAGAGGCAGGTGTCACGAGACTGTTTGGGAATCACCATTTAACACCGATTGTCACAGGCTGTATATAGCTGAATGTAAAGAAGCAAGTTTCACGAGACTGTTTGGGAATCACCATTTAATACCGATTGTCAAAGGGTGTATATAGCTGAATGTAAAGAGGCAAGTTTCACGAGACTGTTTGGGAATCACCATTTAATACCGATTGTCAAAGGCTGTATATAACTGCCCGTAAAGAGGCAAGTGTCACGAGACTGTGTTTGGGGATTGCATGATGCACCGATTGTGACTTCCTCTACGGTGAGCTATCGGAAGTCATTTTATGAGTGTTATTGGGAGTCCATCTGAGGTGGACTATCAGAAGTTATTTTAAGAATGTTATAGTGAGTTCCTCTAAGGCCGACTACTGAAATGTACTCTGAGAGTGGCATCGGAAGTCTCTTTGATGTGGGTTATTGGAAGTTATTCTGAGAACGTTATTGTGAGTTCCCCTTAGGCGGACTACTGAAATGTACTCTGAGAGTGTAATCAGAAGCCTCTCTGATGTGGGCTATCGGAAGTTATTGTTAAAATGTTATTGTGAGTCCCTCTATAGCGGATTATTGAAATGAACTCAGAGGGTGTCATCAGGAGGCAATCAGTTGACTTCCGAAACTACGATAAAAGTACGAAAATAATTATCTAAAAACGTTGTCCGTATTAGTACGTACGCCGTAGTACATGGGAATCGAATACTCAGTTATTTTGTTGAAATATAAATATGAAATTAGGAGAGGAGTGAGCGCCAGAAGTGGAGCCGCGAGAGGACTGATTGCAAACAGGTGTTTCCCAAATAGATCAGGCGAGCGGTTGACTCCCCCTCGCCCGCACGGAACAACCAATACGCGCCAAAGGTCCATCCAGCACGAACATAATCTGTACAACAGTATAGCCAACTGTCCATTAGCATATTCCAATTTTATACTTCATTATTTTATATATATACAAAACTCAATTCTACTCTATCGATGTGGTGTTCGTTTACAACTCACAAATATGAACGGCACACAAGTTAAGTTTGCTTCTCTAACAATTTTATATAAAATGGCATACTAAATTAAACTGTAATCAAGATCATTTAACTAAATTGGCTTAAACTTTTTAACATTCACTCGGTATAACCTATTTCTATAAGGACGAATAGGTTTGAGTACGAACGATGTTACGATATCCAATTATTGCTGGCTTATATTCGGCTGGTATCTCAATGTGTTAAGGCCCAAGCAAGAGGCTCCAGTTTCTCGTATATTGACTGGTGCCTCAGTGGTTAAGGCCCAAGTAAGAGGCTCCAGTTTCTCGTTAATTGGCTGGTGCCTCAGTGGTTTAGGCTCAAGTAAGAGGCTCCAGTTTCTCGTTAATTGGCTGGTGCCTCAGTGGTTAAGGCCCAAGTAAGAGGCTCCAGTTTCTCGTTAATTGGCTGGTGCCTCAGTGGTTAAGGCCCAAGTAAGAGGCTCCAGTTTCTCGTTAATTGGCTGGTGCCTCAGTGGTTAAGGCCCAAGTAAGAGGCTCCAGTTTCTCGTTAATTGGCTGGTGCCTCAGTGGTTAAGGCCCAAGTAAGAGGCTCTAGTTTCTCGTATATTGACTAGTACCATAGTGGTTAAGGCCCAAGTAAGAAGCTCCACTTTCTCGTATATTGAATGTTGCCACAGTGGTTAAGGCCCAAGTATGAAGCTCCAGTTTCTCGTATATTGGAGTGGTGCCTCAGTGGTTAAGGCCCAAGTAAGAGGCTCCAGTTTCTCGTTAATTGGCTGGTGCCTCAGTGGTTAAGGCCCAAGTAAGAGGCTCCAGTTTCTCGTTAATTGGCTGGTGCCTCAGTGGTTTAGGCTCAAGTAAGAGGCTCCAGTTTCTCGTTAATTGGCTGGTGCCTCAGTGGTTAAGGCCCAAGTAAGAGGCTCCAGTTTCTCGTTAATTGGCTGGTGCCTCAGTGGTTAAGGCCCAAGTAAGAGGCTCCAGTTTCTCGTTAATTGGCTGGTGCCTCAGTGGTTAAGGCCCAAGTAAGAGGCTCCAGTTTCTCGTTAATTGGCTGGTGCCTCAGTGGTTAAGGCCCAAGTAAGAGGCTCCAGTTTCTCGTTAATTGGCTGGTGCCTCAGTGGTTTAGGCTCAAGTAAGAGGCTCCAGTTTCTCGTTAATTGGCTGGTGCCTCAGTGGTTAAGGCCCAAGTAAGAGGCTCCAGTTTCTCGTTAATTGGCTGGTGCCTCAGTGGTTAAGGCCCAAGTAAGAGGCTCCAGTTTCTCGTTAATTGGCTGGTGCCTCAGTGGTTAAGGCCCAAGTAAGAGGCTCCAGTTTCTCGTTAATTGGCTGGTGTCTCAGTGGTTAAGGCTCAAGTAAGAGGCTCCAGTTTCTCGTTAAATGACTGGTGCCACAGTGGTTAAGGCCCAAGTAAGAGGCTCCAGTTTCTCGTTAATTGACTGGTGCCACAGTGGTTAAGGCCCAAGTAAGAGGCTCCAATTTCTCTTTAATTGGCTGGTACCACAGTGATTAAGGCCCAAATAAGAGGCTCCAATTTCTCGTTAATTGGTTGGTACTTCAGTGGTTAAGGCCCATATAAGAGGCTCCATTTTATGGTATACTGGCTGGTATCTGAGAGCTTTAAGAGTGGTAGATTAATAACAAAAAATAAGAATGATGTTGATTTTTAATCAAAAATAAGTATTATATTTAAATAATTCTTCTTTAAACTGTTGCAAGATTGGTTTTTCTATATTACTATCTTTTTTCTTACAAAATAGACGACGCAAAATTTCATAAATCGTGGGCTGATTAGGGCATTAATGTCAATTAATAACACCACACAATCGCACATCAATGTTTAACAATTATTTTTATAACTATTAGAATCACTGTCATAGTTAGTATTTTATTTTTATCATTTATCATACAATCTTTTATCTACGTGATTGTTTAGTCTTTATTTTTTACTTTTCCTGATTTATAATTTTACTATTTTAATGATTATTATCATTATTATATTGTTCTGCTTATTACTATTATTAATTTTACTTTTATTTATTTTCTTTACTCCTTTTTTGCTTGTCTTATTGTTGCAGTTCTTGTTATGCTACTTGTTATTACTTATAGTAACACTTTGTTGTTTTTTTTGTTTTTTTTATATATATATTTATTGATGATCCTGGTTTTTTATTCTGTTCTGATTTATCTATTCGAGAGGGTTTTAGTATTTTAATTTGCATACAAAGCAGGTGTCGTTATGTTAGTTATATACAGCTATCTTCCTATCTAATAGTTTAATCATGCTAAAATGTTATTGTACGATTGGAGGGTATAAGTAAATAAATAAATGAACACCTCCTTCTTCCCCTGGTAACCCCTTCTTCTCTACCTGACGTAGAAATATCGAATGAAAATACTCGTTCCTGCTACATTTAGAGATACCAAGCTTTTTAGATAATTTTGAGATTAGCATTCTTCTGAAAACTATAAACGATAAACTGCAATAGTAAAAAATATATTTTTATTTAAATTTTCAGGATTGAAGAGTAACATTTTGATATTTTTTGTATCTTTAATCCCTTTCTAAGTTGACAAAGATACAAAAATAGGATAATGTATGCGGAGGTTGTTGCCAAGATTTTGGATGGCGTGTGAGCGTCAAGCCGGTTCGATTCGTTCAACTGGCCAGTCGCCCGGAATCGATATCGAAACTGAACCTAACTATGCTCCTTCCATTCGGTTTTCCGCTAGTTAAAACCAGACATCATGCTCCCAGTCCCCAGGTCCTTTCAACAGGATCGTATTGGAATTTTCACAAAATAAATAATCGATTTTATTTTTTCAAAGCAATTGGTAAAATTGTCCCTATAAAAGTTCTCAAGCAGTTAACAAATTAATGGAATACTGTATTTTACATTATACCACTGATTGCTTATTATAGAACATTCAAATAGAACCGAGATTTAGAACGCACCATATGGTGGAGTGTCTGATAGGGAATCATTGAGACCAAAAAAAGTATTTTCTCCCGTAGAACAAGATTCGTTCATACTGTATAGTTATGTACGGCAAGTTACAGTAAGCCGTATTATCACGGAACACAACAATACGTTGAACAATTGATGTCTTTACACAGTTGTAAGGGTTTTTTACTTTTGGATATTCTTTTGGCGGCCGCAGTATTCAATGTTTCAAAGTTTAGGGATATCTCACGGAAACAAATATCAAATTTGTACATGCAATTTAATATAACGGGAGAGCGAAATTTGGTCTGAGGACGAGTGATATAATACTGTCAAATAATCATGTAAAATAAAACGATGTTTACAACACAATTGACAGTAAAACTATAAAGTAGAGAAAGCCGACTAATTGAACAAAAACCGTTACAAATGGTAATCAAAGATCAAACGGAGCTCTGGTATCGTACATAAACAGGGAGCGCGACGTACGATCAGTGATTACCACAAAAGGTTTTTGTTCCAATTGACAGTCGGCTTTTTTCAGGAAGGTGTGAACGATTTTATTTACGTCAACCCGAATAAATGGGGGAACTGCCGCGGAAAAGGGCGCCATACAGTAACAGGTGATTTCCTCCGATCGCGAGTGCTGCGCTTCCAATTAGCGATATCAATGCCGCGCGCTCCCTTGTCAGATCGCCCATTTACTGCTGTTTACACTAACTTTATAAAACACTTTCCCTTTTTCCCAATGACAGCATATTTTTTACTAGAATTTGATACATTGTTTCAATTTTAATAACTCATCTACTGAATTATTTTCTTTAATATATGAGCTACTGGGGTTCCGCTAGTAACTGCAACTCTCTAACTGCGATTTTAACAAACTGGCAAACTGTAACATCCAAACGGCTTGTAACAAACAGCTGTCCGCATAGACTGGCCTACTTACTGACCTGCCTCTCACCTTATAAACAGTTTTACAACCTCGTTCAACTGAATAAATCTTGGTTATAACTTAATCTAAAAAAATTACTTATGATGTGAGTTGACCTTTTGGATTCACTCAACTTCAACAACGTAAGGATTTTGTCATATAGGGTGGAAACAAGTTCTGATGTACATAATTGTTAAAATTGTTGATATTCAACGAAAACTTCAACAAAGTTGATATTGTTTTGCAACATTTCAAACTCCCTCACCCCCAAAAATCATAAATTTATTTTCATCATTTTATTTTGTCATTTAGACTATAAATTGTGTTCAAAAAGGTTTATTTGACTGAGAATATTCGCACTTAAAACCCTATATAGACGACCCTGACACGGTGGCTGCTATGTGTGTTTAAAGTACACGCAACAAGGACCCCTTACATTTCTTTAATATATATTTGTGGTTATGCCAATTTAAATATTTCCTCGACCAATATCAGTGGAGTAGCCCAATTTAAATACTCCCTCGACCAATATCAGGCGATTAGTACAATTTAAATATTTCCTCGACCAATATCAGTTGAGTAACCCAATTTAAATACTCCCTAGACCAATATCAGTTTTCTAACCCAATTTGTACCCGATATTTTAATATTTTGTATTATAAGATTTATAACTATATTATTTATATTACTGTTTATTTGTAATAGTTATTTGTTTATATAGTTTTGTTAGTTCTTGGCATTGTTTTTTCTGTTTATTCTCAGTTGTGTAAATAAGTCATATTCGAATTGTTATGATTAAAAACGCCACAGAGTGCGACTATAGTTTATTTTGTAATTATTTGGACTTTGTAGTTACTTAAAATCATTTCTTGTGTATTTGCTGGTCACGCTACTTGTGAAATGTGACCAGTCTAATTCCAGAGGTGTTCCATTGTGTTTTGTATATATTTCCTAACTTACTGGAATAAATCATTACTTCATTTAAATTTTTCATCAACCAATACCAGATGATTAGCACAATTTAAAAATTTCCTCGACCAATAACAGTGAAGTAGCCCAATTTAAATATTCCCTCGACAAAATCAGATGAGAAGCCCAATTAAAATATTTTCTTGACCAATATCCGTTGACTAGCCCAATTTAAATATTTCATCAACCAATATCAGCTGAGAAGCCCGATTACATTATTTCCTAGACCAATATAATTGCAGTAGCCCAATTTAAACATTTCATCGACCAATACCAAATGATTAGCACAATTTAAATATTTACTCGACCAATATCAGTGGTTCCACTATCAGTTGAGTAGTACAATTTAAATATTACCTCAACCAGAACAGGTTAGTAGATAATTTTACAACCAAGTATGGCGTTTGTTTGAACCGATAAACCAATTGTATAATGAATGATACTGATTGGAAAATGAAGGACCATTACAGAACAAAAACAGAGAAGGTTGCGTGCGCAAATATTGGGCTGGGATTAAAAGGGCGGTTAAATCAATTGTCGGCCTCTCCACAGGCTTTAGGTGTGGATTGTTTACTACAAACACCAGCCCAGAGTGGGTGTCTGTTCCTCCCTAACTGGACACGTCATTTTATACACTTTTATTATGTGATTGGACTAGATTCTCGAATAGGTAATTTTCTACAATAAAAGATATTATCTACTAAAACAGATATTTAAATAGTCTATCACACCAACTCATTGAAAATAAATGGTTCCAAAGAATTCACACAAAAGTTTCCCCTATTAAACACTAAAAAAATCAAAACTTTAAAATTACCAGTTTGATTCCTAAATAAGTTTTTCGCACATCTAAAAAACTAGTCAAGTTAGAGAAACGTGATTTTTAGTAAAATATTTTTAATTGTAATTCAAAATCGTTGGAGCAGTTTTTGAGGAAATTCCAGTTTTTTATGCTTTTTACCCATAAAAATATAAAAAAACGAAAATTTAAAATAAGTGAAAAAACAGTCTGGAGATATTGGCTAAAAACACCTTCATACCAAATTTAAAAAAATTGTCCATCCATTTGGTCTCTAGCGAAGTGCACATACACACGCACAAACGGACAGACAGCATTTTTTTCAAAAAAACCACTTATTTGGGTTCAGAGGACCCTAAAATGGATTTTTAGACCAACCTGTAACAATTTTTTTTTTTACGATCACAATACTTTCTCAATGCTAACGGATATGGTAGAAAGTAAAAACATTAAAAATACAAGTTTTTAAAGTATGATTTACTTAGCTTTTTATATTTCAGTTCAAAAACAAATTTCCTAACTTTATTATTTCTACCTTTGTTACATTTATTAATATTACTATAATTTTTCATATTCTGCTTATTTAATATTTTTGCATACTGTAAATTTCTAGTTTATTATAATATTACTTTTTTTGATTATTTTCATAATTATTATATCTATATTACTATTAGCATTTCTTTTTATTGTTATTATATTTATTTTTTGTTTTATTGTTTGTCTTAGCCTTATTGTTGTGGTACATGTTGTGTGGTACAGCAACGAGCGGAAGATTTAATTTTGCTTTCATGTACCTATGTGAGTGGGTTATATTATTATTATTTTGTTTTAAAGCAAGGAGTATTTTTTTATTTTATTTAATACTATATATACTCATTAAGGCTGGCTAGTTAGTCTGTATTAACGGTCAATGCAATGTACATAAATAAACAAACTAGGCCTACTCTATTCAAGCCTACGTCATATATTTTAATTGACGTGGACTGGCTAGCTAGTCTGTATTAACGGTCAATGCAATATAAATTCGAGTGTATCGCAACACTTTAGCGATTGGATTATAACAGGCTGAAGCGATTAAATGTTTCGAAACCGAATGTAACACGGATCAGTTTGTACAAGGTCAAAAAACAAATGTGACGAGGGGTCGGTAAGGGGGATTGGCGGGGATTTGGTGCAACGAAACTGAGAACAAACAGTTCAAAAAGGGAAGTGTTGCAATATTAGCAGTCTGAGAACCGGTCTGCATCAAACTGTAGCAGGGCGTCTTGCCCTACCTGCAACATTCTTGCAGAACCATTAAATTACTCTAGCTAACAAGCAGAAAAAAACTAAAATCTTCACATCTTCGAGATCCTTTAATGACTATAATACCCACGCAGTAAATTAAATGTTGGGAAAAATGAAATTTTTAAAGATATTTTAAGTTTTTTTTAACAACAATATGTACAGATATTTAGTTTGTTTTGAATCGGTTATGTATATGTAGATTAAATATATTAAATTTAACTGTACCCGTATATGTACATATGTTAAAATAGATTTGATTCGATTATATATATATATTTATATATATATATATATATATATATATATACACAAACATACGGGTTGATTGAAAAGTAAGTTGCCCTTAACTTTTTTGTTAATTAAGATGTGAAATCTGTTTGCGGTAACCTTAGTAGATACAAAGGGCTACACTAATTATGATAGTTTTCAAGTTTGTGACCCTCGGGGGGAAGGGGTAACTAAAAAATGTCAATACTGTACCACTTATAGTATTCTAACAAATAATTTTAAAGGTCTTGGCTATCCACTAAAAAATACACTTAAAGATTCTACAGAGGCTGTCGGCCATGTTGTTTTTAATCCAAAAAGAACAATGTTATTTTCGAACCGGACGTACGATCACGCGTATCCAAACTAAACAGTTATTTTTAAACGGATTTTCCAAACAAATTGAATTTGATCAAGAATCAAATTGCACGTTGAAATTGCTTTGAGAATTGCTAATTAGTTTTATAGGAAAAATTAAAAAAATATTTAGTTTGAAGTTATTATTTTCACCTATTTTTCAAAACTAGGCGTAGACTATGTAGGCTATTCAAAATATCGAAGCAAACCCAATAAGCAATACGACAACATTTAAAATGACATCTCATACACAACTTTTGGTCAATAAATAAATAAAAAATATGGACTCACAAATAACATTGTTCTTTTGGAATTAAAATCTGTGGTCGACAGCATCTGCAGACTCTTAAAGATTTGAAATCGAACCACTCTAGAAGAAATGGCGGCCTCTCAAAGGTTTAATCCCCTTACCTCTAGTGACCCTGTATATAAGGGTGTTCATAAAAACATCTTCAAGACTACTTACATGTAAACTAACAATAAACATATGTCCTAAAACGCTTAGTTTTTCGTCTTTATGTCTAGATGTGTTTTTTACATAATTTATCATATCTTAGTAACCCCTGAAGATATTATCTCAAACCCGGTACATGTTTCAGGAGTAATAAAACCTAACTCAATATACAGTATCAAGTGTCTACTCTGTGCCATTTCAAAATGGCGGCTATGTTTAGTTTTAAAAGCTTAAGATAAAAAGTATAAATTTGTCAAGATACAGAAAAATTTTAAAAATTAGTTTTCTAAAATGTGACACAACGATTGTTAAGATAGAAACATTAATAAATTAATTATACGTTTTGATTTTCGTAATACAGTACATGCTAATTGCATTAGATTGCCACAATATTAGCATATACTGTATTACAACTTATCCATTTAGTTTGTTTTGGATTAATTATAATATTTGGTTAATTTACAATGTTGTGTTGAACCTTACCTACAAATTAGGTTTTTATAATTAGCATATTAGCCTACTTGTTGGTAGAAATACAAAGAAATGAACGTCACACAACACAAAGTTATAACAGTATTAGTACACAATGTACAAATATTATGATGATCGATTTCGGTAAACCATGTTCCTTTCCTTCGTTGAGATATTTACGAAGGAACCAAGCTATCAAGAATTCCTCCATGAGTCTCTCTGATCTGAGGATTTCGTAGAGATATTTACGAAGGAACCAAGCAATCAAGAATTCCTCCATGAGTCTCTCTGATCTGAGGCTTTCGTAGAGATATTTACGAAGGAACTGAGCTATCAATTATTCCTTCATGAATCCCTCTGATCTGAGGATTTCGTCAAGATATTTAGGCCTACGAAGGAGCCAAGCTATCAAGAATTCCTTCATGAATCCCTCTGATCTGAGGATTTCGTAGAGATATTTAGGCCTACGAAGGAACCAAGCAATCAAGAATTCCTCCATGAGTCTCTCTGATCTGAGGATTTCGTAGAGCTATTTACGAAAGAACTGAGCTATCAATTATTCCTTCATGAATCCCTCTGATCTGAGGATTTCGTCAAGATATTTAGGCCTACGAAGGAGCCAAGCTATCAAGAATTCCTTCATGAATCCCTCTGATCTGAGGATTTCGTAGAGATATTTAGGCCTACGAAGGAACCAAGCAATCAAGAATTCCTCCATGAGTCTCTCTGATCTGAGGATTTCGTAGAGCTATTTACGAAGGAACCAAGCTATCAAGAATTCCTTCATGAATCTCTCTGATCTGAGGATTTCGTAGAGCTATTTACGAAGGAACCAAGCTATCAAGAATTCCTTCATGAATCCCTCTGATCTGACGATTTCGTTGAGATATTTACGAAGGAACCGAGCTATCAAGTCTTCCTTCATGAATCCCTCTGGTCTCAGGATGGTAAACGTGGTTTTTCCAAAATATGTCGCCATAATATTTATACATTTGTTTACTTACGTAATAAATTAGTTTTGTGTGACGTTCTCTTGTTTTTTAGCCACTAATCTTCAGAATAAAACTACAATTTCCTCGTTATTTCAAACTATTACTGTACCAAACAATGTTCAATTAAAAAAGAAGACATTAGTAGACGGTTGATTTTTATATTATTTAATTTAAACATTATAGTTTATTAATTAATTATTTAAAAATTAGACAGTGAATTGCCCAAGAAAAGTTCGTTTGAAATGATATCATTACAATGTCATACTTTGTTCACGAAGAAAATAAAATGTCGGACTTCAAAACTTAAAATTTGACTGGCTGAATGTTGTATTTTTAATGCAATATGCAGTTATTTTAACGAAGTTGTTAAAATAAAAAATTTTGATTTCTTTTAAACTTGATTTAATACTTTTATATTATTGTTTTATATTTTTCTGACTATATTAGTCTAATGCTATGATTTTTGGTTTACTATGACTGACAACGTAGCTTTATGCAATATGCCTGTTATATATGCTGCCTCAACTGAAGACGAGCAAGGGGCACTCAGAAACATTATATCAAATTTGTTAGTCATACGATGACAATCGTCTTTAGTGGAATGTTTGTTATCAAAACAACACAACTCGGTTAACGTAATATCTTGAGTTATTTAGCTCAAAGTATGATTTTGTGATTTGCCTTGTTGTTTTTACTATTCTTTTCATATTACAAATTTGGTTGTTAATATACAATAATAGCATATCAATGCAGGTTGTTTTGCTTTTCATTCATCGAAATCTCTCGTTATATTGTTGTTATCTTGCTTATCATGGACCACTATAATATGTGTGATTTGTTATTGTTAGCAATTTTAATTTAAGTTATTGTATTTCTTCTCACATCTATAAATTTGTTTATGAAAATGGTGTAGTAATAAATAAATGAGAACTTTTTACACAAAGAAAGCCAATATTACGTAAATACTTTCAAATGGAAGATAAAATAAGTTAACATGCATATTTCGCGTTGCCAAGTAAAATAAGTCGGCACTAGTGGCTATTTGGGGACAAAGTGTTGAGGAGATTGTATGCGATATGTTCTATTCTCAGCCCTCTTAAACCAATATGGCGACCGACCAATGGTTACCATCGACGTGAACATCACTAGAGAAGTCTGGGGTGTCAATGTTGGTTGGTAATCAGTGTCCGGATGTTGTGTAGGGAAGATACATGAATATCAGACATGCTTGAAAATTGGCTGAACATTAGACCAGTACTACGAGGTTCGTATTCCACGTAAAACTGTAAGTCCCTTTGTTGGCTATTGGGCATTAAATATATGGCTCTTTCTAAGGAAAATTTGAGGTTAGTTAGTAAAAATGACTACACTCGTTTATCTAAACTCAGTCGTTCCTCATATTCGCTCTCTACGATCGGTGTCATAGTGATCTATCAATGCTGTATATATAAAAACGAATATATGTGTTTAAGGCATTATTAAACCACTCATCGGATCGCCATGAAACTTAGAGAAATTGTATAGTTAACTCCTGGGAAGGTCTGTTCACTTCCAACTCAAGGGCTCCACCCCAATGGCCTTTAAAGTTTCAATGATAATATAATGGAGTTACTTTATTTATTTGACACCATCAACTGATAGATGAAACAAATAAAATGAACACTTTGAAATAGTATAAGTGATGCTTATTGAAATTTTACATCTAAAATAAACTAAAACATAACTATTTGTATGTTTATCCTGTAGCAAGGCACGGGTAAACAGATAGTGATTAATAATAATGACATAGTATTTCTTCCAGATCAGCGAAAATAAAATAAAAATTAAATAGTACAATAATTGGTATGTTTATTGTTTGATTGTGTCTATGTGGAGATAAAAAGAGGACAGTTTATTGAGATGATGGACGGGGGGGGGGGGGAGTGAGGGTGGAGAGAACGAATGTCAAATGACCTCGCAGTATCGGATGTGGCGTTCTGGCGACAAAGGACCAAAGATCAAAGCTCATCGCGATCACAATCCGATAAAGTCATTTAATGACTGGCAAAGGCAAAGGCCACCATCTTTAAAGTCACTCATGAATTATCGGTGGCTTAGCCGATTCGCTATTACAAGCAAATTCCGTCTCTTTCAGACAAGTCAGATGTCATACGTATCTTTGCGAGCGACCAGTTAATTATGCCGAACTCGGTACGTTTGATTTACGTTTGTAGGACGTTTTGTCTACGTTCAATGGACTTGTGCTTTATTTCCTCATTACTGACAGCCCACTTGAACTATCTCTCAAATTCATTAAACATTTTGTACAACATCAGAGCGTTATGTTTCGATTAACTGTGTAATGTGGTTTTTTTTCTTCCTTTACTAAGGTTTGAACTTTTTTCATAAATTCTTATTCTTCAACGGCATAACTATTATATAACACATTTCATAGACAAGAAAAACACGAAGTGGAAGGATTCGGACTGCGGAAGCCTTTTTAAGGTTTGAATCATCAACTGAGCTAAATTTCGATATTGCTAAAGGCACTCGTTGAATAAAGATCGCAAAGGCCTGCAGGCTCATGTGAACAAGCGAATACAGCAGTCAAATACACAATGGCACAATAATATAACTAAAAAAAAATTAATAATAATAAAATCACAAAAAAATGTCACTAGCAATAAGAAATATAGTGAAAAGCTGATAAATAGTGAAAAGGCACTATAAAAGACCGAAAGTTGCCTACGATGGTAAGAAATTATGGAAAAAGTTAAAAACTTAGTAAAGGAAGCAAAAAGGTAAACCTCAATTTAAAATGGTAATTGAACTTTTAAGTTAACCTGTAAGTTGTTCCCAATTTATATTTTTAATAATTAAGGACTTTTCTTCCACCTAAACTATTGATTCAATATGTTTATAATAATTTGACCTGTTTCCGTTATTTTGAATTATTCTATAGTGTTAAACTATTCAGGCTGAAAAATGTATATATTGCATGTTGTACGTAACTACATTCATACGAGTATTGTAAGTAAAGTTCATTTTTAAAATTGCTTAAAGTTGTTATTTTAAGTTATTCATATGTTTTGTTAATTAGCCATACTCCTCATCGCACACAGATAACCAGTCTAAGTGGGGAGAATATTCATTATTCACAGTATATGTAGCCTATTTATTGAAAGTCGGCACTGGTGGCGCAGTGCTGTAACCCAACTACTTAGGAACACGTGTTGTGGAAATCGTAGGCGATAGGTCCTATGCTCGGTCCTTCTATACTTCTATCCTGGTTGCTATCACTGTGGACACTACTAGAGAAGTCTGAGGTGTCCATGTAGGATGGTAGTCAGGGTTCAGATGTTGTGTAGGCCAGAGAACTGAGTATCAGGCTTGTCAGTTCAGATTCAGATTTCAGATATTTATTTGTCACATAATAGTATTACATAGTGCAGTAATTGCTGCTGTAACATATGACACGTCTTATGAACTAGGATTTAGTCTAGTCTTAAAATTAGATTTTCTGACACTTATACAGTAGGACCTTGATAAGTCGAGCCTCAATATCTCGAATTCCTTGATAACTCGAAATTTTTGTAATCCCCTTCAACTCCCCATAACACTCAATACAAAAAAGGCCTCTATAAGTCGATTTTTCATAAATTATGGCCTTGATAACTCGAATTTTTAGGGTTTTCAAAGTCGTGGGTTTAACCTCTACAACTCGAAGTTGGATGGTTGGTCACCTCTATAACTCGAAGTCAACCTCTATAAGTCGAATTTCGCTCAGAGTGACCTCTATTACTCGAAGTTTTAGATATATTTTTCTACTTGAGATTGTTCTTTGTTTGCAACTAGGTCAACACCCCTCCTCCCTCTTGTCCGGTATCGCGCGCAAACACAAGTCACCACTTGCACCTGTCTAGCTGACTCACCCCGCACCGCATTGTGTTGTTGTCATCGCCAGTGAGAGGAGTGCAGTAGTGCGTGAAGCGTTTATTACACAATACAGTAGTGCGTAAGTCATGTCGGTGAAACGTAAGCTAAAAACTTTAACGTTTGAGGAGAAGAGGCAAGTGTTGAAAGCAGTTGACGAAGGTACGAAGAAGAAAAGTGAAATAGCCAAGTCATTCGGTATTCCACCCAACACATTGTCAACAATTCTGAAAAATCGTGGAAAATATGAGAGTGACAGTAATGTTTCAATGGTGACAAAGAGGGTCAAAGGTTTTTTTTTTTACCAGTGTACCAACATGATATCTTATGTAGAATACGACGTAGTGGGCTCTAATATTCGAGTTATAGAGGCTAAGTCAATGAAACTTCGAGATATAGAGGTTCTAAGAGAAACTTTATTAGGCATTACTGGACCTCTATATCTCGAATTTTCGGTCATTTTACCTTGATAACTCGAACCTCACTAACTCGAAAACCTCGACAACTCGAATTTTCAACAACCCCCTTCAGATTCGAGTTATCAAGGTCATACTGTATTTGTTTTATTTACTTATATTTATGAATTTACAATGTTTGATAAACGTATTTATTATTTACATATATATACACATATACACACATACATACTTACTGACTATTGGGCTATAAACGGGTCCTTCTAAGGAATTGTCGACTTTAGTTAGTAACAATGACTACACTCGTTCGCCCGTCATATTCGCCCATATCTTCACGATCGCCGTCTTAATAATTAATATTTTATTCCACAATGGCACGTTTTTAATTGAATTTAACTTAATATTTAGAAACATTGTAAATATATCACCAAAACTGTATAATTATTCATTATTCACTCATAAGAATATAATACGATTCAACAAAATAAGAGTTATTCGTACGGTTTTGTAGTGATATTGTGAGTATTTCCTTTAATTTAAAATTGTCAAGAATGACAAAATAAAATTCACATATATACTTAAAAAAATATATAAAAATAGGTACTCAAATTTTTATAAAGCCCTATTAGTGGTTAACTATAATAGTTCTTCGTCTATTAAATGTCGCTTCAATTTTTATGATTTAGGTACGAATTATTGAAATAGAAAGCAATTTTTTGAAATTTGTCGTAAAGAAAAACGATCCCCTATTATCTCTCCGATTTTCAGAAAGACTATTTATAATTTGTTTTTTTGTTATTTATTTATTATGTATGAATTATAAATGTACATAATAAATACATAGCATTAAAAATTATTATTTATTGAGTGGTTTAATTTAATTTAGTTTGTTTTGTTGGATGTTAAATTCCTAACATAACACTTTTGTTTTACTTAAAAAGTATAACATATCTATATATTAGACTGTTTTTACTATTATTGTTATTTTTTTTATTTTATATTATTATTAGACCTGAACTTTTACTAATTTCTTGACCGCATGGTAATACCTGCATAGTAATATAAATTTTACACGGTTTTAGATTTGTAAATAGCAATTTTTATTTTTGTAATGTTCACTTTAAAATTTTTATTTTGAGTTTTATTATTAGTTTATTTATTGTAAATTTTACCAAGTTCACTGAGTCGTGCCTAAATATGTTCTATGTATTAACATTATAATTCTTTACAACATACACTAATTGATAAATTTTTATTGAGTATAAATTATCTAGTTTTTGTTTTCAGAATGACCGTAACTAAATATAGGTATAAGGTTACCTAACCTAATAATCGAAGTTCATTGGTCAAGGAGTGTTTGGTTATTTACGTTAATTAGGCCCAGTTATAGGTAGGTATATGGCATTGTAAATTATTGCATAAATATAGCAGTGTAAACACTAAAAGTTGATACTCGGAAGGCAGTGTTAACAAGAAACTGAACTACTAAACTGATCAAGTAGGCCTAACTTTAACAGAAGTTGTAAACTTTCTCTGGGTCTATGGGTATTCCCAGTGGGCTATTTAGGCATATTTAGTATATTCAGTACGTCTAAAAACGCTAAAATATTTGGTTAACCCTCATAGAAATGTTTTCCTTTATTGTTTAAATCTACCTTACATTTGCATAATATTGTAATCAATGTTGGTTGGAGTGAGTATGTCTGGTAATAGAAATAAACTATTTTAAGTGTCATATTGGTTTAACCGAGTTGTTTCTTATGAGAATATTTAAATTGGTATCGTTGGTAAAAACAAAAACTAAATCATAGCGACACTATTTTCCAATGATGGTGTCTAGTTTGACCCTCCCCTCCACGTCCAGGGGTTGGTTTGGTGGGAGGGGGGCGTAGGGCATCATGATAACACGATCGCTATACACTAAATAACAATAAGTAGTTTTATTGTGGCAATCGATGATAGTAAGTTGTTATAAGAAAGAGTGGAAGGAGGTTGGGGGCCGGGCCAGCGCGGTAGGTGGTGCTGCGCCGCGGCGGACCTTTCAACTATACGCCACTCGTTCACCGGCCCGCCTAAAGTCAACATGTCCTCTCTCATCGTACCCCCTCCGCTATCGTGCCCATACCCACACCAATATCCACTACGTCCGGTCTAATGACGGACATGCGATTGCCGGGATCGCCTTAATCCCACTAATTAAAAATAATTTAGATAGAATATACATTATTTAAGAAACATAATTGTTGTCTCAGAAGAAGAGAAAGATACTTTTAAAGACATAATTAAAAAAGGAAAACAGATTTAGATAATGTACAAATAAAAATACAATGTGGTTTATTCAAATAACTTCAGACAACCACCACTGGAGAGTACTGACCATACTAAAAAAGTTTAATAAATAAAATACAATATATTAACAACATCTCCATTGACTATGCAGTTCTATATATATTTGCAACTGATTAAATACTATAAAACAAACAAGCTTTTGAAAATTAAGCAACAAAATAAATTTTAATGAGTCTCTACACCAAGTAAAGTGTAAAAACTTTAGAAAAGTGTTCAGTGCTAAAGTCGCAATTCAGTTTTCACCATGTGTGACTGCATATTTAAATTAAAAGCTTATCCTAATTGCTGAAATTAAAAAAAAAAATATTTTTAATGTGTAGTGACAATTTAGGACTGTCAAAAGTAGTCAGCATCTGTAGAAAATACAAAATAGCTAATTTTTATGTATGGACGTCTGGTCGGAAATCAGCTCCTGACGAGCGACTTTGGCAAAAAAATAATATTGAAGAGTATGCGCTTGTTCTGAATAATATGTTAATCTCCGAACGAATGTCAAACGAACGTTGTACAGACTAAATACAGAGTGGCCACACATCCATGAGAATAAGCGAAGACGAACAGTCTACAAGTAGCATATGACGAATAGGCTACACACATTCAAGATAGTAAGCGAAGGCGTACAGTTTAAAAGTAGCATATGACGAATACACACATTCAAGATAGTAAGCGAAGACGTACAGTCTACAAGTAGCATGTGACGAATACACACATTCAAGATAGTAAGCGAAGACGTAGGCCTATAGTCTACAAGTAGCATGTGACGAATACACACATTCAAGATAGTAAGAAAAGACGAACAGTCTACACGAAGCATGTGACGAATACACACATCCTTGATAGTAAGCGAAGACGTACAGTCTACTAGTAGCATGTGACGAATACACACATTCAAGATAGTAAGCGAAGACGTACAGTCTACAAGTAGCATGTGACGAATACACACATTCTAGATAGTAAGAAAAGACGAACAGTCTACACGAAGCATGTGAAGAATACACACATCCTTGATAGTAAGCGAAGACGTACAGTCTACAAGTAGCATGTGACGAATACACACATTCAAGATAGTAAGAAAAGACGAACAGTCTACACATAGCATGTGACGAATACAGACATCCTTGATAGTAAGCGGAGACGAACAGTCTACACGTAGCATGTGACGAATACACACATCCTTGATAGAAAGCGAAGACGAACAGTCTACAAGTAGCATATGACGAATACACACATTTAAGATAGTAAGCGAAGACGAACAGTCTACAAGTAGCATATGACCAATACACACATTCAAGATAGTAAACGAAGACAACAGTCTACAAGTAGCATATGACCAATACACACATTCAAGATAGTAAGCGAAGACGAACAGTCTACAAGTAGCATATGACCAATACACACATTCAAGATAATAAGCGAAGACGAACAGTCTACAAGTAGCATATGACGAATACACACATTCAAGATAGTAAGCGAAGACGTACAGTCTACACGTAGCATGTTACGAATACACACATCCTTGATAGTAAGCGAAGACGAACAGTCTACAAGTAGCATGTGACGAATACACACATTCAAGATAGTAAGCGAAGACGTACAGTCTACACGTAGCATGTGACGAATACAGACATCCTTGATAGTAAGCGGAGACGAACAGTCTACACGTAGCATGTGACGAGTACACACATCCTTGATAGTAAGCGAAGACGAACAGTCTACAAGTATCATATAACGAATACACACTCAAGATAGTAAGCGAAGACGAACAGTCTACACCTAGCATGTTACGAATACACACATCCTTGATAGTAAGCGAAGACGAACAGTCTACAAGTAGCATGTGACGAATACACACATTCAAGATAGTAAGCGAAGACGAACAGTCTACAAGTAGCATATGACGAATACACACATTCAAGATAGTAAGCGAAGACGTACAGTCTACACGTAGCATGTGACGAATACACACATCCTTGATAGTAAGCGAAGACGAACAGTCTACAAGTATCATATAACGAACACACACTCAAGATAGTAAGCGAAGACGAACAGTCTACACCTAGCATGTTACGAATACACACATCCTTGATAGTAAGCGAAGACGAACAGACTACACGTAGCATGTGACGAATACAGACATCCTTTATAGTAAGCGGAGACGAACAGTCTACACGTAGCATGTGACGAATACACACATCCTTGATAGTAAGCGAAGACGAACAGTCTGCCAGTAGCATATGACCAATACACACATTCAAGATAGTAAGCGAAGACGAACAGTCTACAAGTAGCATATGACCAATACACACATTCAAGATAGTAAGCGAAGACGAACAGTCTACAAGTAGCATATGACCAATACACACAATCAAGATAGTAAGCGAAAACGAACAGTCTACAAGTAGCATATGACCAATACACACATTCAAGATAGTAAGCGAAGACGAACAGTCTACAAGTAGCATATGACCAATACACACATTCAAGATAGTAAGCGAAGACGAACAGTCTACAAGTAGCATATGACCAATACACACATTCAAGATAGTAAGCGAAGACGAACAGTCTACAAGTAGCATATGACCAATACACACATTCAAGATAGTAAGCGAAGACGAACAGTCTACAAGTAGCATATTACCAATACACACATCAAGAAAGTAAGCGAAGACGAACAGTCTACAAGTAGCATATGACCAATACACACATTCAAGATAGTAAGCGAAGACGAACAGTCTACAAGTAGCATGTGACGAATACACACATTCAAGATAGTAAGCGAAGACGAACAGTCTACAAGTAGCATATGACCAATACACACATTCAAGATAGTAAGCGAAGACGAACAGTCTACAAGTAGCATATGACCAATACACACATTCAAGATAGTAAGCGAAGACGTACAGTCTACACGTAGCATGTGACGAATACACACATTCAAGATAGTAAGCGAAGACGAACAGTCTACACGTAGCATTTGGCGAATACACATATCCTTGATAGTAAGCGAAGACGAACAGTCTACAAGTAGCATATGACCAATACACACATTCAAGATAGTAAGCGAAGACGAACAGTCTACACGTAGCATTTGGCGAATACACATATCCTTGATAGTAAGCGAAGACGAACAGTCTACAAGTAGCATATGACGAATACACACATTCAAGATAGTAAGCGAAGACGAACAGTCTACACGTAGCATTTGGCGAATACACATATCCTTGATAGTAAGCGAAGACGAACAGTCTACAAGTAGCATATGACGAATACACACATTCAAGATAGTAAGCGAAGACGTACAGTCTACACGTAGCATGTGACGAATACACACATTCAAGATAGTAAGCGAAAACGAACAGTCTACACGTAGCATTTGGCGAATTCACAAATTCTACATAGTAAGCGAAGACGAATCGTCTACACGCAAGATGAGAGGAATACACATATTCTAAATAATAGTCTAGGCTATAATGAAGACCAATTGAATTCCGTTTGAACATTGCGTGGGTGGGAGAGGCCCTAAAGCGTGGATGTGAGATAGTGCATGTATATCTAACCTAATAATGTTTATAATTTTCTTTGCAAATAGGTTTAAATTATCTTTATTGATAACATATCTACGGTTATAAAACATTATAAAAAGTATCGGAATTTAGTAATTATCAAATCCTGGTTTGCAAAGTTAGGTTCACCTGTAAGATGAGACAATCTATTTAAGTAGCGATAAGAGTAGAATTAAATAAATGTTCAATTTTGAACAATTTAACATTATAGGAACAGTTAATGCATTTTGACATTGTTGCAATTACAGTCTTGCGTTTCAATGACTTGCATCCAGAAACCCCGTCCCGCAAGCAGCGCCGTTCCCCGGGGAACCTGTTATACTTTTCCCGATGATATTTTTGTATCCCTCCCACAAAACAGTGCTTTTGAGACCTCTTGTGTTATACGATTTTATCGCCAAACACTGATTGCGCCAATATTCGGCCCCAAGAGTGCGCAAACAATGCGATTGGCCGCAATTGACATTTATTATTTTACCTTTTTAGAAGACTTTTATACATGGCGAATACGACAAAAGATTTACCAGTACGCGTATAGCGTTGATCCCACTACAATCAGCTAATGTTTGAAACATTTTCGGGATAGATTCGGCACTAAGGTTTTCGGGATATTAGGATATATGAGAATGGAGTGGTCACAAACACATCGTTAGGCAACAGGCCTACTGCATAGCCTAATATAGGTATACCGAAATATGAAATTTCGCTTATTTTGGCAATAAATTCTCAAATGAAATCAGAGTGTCGGAACTTCTTGTGCTGTAAATATGTAGGTATTGTATATCGAATGCATTTTAGCAATTGGATGAAATGATTACTCAGGCTAATGTTGGTCATGCAAGTTACATAGACTACACTGAATGCACTACTTATATTCTGCTATAGACATCATGCCGGTGCCGAACAAGCAACACATTATCAGAAGCCCATATGTAACGTTTTATAATTACTAATTCTACTTTTAAAAAGAAGGAAACCAATAGTTAACACAATATTTCAGATTTCAGTTTTTGACCAATAACATTAATATAATACTTAAATACAATCAAAGCCCAACATAACATATTCAAAAACTAAAAAAATTGTCCATAGACTGTAAATATTGTTTTGTACACAAAATGGAAGGAGAATTCTTTAAAATATTTTTATACAATCCAAAATTAATAAATAAACAAACATTACAATCCTTTTCGAGCAATAAAAATAAAATCACTATCTTCAGTATATATGTTTAAAACAAAATAATAAGTAAACAATAATAATAAAAAACCCCATCTTAACCAGTATAATTTATTTTTGTTGTACATTAATTTGATAGCATAAATTTATATTTATAAAAGTAACCGGACGGTAGTTATATTAAAAATGAATTAAGTACTTTTGCACATAATATTTTCAAATCTCATAACCTCAAATCTTAAACAAAGTAAAAACAGTAGGCCTAAAATAAGCATAAAATATAAGTTTATTCTTTTTCTTATATTAGTTTATATATACTTAGTTAGGCCTCATAAGTAACAATGTTTAAAGCTAAATTTAGCACTTGAATACAAAGAAAGTTAGTGCCAATATAGCGGGTTACTAATGGTATTTGTGTAAATTTTCTAAAGCCTGTGAAAATGTAAAGAAACGAATCTATAACTATAAAACGAGGTAAAACACTATAGAACGACACTAACAATGTCAACAAGAAAAACTATGTTTAATAAAGCCCTCACCAGGGGTCAAAAATTGGAACTCAATATGTTAACATTAAAAGCATAAAACAAAGTACCCACAGTAAAAGGGTTCATCAATAAACAGCATGACTAGGGTAAATAGGTTGTTCCATCGCTAAACAGCGTGACTAGAGTAAATAGGTTGGTTTATCGCTAAACAGAGTGACTAGAGTAAATAGGTTGGTTCATCGCTAAACAGTGTGAATAGAGTAAATAGGTTGGTTTATCGCTAAACAGTGTGAATAGAGTAAATAGGTTGGTTCATCGCTAAACAGTGTGACTAGAGTAAATAGGTTGGTATATCGCTAAACAGTGTGACTAGAGTAAATAGGTTGGTTCATCGCTAAACAGTGTGAATACAGTAAATAGGTTAGTTCATCGCTAAACAGTGTGACTAGAGTAAATAGGTTAGTTCATCGCTAAACAGAGTGACTACAGTAAATAGGTTGGTTCATCGCTAAACAGTGTGACTAGAGTAAATAGGTTGGTTTATCGCTAAACAGAGTGAATAGAGTAAATAGGTTGGTTCATCGCTAAACAGTGTGACTACAGTAAATAGGTTGGTTTATCCCTAAACAGTGTGACTAGAGTAAATAGGTTGGTTCATCGGTAAACAGTGTGACTACAGTAAATAGGTTAGTTCATCGCTAAACAGAGTGACTACAGTAAATAGGTTGTTTCATCACTAAACAGTGTGACTAGAGTAAATAGGTTGGTTCATCGCTAAACAGTGTGACTACAGTAAATAGGTTAGTTCATCGCTAAACAGAGTGACTAGAGTAAATAGGTTGGTTCATCGCTAAACAGTGTGATTAGAGTAAATAGGTTAGTTCATCGCTAAACGGAGTGACTACAGTAAATAGGTTGTTTCATCACTAAACAGTGTGACTACAATAAATAGGTTAGTTCATCGCTAAACAGTGTGACTAGAGTAAATAGGTTGGTTTATCGCTAAACAGTATGAATAAAGTAAATAGGTTGTTTCATCACTAAACAATGTGACTACAGTAAATAGGTTAGTTCATCGCTAAACAGTGTGACTAGAGTAAATAGGTTGGTTCATCGCTAAACAGTGTGACTAGAGTAAATAGGTTAGTTCATCGTTTAACAGAGTGACTACAGTAAATAGGTTGTTTCATCACTAAACAGTGTGACTACAGTAAATAGGTTAGTTCATCGCTAAACAGAGTGACTACAGTAAATAGGTTGGTTCATCGCTAAACAGTGTGACTAGAGTAAATAGGTTAGTTCATCGCTAAACAGAGTGACTACAGTAAATAGGTTGTTTCATCACTAAACAGTGTGACTAGAGTAAATAGGTTGGTTCATCGCTAAACAGTGTGACTACAGTAAATAGGTTAGTTCATCGCTAAACAGAGTGACTACAGTAAATAGGTTTGTTCATCGCTAAACAGTGTGACTAGAGTGAATAGGTTGGTTTATCGCTAAACAGTGTGACTAGAGTAAATAGGTTGGTTCATCGCTAAACAGTATGAATAAAGTAAATAGGTTGTTTCATCACTAAACAGTGTGACTACAGTAAATAGGTTAGTTCATCGCTAAACAGTGTGACTAGAGTAAATAGGTTGGTTTATCGCTAAACAGTATGAATAAAGTAAATAGGTTGTTTCATCACTAAACTGTGTGACTACAGTAAATATGTTAGTTAATCGCTAAACAGTGTGACTAGAGTAAATAGGTTGGTTTATTGCTAAACAGTATGAATAAAGTAAATAGGTTGTTTCATCACTAAACAGTGTGACTACAGTAAATAGGTTAGTTCATCGCTAAACAGTGTGACTAGAGTAAATAGGTTGGTTTATTGCTAAACAGTATGAATAAAGTAAATAGGTTGTTTCATCACTAAACAACGTTACCAAAGTAGGCCTAAATAAGCCTCTAGATCACCAACAGTGGTGTATTATTAGAATCAATAAACATACCGTATTAATTTTTTAAAATAGGGAGTCGTATCGCAGATTGCTGTTTGGTTAAGCAAAATTTGTATTGTTCTGGTGTTAAAACTGAGATTTTACTATAAAAAATGTTAAACACAGTCGACAAGGTTAACTGCAACCTTGGGAGTTGATGGTCGTCTCTGGCCTATTTCTGTCTCGTTGTCAACACACGAATTAAAATTGAAATAAGACAGAGAAATTATTTTTCTGAGATAACCTATTTACTTTATACATTATGAGTTATATACATATCAAGTAACTAGTGTTTACGTGACAATTAATGTCATTAACTAATCTGTCAATAAACTTATAGACTTTCACAGACTTTCTTATTGTTGTGTTATGTGGGAGATAAAACTGGTAAGGCAACTAACTTGATGTATCACATACAATGAGATAGGCTAATAAATATGTTGAAGTTTTGTTTCAATTAATTTGTATATTATAAAGCCAAATACCACTGACTGACTCATTCACTCAGTCAAAAAAAATTCTCAAAAACCACCGAACGGAATTACACGAAAGTTTAAATGAAGTTATCTTTAGTGGCGAAGGGATCCACTAAGAATTGATTTTTCGAAATTTCATTCCTAAGGGGTACAAACAGCCCCTCAAAAATTCCTTTTATCCATAAGAATAACATTGGGTTGATTTTAGTAAATTAATAACAGCTGTTTTGTAAAGAAATAAACATGTTTATTTTGTATGTTTGACATTATCCTATTGATGCATTAAGAGTTTAAACTTCAGCTGTTAAACAAACACAAATGAAATGAACACGTTTGAAATAGGCCAAGTAATACCATTGATTTTATAAGGGTAATACCATTGGGTAGCAACGCAATTGATAGTGAAAATAAATTGTGATTTTACGTTATACAGTTAATCCACTATTATTTGTGGTTAAAAGTCACTTGTCGAGGCCGATGGCCGGGGTGTATCGAGCGCAGAGAGTCGGAGTTGGCACGTACATGGGTGTCCCCTAGTTATGGGCTAGAAAATGGCAAAAATTAATATTATAAAAAAACTAAAGTTCAAGTCAAAATGGCTGCCGACGATCAAATCAAGGCGGAAAATAATACATTTTGCAGTTTATTTTGAATTTGCAACTAAGTTACGTGTTTAGCAATAGTGAGCGTGTGGAGTATATCATGTTTTGTATATCGCAGACGTTTTTACTAAGAAACATGCGCATTTATGACAAATAAGTTATTTAAGACTACCAAAGGCAAAATATAATAAACTTACAAGAATACACTCATTTTTAAAACTCGACCAAATTATATCTTTGTATAATTTCTCACAACAATTTTTTATTGGATTGTTTTATTTTATATGATTGATTGGATAAACTAATGATAAAAAAATATTTTTATCAAAATACTACGAAAATACTACGGTGAAAATTCTTTTACATCGAAAAAGTATTTAATTTACTAATGTATTTATCCTTAAATGTTAATAATACACTAAATAAAATGTGTTAACAGAAGAGTATTATAATCTACATTAAAATTTGTAAACCTAGTGTTTAAATATAAAAGATAGTGAATATAAATACTCGATCTATTTTCACACGGGAACTTGTAACCCGGATTTGTAAGCTATGTTCAGACCGACATCCACTTCTGGGCCTTCGGTCAAATTCACTGTGTATGAATCTGTAAATGATTTAAAAAGGCCAATAGGAAATTAAAAGGATTTTTTAAACCATCGAAAACTCTTATTACGGTTGGACCGGTGGTTCTAGACATCAAATAAGTATAATTGAATCTAGTTATTGTTAATAGTTCATTGAATCTCTGAAAAGAAGATAAACCTCTGTAAAATGTTTACATTATACTATATGTATTGGAGTCATGAGCATTTTGTATGTTCTTTTTTTGTGGATAAAAAAATCAATAAACATAAACTAGTCGAAATAGGACACACCAGAAACGGTCTGTGCGAAATAGGACACACCAGAGACGGTCTGTGCGAAATAGGATACACCAGAGACGGTCTGTGCGAAATAGGACACACCAGAGACAGTCTGTGCGAAATAGAATACACCAGAGACGGTCTGTGCGAAATAGAATACACCAGAGACGGTCTGTGCGAAATAGTAAGGGTCGTGATTTACGATTATGTAAATAGCACAGAATTACAAAATTTAGAGATTTTTTAAAAATTGTAAGATGCAAGGGTGATTAAAAGGTACCTAGTGAAATGAGGATTTCATATAAAACATATAAGGCACACTATTCTCTTTTAAAAAAGCACTTTGTTTTTTAAAAGAGAATAAAACACTTTTAAAACAATGTTCACGCACTAGTGAAGGTGTGAAATACCAAATCCTCTGCGGAATGACAACGAGGTGGACATTCATTTGAGATCTAAGTTTTTTCATATCTTTAATCTGCGATCCTTTTCAACAGATTTTGAAGGAAACACAAGTCCAGTAAGTGTCTAGTCCAGAAGACTATCAGTGGACTTCCGGACCGCCTACTCGACCCCGGACTGACCGGCAGTCCAATGTCCCACTATCTGGACTACCCTGATATCCCAGAGTCGCCGCTCTTCCTGGCCTTCAAAAACAACAATTCAATATCCTGTAACTGGACGACAGTGAGAGGCTGGTACTACAAAAATAAGATTCCCCAAGTGTGAGGCCTAAAAAAATAAGTTCGGTTTTTGTTGATATGGCTTACAAATACGAAGAGGAAAGCTGTGTGAGGCTGCTAATAAGCTAAGATCGGTTTTTGTAAGTAACGTTTACAAATACGAGGAGGAAAGCTGTGTGAGGCTGCTAATAAGCTAAGATCGGTTTTTGTAAGTAACGTTTACAAATACGAAGAGGAAAGCTGTGTGAGGCTGCTAATAAGCTAAGATCGGTTTTTGTAAGTAACGTTTACAAATACGAAGAGGAAAGCTGTGTGAGGCTGCTAATAAGCTAAGATCGGTTTTTGTAAGTAACGTTTACAAATACGAAGAGGAAAGCTGTGTGAGGCTGCTAATAAGCTAAGATCGGTTTTTGTAAGTAACGTTTACAAATACGAAGAGGAAAGCTGTGTGAGGCTGCTAATAAGCTAAGATCGGTTTTTGTAAGTAACGTTTACAAATACGAAGAGGAAAGCTGTGTGAGGCTGCTAATAAGCTAAGATCGGTTTTTGTAAGTAACGTTTACAAATACGAAGAGGAAAGCTGTGTGAGGCTGCTAATAAGCTAAGATCGGTTTTTGTAAGTAACGTTTACAAATACGAAGAGGAAAGCTGTGTGAGGCTGCTAATAAACTAAGATCGGTTTTTGTAAGTAACGTTTACAAATACGAAGAGGAAAGCTGTGTGAGGCTGCTAATAAGCTAAGATCGGTTTTTGTAAGTAACGTTTACAAATACGAAGAGGAAAGCTGTGTGAGGCTGCTAATAAACTAAGATCGGTTTTTGTAAGTAACGTTTACAAATACGAAGAGGAAAGCTGTGTGAGGCTGCTAAAAAAATGAGATCGGTTTTTGTAAGTAACGTTTACAAATACGAAGAGGAAAGCTGTGTGAGGCTGCTAATAAGCTAAGATCGGTTTTTGTAAGTAACGTTTACAAATACGAAGAGGAAAGCTGTGTGAGGCTGCTAATAAGCTAAGATCGGTTTTTGTAAGTAACGTTTACAAAAACGAAGAGGAAAGCTGTGTGAGGCTGCTAATAAGCTAAGATCGGTTTTTGTAAGTAACGTTTACAAATACGAAGAGGAAAGCTGTGTGAGGCTGCTAATAAGCTAAGATCGGTTTTTGTTTCTAAGGTTGCGAATGCGATGTGGACATCAGAGTGAGGCTAAAAAAACGATAAATAAAAAACGAACCTAACAGACTAACTAAGCTATCTAGCTAAGTTTGAAAAGAAAATTAAATTATTCTTCCTAAACAAAAGCTTTTACAGCGTTCTGGCGTATTTATCGTACAGTCGAAGTTATTGGAGCATAGAAGGTACATATTTTGTTCGCATTAAAATGTTTTGTAACTACCGACTTATTTCATACAATGTTTTGTATATTGTCATCGAAATAAAGAGTGTTTTATTTGATTTGATAACATCAGTTTTCGTTTCTAAGGTTGAGAAATGCTATGTGGACAGCGGTTTCAGGCTCCCAAAACTTACAATCCATCCAAGGACTTTACATAAGACTATTTGTTGATATTTTTATGATAAACAATATCTCATTTATATTTTTGTTTTTGGCTATATAAAGTTATAAAAGTACGCACTATTTTGATTTATCTCATTAGTCTAGTGGTGGTCAAGTTGTGATGCGTCTCTCTACGATGCCGTGTAGTCATGGCGGTAGGTCTAGGCGAACACGACAAAGAAAGTAGAAACCACTCACCTTAAGTAAGTTGTATTTTCGTTTGTTTCACCATATAATTACATCGTCATTTTTATTATTATATATCATTTTCGTTTCATTTTAACTGACCATTTACGAAAGAAACATGACTGTATACCTACAGTATGAAACATGTTGCATAGGTCTATCAAATAACGTAGGCAACATTTTAAGACTTATATTTATATTAGTCACTATATTATCACTACCAAACTTACTATTACTACTTTTGTTTACCTTATTTTATTACCATTTTTCGTATTACCTTTTAAACTTGTGTGTGTTCAGTCTAAGTTGGCTGCTGTTTTTCTTAGTTGATAAGAAAGAAAATAATAATAATGTTATTTTCATTGTTTATTATCTTATTTTTATTATTATTAGCATTTCTCATTATTATTATTTTCTATTGTGTTTTATTTTTACTATTTTCCTAGTATTATTGTTGTACGAGTAGTTCTTGGTAGGTTGCTTATTGTTAGTTATAATTGCTCTTTGTTTGTTATTGTTTTTTTTGTTTTTTTTCATGTTTATTGCTGATCCTGTGTTTGATTCTGTTTTCATCTATCTATATGCGTCGACCTAAGCATTTTTACTTTGTATTTACGCAATTTTTTTATTTGTTGATACTTTTTTACTACATATAGCCACTTTGTTTAGTTAAATTTGTATTATACCTTTGGAAGATATAAATTAATACATAACTAACAAATTAATTTTAACAAGTTTTTTTACGCCGAAACAAGTAGCTAATTTCCTCATGTAAGTTATCCACAAAATGTTAATAATACACAAAATAAAATATGTTAGTAGAAGGTCAATATAATATACATTCCAATATGTAAACCTAGTGTTTAAATATAAAAGATAGTGAATATAAATACCCGATATGTTTTCACACGGGAACCTGGAAACCGAATCAGTAAGCTATGTTCAGACAGACAGCCACTTTTGTGCCATCGGTCACTGTGTTATTAAAACAAAATTATTAGTGATGATTAAAATAAATAACTATCCAAGCCTACAAATGTGTTGAACTTATCTCGGGAACAAGATAATAGGCACTTTATTTACAAAACTAAGCAATATAGTCTTACCGGTACCAAGAATGATGAAGATAGTAAATATTATTAGGGCCTATATTTAGGATATTTGTGAATAAGTACAAATAGTAAATAGACTTATTTCAATAAATTTTATCAACTTGATTTTAATTAAAACGTGATTATCAACCCAATAATTACTAAACAAATATGAAATTCATACATTTATTCTATTTCTAAGCGAAATGCTTGCAAGCGATGTTTGGCCCTAAAATGATTCAAGTAGTTTCCAAAGATACAGAAGCCCCTTCCTATCCGCTCTGCGCTTGCCTTTGAAAGTGACTTGCCCGGCCGACTAGTTCAACTTGTAATATTTGATTACCCGGTTGAAACTTGTTTTTGCAAGACCTATTTCCCCAGTGAAAGTGCTATTCTTAAAGCTGCGAGCACTTGTGTGCTTTTACTATGAGACTGGTCGATTCGTTGGCTTATGTGTCTGGCTATACTCGTATATTCCCTCCTAGGAACGCATTCCTGTGTTTCAACCGTTATAATGTAGCCCACAATCTCCAAAACACGAGGCTGTCGAGTTTTTGGCGAGGGCTATGTTGGTGTTCCCAGTCGTACAATTTATGTTTTTGACGTGGACATGTTAATTATTCCCGAAACTATTAGGGCCTAAACAAATGGTAATTATGCAGTTTCGACTCAACAACACATTTTCCAACATTCTGAAATGGGTCGATAATTGGCTATATTTTCACGAGAGATGCTTTTAAATCTGAGGAAATTACGTTTTTTTACCGAAAAATAATAATAATAATAATAATAAACAATTACAACTTTTAATATTTGTGACATATTATTGTTAATCTAGACGATTTTTGTATCAAATTTTTATAATTCCACGCTTGTCATTACGCTGAAAACTAATTAAAAAATTATTTTTGTCTATGACAGTTATTTCTTGAGAATAACGGGAAAACTATTTTCGTGGCAAATCACGATTATCGGCTGTTACGTGATTTCTGTAAAGACCAACTCTTGACATAAAACAGTAATTAACACATATTGGCCCCGAACGAACGGCCGACAGGTTGTCCCGGAGGCCAGGCACCCGAACGAACGGCCGACAGGTTGTCCCGGAGGCCAGGCACCCGAACGAACGGCCGACAGGTTGTCCCGGAGGCCAGGCACCCGAACGAACGGACGACAGGTTGACCCGGAAGAACGCAGATCTCGACATTTTTAAGGATATGTTAAGTTAGGTTTGTAAAAAGTGTTAAATGGTTGAAAATAGTAAATCAATTACATATTCATGTTTAGTGAAAAATCATAATATGAAAAAAATATATTAAAATTACCATTTAAACTTTGTTTAGTCGTTTTCGAGTTTGTCTTTTTTAATTGTCTTTTTGTAATCAAGTTTTCCCATTTTCCAGCAAAAACGAGTTTTCCGTGCAATGACATTGTGTTTTCTTTAATTTTATTGAGGTTACTGAAAACTGCATAAATACCAAATTAACAAATAAACATGTTGTATACACCTTTAAAATAAACAAAATAACTAAAAACCCAAAAAAATTCGAGCCAATAATTTAGTTCTAAACCTAAAAAGCTGTCATTTCACATAGGCTTGTTTGTAAGAGAAATTGAATATATCATTGTCATTTTGATTATATAAATATAAGCTGAGAATGATGATAAACGTACTCATACAATGTATATTTTTATTTTATTGATACAACCAATTGGTTAAAATCAAACAAGTCTGTAATAATGTTTTCTCAAGTAGCTACATTTTTAAATACAATTAATATAACTATATACAACTTAGCATAATAAATAGAAAACTTGGACTTAAACAACAGATAAATGTATCAAAGTAAACACATATAGTATTAACGAATATTTTTACAATTCTCACAGCAACTATAATTCTGTTCGTTGATTTAATAGGCCTACTGAAGAAAATCAGCGAAATTTGGAGATGAATTTGCGATTTATGATGAGTCAAAACAATCAAACCATTTAAAAGGACTTTTGATTTGTTAACCATAGGTACGCTGGCAAATGTTTTTTAAAAATCAAATACAAATCCAAACGTTTGTACATATCCAAACACGGCAAAATTTCGCGAGGGATGAGGATTCGTCAGGCCGGCGGCAAAAGTACCTCTACTCACTTTTTGCAATCTTCCTTACATAATCATTTATTTTTTACTATATTTTTCTATATTAATATTTTTATTTTCAAATCGGTAACGAATATTGGCTCAAACATACCTCTACATTAAAAACTTATGATAAAATTAAGCCCTCTAGTAAAACCATGATTGAAAATAAAAAAAATTTACTATTACATTGTATATTATACAAAGTAAAATGCATATGTAATATGTTAACAGCATTAAACATTTTTATTTACTGGAAAATCAGTAATTATAAATGAATACAATAAAGTTTGAGTGCTCTACACTATAACATGGATGGTTTGTTAGTCTTTATGGCTTTTTATATAAAAAATTAACAATAACAATTTATGTATGCAATTTAGTATTTAAATATTGCAATAAAAAGGAAATCTTTAATGAAAAAGGCCATCTTTTACAATTTTATTGGTTAAATATTTGGCCTAACAATAACAGAAATACATTTATTGATATTTAGAGATGATGATGACGTTGATGATTTAATTACAAAACTGTAATCTGATTATATACTTTTTCAGGAGTATCTTCCATAACAATATTTTCAGCACATTTTCAAACATTATAGTAACATATACTGAAAGATTAACATTAAAAAACAAACGACACGTCTCTTTACAAAATGTACAATATTGTTAGGCCTTTTGATCACTATATCAATTAATTGTTATTGTTGATAATGTTAATAATATAAATGTTTTTCTTCCAGCTTTGTAGTAAATGAAGTCCAGGTATCATTTTCGGTTCACCAAAAATTATCATTTAATTTAAATTTGGAAAAGATGATATTAATTAGCAATGATATATTTGCATATAACGCCAGACAGATAGAATAGAATATAGAACATTTTTAAAAAAAGTTGATAGTAAATTGAAAATAAATCAACATTACTTCATCTTCTGGTAAAGAATAACAGATTTTTTACAGAATAGTTAAATGAAATGTAATTAAGTTAGTATATAAAATATATTGCATAAATTCGCTAAAACAGACGCAGAAGATTCCAATATAAGACATAGGCCAATATTGCATAAGTATGAAAAATTATTCTGAGTTAAAACAAATTATTAAACTTTATTTTTCAATCTTGCTCATGTTAGTTGAATATTATGCACTGCTAGGCACTTACCCGAGAAAATATTGAAACAAATACTTAATTCTGGAAATTGTTATTGCATTTTTCTTTTTGCCGTGTCGTTCCGTGTGAGATGCCCCGTACTCCAGGATTGATTCTTTTTCTTGAGATCGTACTGTATTTCAATTCGTGAATATTTCTTATCTTCGTTAATTCATTGGAATGAACATAGTTATATTTTGCATGTTAAGTATAAAGTAGCGATTTATATTCTGTAAAAAACTGAAGTGAAGTCCGTTCTTACGGAAGATTTCAAACAATTCGTGAAAGAAATTTTGGTTAACTATTACTGATTATATAACATTAACTCTTTATACATAGAATAAATAAAATGTATTAATTTAATAAAGTTTGTACCATTATATTTCAATTTGATGTTGACATTTCATTCTCCACTCTTCACATTAAAAATAGTCACAAAAAGTACCAGTAACTTTGTTTTTGCAGATGAATTCAGACTTGCATCGGTCTTTTGTACACTTTTAAAATTAATAACATATTTAGTAAATTTAATAAAGTCACTTTTTCAGTTAAAATATTTGGCAAACTATGCCTGTAATTTAATTGTATATTTAAATTATTTTGTATGGTATATAACTCATTTATCATTTAAATATTTTTTCCAGGGCGTCATATTAAAATGAAGTTTAATTCAGTGAAAATAATTATTAAATTGGCGAATAAAATCGAAAGGATCGGCAAATCAACACTGTTAGACCGTCTTCATGAGAGATACTTGAATTTGCGTAGAAAACTGTAGATTGAACAAACTTATGAACTTATTGTCTTTTCTTTATAACTTAAATCACTCACAGATTCTTCAACAGCTGTTTTGTTACTGTGACTCACTTGAAAATTTCAATAGTAAACGTTAAAACCAATAAAGAAATTATTTTCAATTCATTGTTTTGAATTAGTAAACAATATTTACTAAACACTTGAAAAAATTAATAAATTTGAGCAAATATTTCACTCTAAAGTCTGTCCATCGGATTTCATATTGTAAAACACTTACATTTATTAATAATTTAAAACAAACAAGGTGTTATTTATAGTTTCTTGATACGAATTAGTAAGATATCAATAATCCACTTGATAAAATTAATAAATTTGAGAAAATTTTCGGCTACACTTTGAAGTCTGTCCATCAGATTTATTAATTCAAAACACTTGCAAATAATAATTATTTATAAACAATAAAGAGTTATTTACGAATTCTTGTTACGATTAAGTAAAAATATTCACAAGCCTCGTAATAAAAGTAATAAATTTGAAAACAATTCTTCGGTTACACTCTGAAGTTTATCCATAAGATTTAATGTTTTAAAACACTTGCAGAAATCGATACCACGAACTATAAGTAAAACTGCGTTAAAAGAATGAAACCATAAACACAAACACACGGGATTATGTTCATTTTATATAAGTTTGTACGGTATTAAACACTGTGATCAAATCCCATTTTTATAGAACATATAACACGAATATTTTATAGTTTCTTGAAGAAATTTTCTTGCTTTATAACAGTTATTTGATTTTTATTTTTAAAATCACTTTTTCAATTAAAAAAATATATGTTCGTATACACACTTATGCTTGTTTATGTTATTGTAAACACAAAATGATGGATGAAGGGGCGATGTTTGAGTCTGAAGGCTTACGTAGTACGGCCACTGGGGTATATTGTCGTACTAGGGCAAGATCCGCGCTGCGCCGTGCCGCACAACCACTCAACACATTCACACACTACAGCAAAGTTCACTGCACTACGGCTACAAGTTTGGAAAATGACTGTACGGACCATTTCACCGTCTCACGTACAGCATTTCCAACTACAACACTCAACAGTTTTCAGTCCAATCCGCGCTTTTCAACGGTTTTCCTCGCACAACCTCCACGTTTCAGAGTTTTTCGAACTTGATCATTTGATAATTCAAAATGAGCACTAAATTAGATTTTTCAAAATTATTACTTAAAATTCCATATTACATTATAGTATTGATTTTTATTTATTTACATTATTATATAACAAGAAGTATTGTAGAATTATATTTATTAAAGTGGTTTTGGAGAGTCGGAGCTGATATTAGATTTGGCTTTTCACTAGGTGCACTGGAATATATTGTAATATTTGTTTTATACTTGACTAAAGCAAATAAAAAGGAGATTTATTAAAATTGTACTTCTTAAATATTTTGAGAACCTGAAATTGCAATGTTTCAGTTTGAATCCTAGCTGAGGCGGTGTTTGGCTCTTCAAAAGTCGGTCAAGTTTCGCGCCACGGACCCGGCAAAGTTCTCACGCGCCGCGCAAACTTTTGGCCTACACTTTAATTCTTCGCCATGTCTTTATTTTAAACCGTGTTTTTAGCAGTGTTCAGAAAAGTCCAAATTTTCTATTGAAATGAATTTTGTAAAGACAAAAAAATCTTCGGACTCACCTGCTGCCAAAATTGCGCCAACAGGTAGATTCGTTCTTTCTTGAATAACCAGTCCATCGACTGCATAGCTTGAATATCCATCACTTCATCGCCGTCAGAGTCAGTAAGTTACTAAGTCATGACAGCGGATAATGATCAGTATACGGTGTAGGGCCGGGTCGGGCAAATACCTGACAATCTCGTATGTTCTCATACAACCATCGAGTGACGTCGGTTCACTGTACCCTATATACAGGAGACCGACATGGATACCGATATATCTAGCGCACTTGTACCAATCACAGAATAATGCACTTGTCCTTATCTTGAGAACCTTCCTACAGCTTGGAGGATGATGACTCTAAATAGATAGCAAGGCACAGGCGAAGTCCGGATGTCTTCTGCGGCCAGTGGTCGGTGACAGCCATTCCGTCTTCACAGATGTCTTGTGGAGAAGTTGCCAAATATTTATGACAGTTGTAGCAAAAATTTAAAAATATTACATTTATATCTAAAAATGGTTAAAAATTTAGAATAAACAAAATTAAGCGGTTGAGAAGTGAGAGTAGCACGTTGTCGTAGCGTACGTCTGCGAAGTGGGCGGATGAGCGTGCTCACCCCTCCACGCAACAGAAGTGACTGATGTGTGATCGGCAGAGGTGGTGCGCGCACGCCACGCACCAGCCCGCCCGGTGCGTCCTGGCACCTAGCGGCCGTCGCCAGAACCGTTCTCCCCACCAGACCGCTCATCTGTGGAAGGGGCGCGGATAAGGAGAAGGAACGAGAGTATAATCGGCAGGAGAGTGAGAGAGAGAGGGAAAAAATCGAACTCGGCGCAAACTCTGCGACACTGGAAGCCGTGCGCGCTTCGCCACATTTTTTATGTTTTCTTTTCGTTTTTCTTTCCTTCTCTATCTCCGTCAGCATCCAATGCCTCGACAACCCTTTCCTACCCTCTCTGGCCGTTTAACCCATTCTTTTAGTCTGTTTTCCTTGCTGCTTGCGCACATTCGGCGGGGATCTTGATGTCCGCTCAGCGCTCCGCGGGGGAAGGGGGTGCTGATCTCCACTCACACACACCCTCACGCACACTCACACACGCACCTACCTACATGCAAATACATTTATACTTTCCCTTCCTTACTTACCGACTTACTCCGACACTCACTTACAAATTACCTCGATTGAAATTTCTTTCACTTACAATGACAGTTAGGTACCACTTTAATTTAAAGAAGTAAACTCGTTCATTGAACTCTTGACAAAAAGTATCTTTGAAATGACTGAGACATTGGTCGGGCAGGTGGGAAACAGACAGAAAAGGTGTGGGCAAGCCGTTTAGTAGAAACACAATAATTGGTGCTGAAATATTCAAACGGTAAAATAGATTTTCTACCGACGGACCACCCTCAACAATATTCTCAATTTATTAACTAGCCCCCAACACTACTCACTTACACATAAACGTTTGAATTGTCTACCAACCAGCCAAAAACAACAAAATCATCAACTTATTGACTAGTCTTAACCAACTATGTATTTTACACGTTTAAATATGTATCAACGAGCCACACATGACAACATTCTCAACTTATTGTCTAGTCCTAACAACTATTTACTTACAAGTTTAGGTTGTCTACTTACGACCACTTGTAACTTTGAATACAATACTACAATTTATAATGAAGAAATCTACACATTGCTTTAGTAGGTCTACAAGATAAAATTATAGGCTTAAACTAGAGTTAGCTAGACTGACACAAGTAAACAAACACCTGCGGACTAGAATTATTACTTTTTTTATTCTTAAATAATGTATTGTACAATTAAAATATGGAGGTGATATTTGCAAAGTGGGTTTGCAAATCTGTTCCCTTCACTCTCACGTGGTTGTAGAAATCGCTAGTGAGTCAATAGTTTTCAGTTCATTGCCAATAATTGTGCTCAAACTTAAAAGTAAGTGAAAATTAATAATATAATTAGCACCAAATATGATTTACCTGCATTTACCTGAATGCCACCACAGTAAATTTATCCAAAACATAAAAGCATACAATTTTATTGTGGGAATGTAGGCTTCGCCCTCAAACCACGGTCCATTGTTCCTTTGGTCTCAAGTTCCAGATAGAGAACACACAAGATGTGGAACTAAGCATACATTGGTACTAGGCTTCTCCCACAAACCACGGTCCATTGTTCCTTTGGTCTCAAGTTCCAGATAGAGAACACACAAGATGTGGAACTAAGCATACATTGGTACTAGGCTTCGCCCACAAACCACAGTCCATTGTTCCTTTGGTCTCAAGTTCCAGATAGAGAACACACAAGATGTGGAACTAAGCATACATTGGTACTAGGCTTCACCCACAAACCACGGTCCATTGTTCCTTTGGTCTCAAGTTCCAGATAGAGAACACACAAGATGTGGAACTAAGCATACATTGGTACTAGGCTTCGCCCACAAACCACAGTCCATTGTTCCTTTGGTCTCAAGTTCCAGATAGAGAACACACAAGATGTGGAACTAAGCATACATTGGTACTAGGCTTCTCCCACAAACCACGGTCCATTGTTCCTTTGGTCTCAAGTTCCAGATAGAGAACACACAAGATGTGGAACTAAGCATACATTGCTACTAGGCTTCTCCCACAAACCACGGTCCATTGTTCCTTTGGTCTCAAGTTCCAGATAGAGAACACACAAGATGTGGAACTAAGCATACATTGGTACTAGGCTTCTCCCACAAACCACGGTCCGTTGTTCCTTTGGTCTCAAGTTCCAGATAGAGAACACACAAGATGTGGAACTAAGCATACATTGGTACTAGGCTTCACCCACAAACCACGGTCCATTGTTCCTTTGGTCTCAAGTTCCAGATAGAGAACACACAAGATGTGGAACTAAGCATACATTGGTACTAGGCTTCGCCCACAAACCACAGTCCATTGTTCCTTTGGTCTCAAGTTCCAGATAGAGAACACACAAGATGTGGAACTAAGCATACATTGGTACTAGGCTTCTCCCACAAACCACGGTCCATTGTTCCTTTGGTCTCAAGTTCCAGATAGAGAACACACAAGATGTGGAACTAAGCATACATTGGTACTAGGCTTCTCCCACAAACCACGGTCCATTGTTCCTTTGGTCTCAAGTTCCAGATAGAGAACACACAAGATGTGGAACTAAGCATACATTGGTACTAGGCTTCTCCCACAAACCACGGTCCGTTGTTCCTTTGGTCTCAAGTTCCAGATAGAGAACACACAAGATGTGGAACTAAGCATACATTGGTACTAGGCTTCACCCACAAACCACGGTCCATTGTTCCTTTGGTCTCAAGTTTTAGATAGAGAACACAGAAGATGTGGAACTAAGCATACATTGGTACTAGGCTTCTCCCACAAACCACGGTCCATTGTTCCTTTGGTCTCAAGTTTCAGATAGAGAACACAGAAGATGTGGAACTAAGCATACATTGGTACTAGGCTTCACCCACAAACCACGGTCCATTGTTCCTTTGGTCTCAAGTTTCAGATAGAGAACACAGAAGATGTGGAACTAAGCATACATTGGTACTAGGCTTCTCCCACAAACCACGGTCCATTGTTCCTTTGGTCTCAAGTTCCAGCTGGAGAACATCCAAGATGTTGAACTAATCATGCATTTTTTTCACTATTCATAGTTTATCTTTAATAATTTTCACCAAAACGTCCGATTAGAAACAGTTTTCATTATATAGTGTCCATTTGCCAAACGGCCGGATCACCACTTCAAAGTCAAAAAGTTAGTAACACAATGATAATAATTGGCATTATTAAGGACCGAATTCATGATAAAGAAACCCAAGTTTTGGTGTGTTTCGTGGAGTGAAACGGCCCCATTCAATTTAGTAACAAATGTTGGTTGCTGAAATATTTCTTTTGGATTAGATTCATTCATTATTCATCATTAGGACAATGATAGTAGATATATGGGTGATTATATCTACAAGTATACAACAGTATCTTTGCTAATAATTGTTTTAAATTAATTACCGAAAGTAATCAAAGTTATTTTCATACACTGTTTCCAATATGTAGAATCGAAATATTTAAATAAAATACCACTTCAAATTCAAAATATTAAAGATAAAACTTTTTAGTAAAGACATTATTACTTGACTTTATTCTTAGCATAATGTAGAAAACATAAAAAATATCTTAAAATAAAAACACATTCCTTTTTTCAATAGTTTTCCACGATACTATATTTATTAGATACATTCGACTCGTGATAATTATTATTTGCATTTTGCATCTCTCAGCCTCAGTGTAAGCCAACATATGTTAAAGATGGTGATATATTAGCACATCATTATAATGCTAAACTATTATTATTAATTTATTTATTTATATTGTTGTTTGTACAACTGGCTACAATACTGGATAAAGTGGTCAGTTCAACTGATTAACACTTATTTTGAACAAAATTACCACTACTTTGTTTTAAATCTCTCCTGGTTTTTAGCTCCAAGACCCCCTTTTTATTATTTTCACATTTCTTGGATTATGGACAAGGCACTACTCAGTTCTATTCCATGTCAAATATTTAAGTAACTGGTAAGAAATTAAAGCTGAATATAAAACAGAAAATTATGTTATTTTCAGCGTTTTTTATTTGCATCGGTCTCAAATACATTTAGAGTGTGTAAATGTTTATTTGAAAAGCCGTCGCTGGCCGTGGTTGATTTAATCTCGAGTCACTTAGATCGAAAACAGATTGGCTAACATTACTCGACTGGTAAATGTAGAATGTATTCGACTAAAAAACATTTTAAAAGTAACAAAACCGTAGCAAATCATTCTGATTATACTATTGTTTAGTTTGAAACAATTTTAAAAATTATACCCATTGGAAGAAAATGTTTTTAATTCATTCAAATTATGTTATCTAAAGGAAATGTCGTTTCACGAAAAACGCTAAAAGCATGGCTTTATATTTCAAGCGTTCGGACCACAATAATGCTCTATCGTAACCATCAAGGTAAACTACTGTAACGGGTGCATCGGCAATCGCAACACTTAATTGGTAAACAATTGTTCTGGTTTACCATAGATTGATTTTTGTAAAAAAGTGAGTGTTTTTATTTCTTTTCCAGTTAAATGTGTAAAACAGTAAATTTAATTTTTGATAGTTTTAAATGTTATCCGTTTCTATATACTTACATTAGGATCTGAAACAAATGGTAAGCGATTACGTCTCCTGTTATTCGTTTCGATATACTTACACGTGAATCTAAAACTCACGATGAGCGTTTACGTCTCATGTTGTCCGTTTAAATACACTTACATGAGGATCTGAAACACATGATGAGGGGTTAAGTCTCTCGCTATCGGTTTCGATATACTTACATGTGGATCTGGTCAATGATGAGCGATTATTTCTCTTGTTATCGATTTCGATATACTTACGTGTGGATCTGAAATCAATGATGAGGGGTTACGTCTCTTGTTATCCATTTCGATATACTTACATGTGGATCTGAAGTCAATGGTGAACGGTTATTTCTCTTGTTATCAATTTTGATATACTTACGTGTGGATCTGAAACCAATGATGAGGGGTTACGTCTCTTGTTATCAGTTTCGATATACTTACATGTGGATCTGAAGTCAATGGTGAGCGGTTATTTCTCTCGTTATCGATTTTGATATACTTACGTGTGGATCTGAAACCAATGATGAGGGGGTTACGTCTCTTGCTATCGGTTTCGATATACTTACACGTGGATCTGAAGTCAATGGTGAGCGATTATTTCTCTTGTTATCGATTTCGATATACTTACGTGTGGATCTGAAACCAATGATGAGGGGTTACATCTCTTGTTATCAGTTTCGATATACTTACACGTGGATCTGAAGTCAATGGTGAACGGTTATTTCTCTTGTTATCAATTTCGATATACTTACGTGTGGATCTGAAACCAATGATGAGGGGTTACGTCCCTTGTTATCAGTTTCGATATACTTACATGTGGATCTGAAGTCAATGGTGAGCGGTTATTTCTCTTGTTATCGATTTCGATATACTTACGGGTGGATCTGAAACCAATGATGAGGGGTTACGTCCCTTGTTATCCGTTTCGATATACTTACACGTGGATCTGAAGTCAATGGTGAGCGGTTATTTCTCTTGTTATCAATTTCGATATACTTACGTGTGGATTTGAAACCAATGATGAGGGGTTACGTCTCTTGTTATCCGTTTCGATATACTTACATGTGGATCTGAAGTCAATGGTGAGCGGTTATTTCTCTTGTTATCGATTTTGATATACTTACGTGTGGATCTGAAACCAATGATGAGGGGTTACGTCTCTTGTTATCCGTTTCGATATACTTACATATGGATCTGAAGTCAATGGTGAGCGGTTATTTCTCTCGTTATCGATTTTGATATACTTACGTGTGGATCTGAAACCAATGATGAGGGGTTACATCTCTTGTTATCCGTTTCGATATACTTACATGTGGATCTGTTTACATGTTAATTTTACAATAATAATGTTCTTGGACGTAATTAAAATCGCTTATCTTTGTCGTAACAATACGAACGTATCAATGTGTGTTTCAATGCAGATTTATGACAGAGTGATGGCCATTATCTTCCCCATTGGCGTGCGGATTCAATTGAGGGTTATGTGTGTTATTGGCTACTGGCAGATAAGCTGTCGTCAATTATTACCAGACACGCACAAAGGACAATTACGAGGTTGTCACATCAAGAGCCACAAATAAGAAAGGCTGAACGAGTTGGTTATAACTTTGTATTGGCATTCTATCAGGGGAATAGGCTCAACTCGTTAAAAAAAGAAGTAATCAATATATGACAAACACACTCATAGTAGACCTATAAAACTACAATAAATGTAATCAACCTAATTTAAAGTTATATAAATTAGAATGTAGTATGAAAAATCCTAAAATGTATTCATTGAATTAATCAACATCTTAAAATATTGATTAGAGGATCAATAATGTTATTCAAAAACATTTCTTTAGTAGCCGTTTTAAAATTATGAGCCAATGAAAGTATAATAGGCGAATATGGCCATCATGCAGGTAAACCCTTCACATAGTAACGTACCTAAGGACCTGGTAACCTAGTGGTCAGGGTATGGCCATCATACAGGTAAACACATCACATAGTAACGTACCTACGGACTTGGTAACCTAGTGGTCAGGGTATGGCCATCATACAGGTAAACACATCACATAGTAACGTACCTAGGGACTTGGTAACCTAGTGGTCAGGGTATGGCCATCATACAGGTAAACACATTACATATTAACGTACCTAAGGACTTGGTAACCTAGTGGTCAGGGTATGGCCATCATACAGGTAAACACATCACATAGTAACGTACTTACGGACTTGGTAACCTAGTGGTCAGGGTATGGCCATCATACAGGTAAACACATCACATAGTAACGTACCTAAGGACTTGATAGCCCAGTGGTCAGGGTATGGCCATCATACAGGTAAACACATCACATAGTAACGTACTTACGGACTTGGTAACCTAGTGGTCAGGGTATGGCCATCATACAGGTAAACACATCACATAGTAACGTACCTAGGGACTTGGTAACCTAGTGGTCAGGGTATGGGCGTCATACAGGTTAACTATTCACATAGTAACGTACTTACGGACTTGGTAACCTAGTGGTCAGGGTATGGCCATCATACAGGTAAACACATCACATAGTAACGTACCTAAGGACTTGATAGCCCAGTGGTCAGGGTATGGCCATCATACAGGTAAACACATCACATAGTAACGTACTTACGGACTTGGTAACCTAGTGGTCAGGGTATGGGCGTCATACAGGTAAACACATCACATAGTAACGTACCTAGGGACTTGGTAACCTAGTGGTCAGGGTATGGGCGTCATACAGGTAAACACATCACATAGTAACGTACCTAGGGACTTGGTAACCTAGTGGTCAGGGTATGGGCGTCATACAGGTTAACTATTCACATAGTAACGTACTTACGGACTTGGTAACCTAGTGGTCAGGGTATGGCCATCATACAGGTAAACACATCACATAGTAACGTACCTAAGGACTTGATAGCCCAGTGGTCAGGGTATGGCCATCATACAGGTAAACACATCACATAGTAACGTACTTACGGACTTGGTAACCTAGTGGTCAGGGTATGGGCGTCATACAGGTAAACACATCACATAGTAACGTACTTACGGACTTGGTAACCTAGTGGTCAGGGTATGGCCATCATACAGGTAAACACATCACATAGTAACGTACTTACGGACTTGGTAACCTAGTGGTCAGGGTATGGGCGTCATACAGGTAAACACATCACATAGTAACGTACTTACGGACTTGGTAACCTAGTGGTCAGGGTATGGCCATCATACAGGTAAACACATCACATAGTAACGTACTTACGGACTTGGTAACCTAGTGGTCAGGGTATGGCCATCATACAGGTAAACACATCACATAGTAACGTACTTACGGACTTGGTAACCTAGTGGTCAGGGTATGGGCGTCATACAGGTAAACACATCACATAGTAACGTACCTAGGGACTTGGTAACCTAGTGGTCAGGGTATGGGCGTCATACAGGTTAACTATTCACATAGTAACGTACTTACGGACTTGGTAACCTAGTGGTCAGGGTATGGCCATCATACAGGTAAACACATCACATAGTAACGTACTTACGGACTTGGTAACCTAGTGGTCAGGGTATGGGCGTCATACAGGTAAACACATCACATAGTAACGTACCTAGGGACTTGGTAACCTAGTGGTCAGGGTATGGGCGTCATACAGGTTAACTATTCACATAGTAACGTACTTACGGACTTGGTAACCTAGTGGTCAGGGTATGGCCATCATACAGGTAAACACATCACATAGTAACGTACTTACGGACTTGGTAACCTAGTGGTCAGGGTATGGCCGTCATACAGGTAAACACATCACATAGTAACGTACTTACGGACTTGGTAACCTAGTGGTCAGGGTATGGCCATCATACAGGTAAACACATCACATAGTAACGTACTTACGGACTTGGTAACCTAGTGGTCAGGGTATGGGCGTCATACAGGTAAACACATCACATAGTAACGTACCTAGGGACTTGGTAACCTAGTGGTCAGGGTATGGGCGTCATACAGGTTAACTATTCACATAGTAACGTACTTACGGACTTGGTAACCTAGTGGTCAGGGTATGGCCATCATACAGGTAAACACATCACATAGTAACGTACCTAAGGACTTGATAGCCCAGTGGTCAGGGTATGGCCATCATACAGGTAAACACATCACATAGTAACGTACTTACGGACTTGGTAACCTAGTGGTCAGGGTATGGCCATCATACAGGTAAACACATCACATAGTAACGTACCTAAGGACTTGATAGCCCAGTGGTCAGGGTATGGCCATCATACAGGTAAACACATCACATAGTAACGTACCTAAGGACTTGGTAACCTAGTGGTCAGGGTATGGCCATCATACAGGTAAACACATCACATAGTAACGTACCTAAGGACTTGGTAACCTAGTGGTCAGGGTATGGCCATCATACAGGTAAACACATCACATAGTAACGTACCTAGGGACTTGGTAACCTAGTGGTCAGGGTATGGCCATCATACAGGTAAACACATCACATAGTAACGTACGTAAGGACTTGGTAACCTAGTGGTCAGGGTATGGCCATCATACAGGTAAACACATCACATAGTAACGTACCTAGGGACTTGGTAACCTAGTGGTCAGGGTATGGCCATCATACAGGTAAACACATCACATAGTAACGTACCTAAGGACTTGGTAACCTAGTGGTCAGGGTATGGCCATCATACAGGTAAACACATCACATAGTAACGTACTTACGGACTTGGTAACCTAGTGGTCAGGGTATGGCCATCATACAGGTAAACACATCACATAGTAACGTACCTAGGGACTTGGTAACCTAGTGGTCAGGGTGTGGCCATCATACAGGTAAACACATCACATAGTAACGTACCTAAGGACTTGGTAACCTAGTGGTCAGGGTATGGCCATCATACAGGTAAACACATCACATAGTAACGTACTTACGGACTTGGTAACCTAGTGGTCAGGGTATGGCCATCATACAGGTAAACACATCACATAGTAACGTACCTAGGGACTTGGTAACCTAGTGGTCAGGGTGTGGCCATCATACAGGTAAACACATCACATAGTAACGTACCTAAGGACTTGATAGCCCAGTGGTCAGGGTATGGCCATCATACAGGTAAACACATCACATAGTAACGTACCTAAGGACTTGGTAACCTAGTGGTCAGGGTATGGCCATCATACAGGTAAACACATCACACAGTAACGTACCTAAGGACTTGGTAACCTAGTGGTCAGGGTATGGCCATCATACAGGTAAACACATCACATAGTAACGTATCTAGGGACTTGGTAACCTAGTGGTCAGGGTATGGCCATCATACAGGTAAACACATCACATAGTAACGTACCTAAGGTCTTGGTAACCTAGTGGTCAGGGTATGGGCGTCATACAGGTTAACTATTCACATAGTAAGTAGCTTCCCTACCGTGTGACCACGGGCGACTAGCAGACCCATACATGGTGACTCTAGACGGCACTGGACACGTCAAGACCAATGTCCCCTAGGGAGTGACCACGGGCGACTGGCAGGCCCATAAATGGTAAACTTTTGACGGCACTGGACACCTTAAAATCGATGTTCCCTACCGTGTGTCGTCGTGCAACTGGCAGACCCAAAAATGGTAACTCTAGACGGCACTGGACACCTCCGGATCGATGTTCCCTACCGTTTGATGTCGGACAACTGGCAGACTGAAACACGGTAACTCTAAATGGCACTTGATACCTTAATACCGATCTTCTCTACCGTGTCAAGTTGGAAGACTGCCAGACCCAAACTCGGTAATTCTACACGGCATTGGACACCTCAAGACCGATCTTCCCTACCGTGTGACGTCGGGCGACGGGCAGACCCAAACACGGTAACTCCTGAACACACTGGACGCCTTATGACCTATCTTCCCTACCGTCTGACGTCGAGCGACTAGGATACATGGTGACTCTAGACGGCACTGGACACTTAAAGACCAATACCGAGTGACCACGGGCGACTGGCAGTTCCATAAATGGTAACTTTTGACGGCACTGGACACCTCAAAATCGATGTTCCCTACCGTGTGACGTCGGGCGTCTGGCAGACCCAAACACGGTAACTCTAGACGGCACTGGACGCCTTTAGACCTATCTTCCCTACCGTCTGACGTTGGGCGACTGGCAGATCCAAACACTCTAGACGGCACTAGAAATAAGCTTGCTGACGTTTCTACCGGGCAGTTATCTAAAGGTATTTATTGTTAAATGCAAGTTCGTGAATATGCGATTGCGTTACATCTAGGCCCCTACATTACTTGTTAAATTATTCCAAACCATAATAACAATCAAATCAAACAATAATGTGTTTGTTAAACAGAATTTATGCATAAGCAGATTTAAAAATTATATCAATACACAAAGTTCCTTTCTTAAATAAGTGAATTTAAAATCCTCACAATCCAGACTCTTAGTTCCTCACAATCTAGACACTTAGTACCTCACAATCCAGACTCTAAGTTCCTCACAATCCAGACTCTAAGTTCCTCACAATCCAGACCCTTAGTTCCTCACAATCCAGACTCTGAGTTCAAAAATAAAATGCATGACAGCGTAAATAATAAAATAATTGATCAAAATCATGTAATATAAATTTTGTGGTAATCTATTTTTTTGTATTATAAGTTATTTTTATTTTTTCGGTCTGGTATAATAAAGAATTTAAGTGTAATGTTAATAATTATTTTTAATCTTACTATATAAAATAAAAAAACGATGTATTCATCATCAAGAAATATCCGGACCACCAAATAGATTTTGATGACATTTGGAGGAAAGTTAGATTTTGTATCATAGAGATCTACTAAGAAAGGATTTCTCGAAATACCATTCTTATGGAGTAGTAACAACCTCTTAACCTTTCCTTTTTATCGTGAGAGTAACATCGGAACTAATTAAATTTAATAATTTATTTCAAACAGTTGATACAATTGTTGTAAAGATGAACAAAAGCTAATTTGGTTTTTTTGTGAAATGTAGGTTATAAGCTAATTTCACAATAAAATAAAATGTCCATAGCGAAGCAAGGACTTTTGGCTAGTTACTAATAAAAAATATAAAAATTGTTCTATGAAATTGCTCATGTTCAAATTATTAAGAATTTACTTTTAACTAGGTTACTCATATTTCGAAACTATTTACTCCAATCCAATAATTGTCATTGCTCATAGGCTCAGAATACAAAAGAATAAGTTTTTTATGGGTAAACTGGCTTCTGCAGGTAAGTCAATTTCTTAGAGCTATTTATACCCATAAAAAATATTTTCTTAAAAAATTAAATTTTTACTATGGCACATATTTTTACGAAACTGATTTTGACCAAAGCTGTCTTTGTTTATAAAATGTAATGCTGGCACATGGCTGATTGATTGGTTTTAACTAAAGGAACTTAGAGCAAATTCCATTTTTGTCTACACCTTTTATAATAAGAACAAGAAATCTGTTTAGTAGAGGTCCCAAGTACGAGCCGAGCACCGGCTTGGATTTCTTCGGCTAGCTTCGGTTTTGGGTACCCCCATCAAGTCACATAACCAAAATAAAGAGCTGTGATTGGCTAAAATAACCAATATGCCTACCATATAGACTTTAAAGTATTAATAATTAATTTTTGTGTTTTCAACTGTACAACATCTGTTTATCTATTGATAATTAGAATAGTATAGTAATTATGAATTGAATTTATATTTATAATATTAAAAAATTAAATATGAGTAGTAGGAATATGGGAATTTTTCATAAATTTAAGATTATAATAGTATAAGACAATGATAATTTGGTTCATGTTTGTACTTGTCGTTACGATTGTATTTGTTGGGATTAAAATAATTTATAATTTACAATCTTAGTTGTTTTATTTATTGATTGACTACATTTCCACGCCACGTTAGCCATAAACCCGGACGTAGCAGTTTTGGTGTGCTTTTTATTATAGTAGGTTTCCCCAGTAGGCATAGTCCCACTAGCCGTGAGAACGGCTTTTTATTGTAACCTGTCCCAATCCAGTGCAAGTTATTGTAGTAGCCACTTTATAACAAAACTGCAACCTCCCAGTGTTATTTATATTAATTCACACTTTTTGAATAATACTGTTTTCAGAAGGCTTTTATTTTATATGGTTTTTTCCCTAGCATACCTCTCACTGAATGGACTTACAGAGTTTAGACCAGCCATACAGCGTACAATTTGCACAAACACTCATACAAATACACGTACCTATCGAGGGCCAAGACTGCGGCTTAAGATCTTGCAGGGTTTATTCCAGCCCTAAGCTGCAGGACCACCTCAGGGCTTATACGTTTTATGGCTGCCTTGGAGAACAGTCGGATGATTTTTTTGTTTGATTTGGGACGCCCTCACATCGAAGATTCGTTATTTCACACAATCTATTAAGTATGTTATGGGGTTTAGGCCAGCCATAGAACACACGTTCACACAGAGCTAGAGATAATCTAGGAAAATTGTTTATCTAACTTTTATAGTAAAACAGTGTATACCGTAAGGCATATACATTATCATTATCACGTTGTAGGAAACAAAAAAGGGAACATTTTCAAAATCCTAGGAACCATCTATGATATTTTGAGCTTTCAAACACTCCTATTAGATTTGTCAAGAAACTAATTTTCCTCAAATATATTGATTTTTTGAAAAGTTCGAGCAGAGTACGTAAAAATAAAAATAGGGGTTCTCCTGAGTGGTAGTTCTAGAGAATTTGACACTTGTAGGTAAAATACATATTGTAAACTATACCCACTTAGCGAACGCTTTTATCAACATCTGTCTCATCAAAACTGTCTTCATTATCAAAACTGTCCATCTTTATGTGCTTATCCTCTATATCCATTTCCTCACCGTACGACCCACTACTTCCATGTGTACTAGAAGAAATATCCTCAAAATCTCTCAAAACCCTACCAACATTATACTTCACATATTTGATAGGAAATCTCTCTGAAGTTTTAGAACGATTTTTTAATAGTTTAATAATTTATCATGAGGAGCAACTGAACTAACCTGGGTTGATGTAGCATATTTTACAATAACACCATGTATATTAGCTGTCTCATGTTTATAAATAGAACCGTTTATTAAAGGTTTAATAATATTTGTATATATATATACCATCTATGCTGCCTTTGTCATTCCAGTATTAGGATTAATATCGGATTTCGTTTGTAGTAGCATTTGCTTATACAATTCTGAATCTGCGTCATAATAATGATTTATTAAAGTGTTTCTAGGCTTTCTCACAAAAATCAACTCGAAAAGATAATTCGATCCCGTGTATACCTAACTATTAATCAATACAGAGTGTCCAGCTTCGACTGTCGCATATGTTAGAGGATTGTTTGTATGGTCAATACAAGCAAATAATTCCATATAACATGTGTCCTATGTCGATTCGTTTTCTGTCTGTGTGTCTGTATGAGTTTTTTTACAAAAAAATGAATATCTCAAAAACAGTTTGACATACAAAACTGCATTTTCGTATGAAAGTTTGACATAAAAAGTCTGAATGTCTAAGATTATCAGTTCCAAAATTCCGGCTATATACAAATTTCAAAGTAAAAAATCAAAAATACTACACATTTAACACAAAAATATTAAGATAAAATATTTGTAGACTATGTTATGCCAAAATTAAGGTTATGCCAATTTTAAAGATCGACCGTTAAATAACAGAGAACTCTGTTATTTAATTAACCCGCCCATCCATACACGTACAGTTGTATTGACCCACCAGCCCACCCATACACGTACAGTGCTATTGACCCACCAGCCCACCCATACACTTACAGTGCTATTGACTCACCCGCCCACCCATACACGTACAGTGCTTTGACTCACTCGCCCACCCATACACGTACAGTGCTTTGACCCACCAGCCCACCCATACACTTACAGTGCTATTGACTCACCCGCCCACCCATACACGTACAGTGCTTTGACTCATTCGCCCACCCATACACGTACAGTGCTTTGACTCACTCGCCCACCCATACACTTACAGTGCTATTGATTAATTATATCTGAGCACTCTTTAACAAGATAACAATCTTCTCAGTCACAAAAATAAGTTTTCTTTGTTATGTATCGGACGATCTTTAAAATTGACGTATCGTTGAATCTGGCATAACGCAGTTTACAAATATAGTATTTTAACAGAATTGGATAAAATGTTTAGTATTTTTTATATTTGACTTTGACATTTTTAGATAGCCGCCATTTTCAAATTTTAGATATTCAGCCATTTTATATTAATTATATATTTTGAAGATCAACTTTTATACGAAAATTCAGTATTGTATGTCAAACCATGTTTGAGATATTCAAATCTTTGTAAAAAAACATATACAGACACACAGACAGAAAACGAATCGAGGTAGGACACAAGTTATATGGCTTGTGTTGACCTGACAAACAATCCTCTAAAATAAGTGACAGTCCACGCTGAACACCCTTTATATCATTGCCCTGAAATTCCTTTGGATACATCCCTAAATTGAACCAATCACTTTCCTTATCGTATCTGATTCTATGAGTATGGCCCACTTCATTGCCTTTATTTTATATTGTAAGCCGAAGCCATCCATAATTGCCAAATCTTCATTAATATCCTTGTCCATAGTATTTACTTACGCATATAAAAGTAATATATCGTAACTTTACATTTCATAAATATTACAACGTGATCAAGTTATTATAATGTTACGACCTCTATATAAGAAAACGTTGTTTCAGGAAATTTATAAGAACTTTTTTCTTGAAAACATAAAATTCTGAAATTTATTAAACTTATAGAAATATTCTTGTCAACCGCGTATTAAAATAAATAATCGATACATTAACAGGTTTTTTTTAGTAATAAAAGTGTACTGTTAATGCACAGTGAAAACTAGTTTAGACTCCTAGTTAGGGTTTTTGTTCTTACTACGATAAGAATTATGAAATCTTATAATAGCTATAATTTTTTAATGCATATGTCATAATGTAAACTTAAGTTAGGAAAACAATGTTGTGACTGTATTTTTCATATGCCTCTTACTTTCTTAGTAAACGACCTTCAAACTTGGGTACACGTAATTTTTGCGCCGACAGTAGTTGGTAGTTTTTCGAAGTTTCCTCTGGGAACAGAAAAGTATTTTAATTTATAATTACTTATATCAATGTTATTTTCATCTCTATATATTAAATTATTTTTCAGAATATAACAAAAATTGCCATGTACGTGAACTGGATTATAAAAAGTTAATTCTAAAATGTTCTCTATCCTTCAAGCTTTTGGGATATTTTCTTTGATAGAGGCTTGTTGGACGAATCTAATTAGTAATACGTACTTTGATATGTTTTGATAGATGTTTATTCTACGAATTTTAGTAAACATTATTACTATTGTTGTAGATGGATAAGTTCATTTTAATATAATACAAATAGTATTTTATTATACTTTATTTAGGTTATGATAAGGAATAAAATGTCGATAAACAAGTTGGATGTCTGCATGTAACCAACATAACAAAACATAATCACATTCACGCACATACAGTTCAAATACCATTTACTTTCGGCGGGGCGCAGAAATTAGTTTGAAGGTTGTTTTCTAATGAGCTAAGAGGCCTACGAACACTCAAATCACTAAGTGTGTTTTTCTCCTTTAAGTATACGTTATTAATTATACATTTTTATTTTTATTAAGTTTCAATAATTTTTACTGTAGTTGGAACAAAAAGATTATCGGTAAGTTTTCACAGTACAACAAATTTACACCGTCATTACTAAAAAAACCATCAATGTATCGCATTTATGTTTTTATACCTGGTTGATAGGAAGGATTTATATACATTTTTATAAATTTTAGAATTTAACTTTTCGAGAAAAGAAGTTCTGGTCAATTCCTTGAAACATCGTTTTTTTGACATCCAGAGGTCGTAATCAATTACTTGGTCTTGTTGTAATCCTTACGATATGCATAGTTACGAAACATTACTTGCATATATGTAAGTAAATACGGTGATTTTAAATCTATTTAAATAAATTTAAAATAACTTTAAATTGATAAATTTAAATCAATATAAACTCACTGCACTTACTTAGACAAATGAAAATAATGTATCTTAGCTATACATGTCATAAGGATTACAACAAGACCAAGTAATTGATTATACTACCTCTAGAAGCCAAGAAATCAATGTTTCAAGAAATTAACAATAACTTCCTTTTTTTTAAAGTAACATTTCTAAAATTTATAAAACTTATAGAAAAGCTTCTTATCAACCGGGTATTAAAATATAAATGCGATACATTAACGGGTTTTTTTAGTTATAACGGTGTAAATTTGATTTATAATGAAAACTAGTTAAATTTCAGGTACTTTTTTTGTTCCAACTACGATACAATTATTAAAACGTACTATAAAATTAAAAACTCGTATTTAATTACATATACTTAAACGAGGAAAACAATGTTATGATTGGATTTGTCAAAGGCCTCTTAATTTTTTAGTAAACAGCCTTCAAACTCGGGTGTACATAATTTCTGCACTGACAGTAATATATTCTGTATATTCAGTAACAAATATGAAAAAGTATACAAAATACAAAATAGGTCATTCTAGTGGGGAAGAACAATTAGCAGTCAGGCTCTTCTGTATAGAAAGTCCAAGGAATACTCTGTTGTAAAATGAAATTCCGTTAGAGATAACATCAATTAATACAGGTTTGAGCTATGATATTTTAAGAAATATTAATTAGAAAAGGTTGTATATTTTTGATATGTTGTTAAGTTATTTTTAATAATATATTTAAAGTGTAATGATATTACGTACTGTCATATTTATGAACTTTATATCCCGTTATGTAATTTATTATTCAGTTTTGTATAGAATATATTATTATTTCACAAAATACAATATATGTAAATTTTATAGCTTATTAGCAAGACAATTTAATGTAACATTTATTTCTGAGGGTATACTTTTGTAATAGGTTATGTTCACTTTAATACATTTAAAATAATATTATATTATAAAGTAAAATTAACAATACCACTACCACAAAAAATAAATAAATGAATCAAAGGGTAGAAAATATAGTGTACTTTTGTTACTTTAGTATTATTTATATTTATATGGTTAGTTTATTGATATAATGCCTATATTATTGTATGACTGATAAAATAGGAAATGTTAATACTGTATATTAGGTATTACTCGTATATTTAGATAAAATAGTCTCCCGATTATCAGTCAGCTAGGGAGCCGATGTCACAAATAAATTATAATTGATCTGTACAATTTATGGATAAATAAAAAAAAAAAAAAAAAAACAACAACAGATAAACAGTCTACGGAGCTTGCAGAACTTGGCATTACTGTTTACATGCATTCAGTAGAATTCTATTGAAGATGTTAATGTGGTTCGGCGGCTTAAGGGCCAACTGAATTCCACTAGTAGCGCTGACTGTACGTCTGACCGCGATCTACTCATACACAGACACTCGACCCCTCCCCTCCCCTGGGATGGGTGGGGTATAATTGCAGGAATTCGTTTAAGCGCGATCCTGCGGGTGCGGATGCTGTGTCTCGTTGTACGTGTGCGTAGCGATTGGGTTGTATATAATATGCGGGTAAAAGTTCAACCACGTTATATACAATTTAAATATTTAAAATTTAACGAGGATTATGGTTTATTTAAATATGGTTTATTTTAAATATATAATCATAATTAAATATCACACAAAAACGTAAGGTTAGTCAATTTAATAAATTGTGTGATATTTAGAAGCATAACATGCCAAACACGACATTGTATTTTTCGTTGTAATAAAATAAAAGCAAACATACAACATTAATTATTTTAAATCAAATTTACTAATTTGCTGAAATATTACGTAATTTAAAATAACCAGATGAGCAAGACCAGTCCTATTAGGTTCTGTTTTTAAAATTTGGCAATAGTCGGGAAAATAGTTTCTTAATTCTGCATGTACCAAGAAAGTCCAAGTTCGCATCTTTGAGGTGATGTATTTATAACTATAAACATCATTTTAATGAAAGAACTACTTGGGAGGGATTTAATAGCTGATATGAGGTCATTGAATTCGAAAAAAAATCGAAATTTGTTTGACCAAACATACTTAACTATCGCTTAGGTGTGTAACCTCCCCACCTAGTTACGTAGAGAGTGTGACCTATTTATATACAGATGTTTGAGACACGAGAGGAAGGTCCAGTGATAGAAACCTCCGGTGACCTCGGATCCCACCTGGATCGAGTAATGACACAATCGTGTTTGGTCAACATTGGCAGAATTCCGCGGAATCTAGTAACCTTCGTGGTAAACGCAGGCGTTGCAAAACAAGCAGTGCCAAACAATACGATACCCGACATTTTTTTATCAGAGAAGTCTGCTGATAGCACACACGGCCTCAGCGTCAGAGCGTGATGATGGGGCACTGTGTGAAGGTTAGATCTCAGACATGACAGTCACTACTAGTAGGAAGTCGAAAAATGAGACGCCAGAAAAAAATAAGGATTCGTGATTCTTTTCTGGTCGAAATGTGTACAGAATGATAAGTTAGTAACCACTGCTAGGATATCCTTTATAGCTATCTAGAAATTACCAGATAACAAAATAAAAAATATGTTATTAGTTTAAATACTAACTATAAACACGTTCAATATTTTCACAATTTATACAAGTTATATATGATGACTAAGCAGTTATGGCATCACAAATAACAAAATAATATAGGAATAACCACAAACATGATAGGAAATGTCTTGTGTGAATATATCTTCATGCCTGGGACAAATATTTTGGACAGTAGTACCTACAAAGACAGAATAATATTTTTTTCTTTCATATAAGCCATAGGCTTTACAATAGTCATGTTCAATTAATTCTTACATCGAAAAAAACATTATTCAATTAAAAATGTTCTTTATTGTATAGGTCAAAATGTAAATTTTTATTTTTCATTTCTCTGCGAAAACAACAATGTACTTCTTTTATCATTTAAATGATCAACAGATTGTTCAGTAATGATTAGACAAAGGTATGGACAACATGCCCCATATAGAATATTACATTGGGCCCAGCGAATGTGTAACAACTGGAAATACAAATGGGGATTAACAATAGATAAGTCATGTGATTGTGGAGTCTATTAAAACATGGATCACATAGTTTCAGAGTGCCCTTTGCGCTGTTTTATGGAGGGATTAGCTAGCATAAATAGAATCAGTAAGACAGGTAATAGCTTGATGGATTGGATTTAGCTTTGTGACAGGAGATCACTTTATATTGTTATTTGTTTTATATACAACATGACTTTTGGATCTTGATCCAACTATATATAACTATTTTAAAAATAATAAATGTTAGTACGATATGTACTATACAGGGTGGAAAAAAAATGGAAACGCTTTCACAACAGCTTTATTTTTTCCATAGATAATTTGACAATTTAATGTTTGTTAATAATAATTGTGTTCCATAAACTTATAATTTTTGATCAGAATAATTTACTTACAACTGTTAAATTGTGGAGAACTAATATTGTTCAAATTAGTTACATGGAAATTCAAATGGCCACTACTCTGAAAAGGATAAACCTTTCGATGTCCGGTTTGTGGCAATTAATTTATCTTGAATAAACCTTTCATTTGACACCAAACTCGACCTGGGCTTACGTTGAAGAGTTTCGTTCAACCCCTCGTAGGCCGTCCCCTGAAAATATGAAATGTCGCTAATGGCGTCAAAAGGTATGTTCTTAGTAAATATGATCATGTACAAGATTTCACTTTTACAAGTTAAGTCATACAAAACAAGTGAAGTCATACAAAAGTTGTGAAAGCGTTTCCATATTTTTTCCACCGTGTATATATACAGCAAACGCTCCCTGTGTGTCTCTGACAGGGTCAGGCCCCTAACACCCACCATCACTACAAGCCAGATCAACAGATAACTTACCCAGGTATAAAGACCAGGTGTTCAGTTAGTCTTAGTATGTTTGAAAATAATTGTTGAAAAATCCTGTTACAAGTTACAAAATATCATTACATTTTACATATGTTTTAATGTGTCATTTTATGATTTAAATATTCAGAAATGTTTAACTTGATTACCTTTCTTTTAAAACGAATAAAATGCAGGATCACCATATGCTCTTTAAAAAGAAGACATATGTTAGTTGTCCTGTTGTATTTCCTTAACATTGGTGGTTAGGTGGGTCCATCTGATCACCACATAGCTACTCTTGGACATTTCTTATGGCAAGGTGATATAGTAAGTAGCATGAAATTCCTTACTAGATTGTTTTTGAAGTAACAAACGAATCAAATCAAATCAAATATCTTTATTATTGTTGACAATATAGTTGCATAACAAACGTCATTACATTAAATTGAAATAAATGAGCTTATGAATACATTTAATAATTAAAAACAATTGGTTACCAAACTACATATTGTCATTAAAATATTCCACTAGACTGTAGTATTCTTTCTCAATAAGAAGTTCCTTGAGATTATTTTTAAATTTGGGTAAATTTGGTTCTCCTTTTAATCCTGTTGGCAGTTTATTAAATAATGTGATGCATGAATGGTAAACCTGTTTTTCAAAATGAGAAGATGAATGGCCAGGAAGTGTAATCAATTTATATTTCGATCAATTCTAAGTTTGAGACTATGGTGAGTTTTATATGGTTGTGACAACTAGGGATGGAAAATATTTTCAACACATCGATATATCGAATTATCGACATATCTCAAATAAAATATTAATCTAACGATAGTATCGAAAGAAAAATATCGATATATCGGGTAACCGACATATCGAATTGTAAATAATATACCTGTTTAAAATCATGCACTAACTCTTATGCCACGACCAAAAATACACTCATGTTTTGCTGTCACTATTTAGAATAGCTTACTGAAGGTAAAAATTAAATACATTTATCTATACGAAACAAGTTGTGGTCTTGGGGTTAAATGAAAAAGATTCAAAATAAGAATTATAATACCTTCGATTATTATGTTAAATATAAAAGAATATTGTAATAACATTGTTATTTTTGTTCTCACACTTACAAATGCCACTAGGCTTCTTATAAACACCAAAAATTGAAACAAATTATTTCACTAAATTACATTTCAGTGCGTTAACCTCACATAAATATATTAAATATAGTTACTTCATTATTTCAATGAATTTTTTTCCGAATAAGAGGCAATTTAAATGTGTATTTTTCGAATCGTGATGATTTTGAGAAGAGAGAATGACGTCAGTATTTAATCATATGGTATTATCGCACCAAAATATCGATATGATCGATATTATGAAAGAAAATAACGATACTACTATATAGATATATTTCCAATACATCGATATATATTTGCCATCCCTAGTGAAGACGATAAAACCTCTCTAGATTCTACTTGGTTGACCAAAGTTTATGTATTCACCATAATATATTTCCATCCCTAGAGAAGACGACAAAACCTCTCTAGATTCTACTTGGTTGACCAAAGTTTATGTACTCACCATAATATTTGCCATCCCTAGTGAAGACGACAAAACCTCTCTAGATTCTACTTGGTTGACCAAAGTTTATGTACTCACCATAATATTTGCCATCCCTAGTGAAGACGACAAAACCTCTCTAGATTCTACTTGGTTGACCAAAGTTTATGTATTCACCATAATATATTTCCATCCCTAGTGAAGACGACAAAACCTCTCTAGATTCTACTTGGTTGACCAAAGTTTATCTACTCACCATAATATTTGCCATCCCTAGTGAAGACGACAAAACCTCTCTAGATTCTACTTGGTTGACCAAAGTTTATCTACTCACCATAATATTTGCCATCCCTAGTGAAGACGACAAAACCTCTCTAGATTCTACTTGGTTGACCAAAGTTTATGTACTCACCATAATATATTTCCATCCCTAGTGAAGACGACAAAACCTCTCTAGATTCTACTTGGTTGACCACAGTTTATGTATTCACCATAATATATTTCCATCCCTAGTGAAGACGACAAAACCTCTCTAGATTCTACTTGGTTGACCAAAGTTTATGTATTCACCATAATATATTTCCATCCCTAGTGAAGACGACAAAACCTCTCTAGATTCTACTTGGTTGACCAAAGTTTATGTACTCACCATAATATTTGCCATCCCTAGTGAAGACGACAAAACCTCTCTAGATTCTACTTGGTTGACCAAAGTTTATGTACTCACCATAATATTTGCCATCCCTAGTGAAGACGACAAAACCTCTCTAGATTCTACTTGGTTGACCAAAGTTTATGTACTCACTATAATATATTGCCATCCCTAGTGAAGACGACAAAACCTCTCTAGATTCTACTTGGTTGACCAAAGTTTATGTACTCACCATAATATATTGCCATCCCTAGTGAAGACGACAAAACCTCTCTAGATTCTACTTGGTTGACCAAAGTTTATGTATTCACCATAATATATTTCCATCCCTAGTGAAGACGACAAAACGTCTCTAGATTCTACTTGGTTGACCAAAGTTTATGTATTCACCATAATATATTGCCATCCCTAGTGAAGACGACAAAACCTCTCTAGATTCTACTTGGTTGACCAAAGTTTATGTACTCACCATAATATATTGCCATCCCTAGTGAAGACGACAAAACGTCTCTAGATTCTACTTGGTTGACCAAAGTTTATGTATTCACCATAATATATTGCCATCCCTAGTGAAGACGACAAAACCTCTCTAGATTCTACTTGGTTGACCAAAGTTTATCTACTCACCATAATATTTGCCATCCCTAGTGAAGACGACAAAACCTCTCTAGATTCTACTTGGTTGACCAAAGTTTATGTACTCACCATAATATATTGCCATCCCTAGTGAAGACGACAAAACGTCTCTAGATTCTACTTGGTTGACCAAAGTTTATGTATTCACCATAATATATTTCCATCCCTAGAGAAGACGACAAAACCTCTCTAGATTCTACTTGGTTGACCAAAGTTTATGTATTCACCATAATATATTTCCATCCCTAGTGAAGACGACAAAACGTCTCTAGATTCTACTTGGTTGACCAAAGTTTATGTATTCACCATAATATATTGCCATCCCTAGTGAAGACGACAAAACGTCTCTAGATTCTACTTGGTTGACCAAAGTTTATGTACTCACCATAATATATTGCCATCCCTAGTGAAGACGACAAAACGTCTCTAGATTCTACTTGGTTGACCAAAGTTTATGTATTCACCATAATATATTTCCATCCCTAGAGAAGACGACAAAACCTCTCTAGATTCTACTTGGTTGACCAAAGTTTATGTACTCACCATAATATATTGCCATCCCTAGTGAAGACGACAAAACGTCTCTAGATTCTACTTGGTTGACCAAAGTTTATGTATTCACCATAATATATTTCCATCCCTAGAGAAGACGACAAAACGTCTCTAGATTCTACTTGGTTGACCAAAGTTTATGTATTCACCATAATATATTGCCATCCCTAGTGAAGACGACAAAACGTCTCTAGATTCTACTTGGTTGACCAAAGTTTATGTATTCACCATAATATATTGCCATCCCTAGTGAAGACGACAAAACGTCTCTAGATTCTACTTGGTTGACCAAAGTTTATGTACTCACCATAATATATTGCCATCCCTAGTGAAGACGACAAAACGTCTCTAGATTCTACTTGGTTGACCAAAGTTTATGTATTCACCATAATATATTTCCATCCCTAGAGAAGACGACAAAACCTCTCTAGATTCTACTTGGTTGACCAAAGTTTATGTATTCACCATAATATATTTCCATCCCTAGTGAAGACGACAAAACCTCTCTAGATTCTACTTGGTTGACCAAAGTTTATGTATTCACCATAATATATTGCCATCCCTAGTGAAGACGACAAAACGTCTCTAGATTCTACTTGGTTGACCAAAGTTTATGTATTCACCATAATATATTTCCATCCCTAGAGAAGACGACAAAACCTCTCTAGATTCTACTTGGTTGACCAAAGTTTATGTATTCACCATAATATATTTCCATCCCTAGAGAAGACGACAAAACCTCTCTAGATTCTACTTGGTTGACCAAAGTTTATGTATTCACCATAATATATTTCCATCCCTAGAGAAGACGACAAAACCTCTCTAGATTCTACTTGGTTGACCAAAGTTTATGTATTCACCATAATATATTTCCATCCCTAGAGAAGACGACAAAACCTCTCTAGATTCTACTTGGTTGACCAAAGTTTATGTATTCACCATAATATATTTCCATCCCTAGAGAAGACGACAAAACCTCTCTAGATTCTACTTGGTTGACCAAAGTTTATGTATTCACCATAATATATTTCCATCCCTAGAGAAGACGACAAAACCTCTCTAGATTCTACTTGGTTGACCAAAGTTTATGTATTCACCATAATATATTTCCATCCCTAGAGAAGACGACAAAACCTCTCTAGATTCTACTTGGTTGACCAAAGTTTATGTATTCACCATAATATATTTCCATCCCTAGAGAAGACGACAAAACCTCTCTAGATTCTACTTGGTTGACCAAAGTTTATGTATTCACCATAATATATTTCCATCCCTAGAGAAGACGACAAAACCTCTCTAGATTCTACTTGGTTGACCAAAGTTTATGTATTCACCATAATATATTTCCATCCCTAGAGAAGACGACAAAACCTCTCTAGATTCTACTTGGTTGACCAAAGTTTATGTATTCACCATAATATATTTCCATCCCTAGAGAAGACGACAAAACCTCTCTAGATTCTACTTGGTTGACCAAAGTTTATGTATTCACCATAATATTTCGATCAGTGAAAAATTCAAATTCAGGATAAACATTGACATTGTATATATTAGAAAATTATTTGTTATCGTTTGGATTGTTCATGTTTGCTGAAGATTTCCAACACTTTCTCTAAAAACTCAAAGCGATGGGAATCTCCAACAAATTAAATAACATTGTGTTTATAACTAATTCAAAACTCTTACATAGGGTGTATAAATATTTCCAGATATACATTGTTTATGTGATCATGTCAAAAGTCAATTAATTAATGACACAACTTGTTAAGTAGGATTAGGTTTTATATTTTTCCAGGTAGAATTCTTATTATTATTCATATCGTTTTGTAAACGTCTTAGTAACAAAAAAAAATATTAATACTGTTCCTAACACATTAGAAAGTAAAAAAGTGTAATCCATTGTAAGAATTCATCAGGTAAAAGTAGACTCTAGGATTATCCAAAACAGGCGACCTTAACGTATTCCCATTCAACATTCTTATTCAAATTGTGGAACTGATCGCTGAATGCCAATATCGATCCTTGACGCGGACCGTAAGTTAAAGTAACCCTCTCACCCACCAACACACACCATCCAGTATTTACTGGATTTAATCTAAAGTCAGGTTAGGTTAGGTTAGGTTAAAATGTTATTAGTTTAATTTATTTCATGTTCGTTGTTACTATTTATTTACTTTACCATGTTAGTTTTTCTATTGTTTGTTATTTTTTATAGTCATATTGTTTTGTCATAAAATTGTTAGTGTACAACAGTTATTTCTGCATGTTTGTTAATCTTTGTTTAAAAAGGCATTGCCGTTGGTTCTATAAATAAATAAATAAATAAATTTACGGTACAGCCACCCAGCCGTACACAGACAATAATAGTGACCCACCCACCAACATACACCATCGAGTATTTACGGTACAGCCACCCAGCCGTACACAGACAATAATGGTGACCCACCCACCAACAAACACCATCGAGTATTTACGGTACAGCCACCCAGCCGTACACAGACAATAATAGTGACCCACCCACCATCATACACCATCGAGTATTTACGGTACAGCCACCCAGCCGTACACAGACAATAATAGTGACCCACCCACCATCATACACCATCGAGTATTTACGGTACAGCCACCCAGCCGTACACAGACAATAATAGTGACCCACCCACCATCATACACCATCGAGTATTTACGGTACAGCCACCCAGCCGTACACAGACAATAATAGTGACCCACCCACCATCATACACCATCGAGTATTTACGGTACAGCCACCCAGCCGTACACAGACAATAATAGTGACCCACCCACCATCATACACCATCGAGTATTTATGGTACAGCCACCCAGCCGTACACAGACAATAATAGTGACCCACCCACCATCATACACCATCGAGTATTTACGGTACAGCCACCCAGCCGTACACAGACAATAATAGTGTCCATCTAGCGTTAACATTACAGACAGTCAGCTAACACATACCATCGCCCACCTAGCGTTTACTGTACAGCTAGTCAGCCAACACACACCATCGTCCATCTAGCGTTTACGGTACAGCCACTTAGCCAACACACACCATCGGCCACCTAGCGTTTACGGTACAGCCAGTCAGCCAACACACACCATCGTCCATCTAGCGTTTACGGTACAGCCACTTAGCCAACACACACCATCGTCCAACTAGCGTTTACGGTACAGCCACTTAGCCAACACACACCCTCGTCCTTCTAGCGTTTACGGTACAGCCACTTAGCCAACACACACCATCGTCCATCTAGCGTTTACGGTACAGCCACTTAGCCAACACACACCCTCGTCCTTCTAGCGTTTACGTTAGAGCCAGTCAGCCAACACACGACATCGTCTATATAGCGTTTACGGCACAGCCAGTCAGCCAACACACACCATCGTCCATCTAGCGTTTACAGAACAGCCATTCAGCTAACACACACTATCGAACGTTACTCAGCGAACACAATTAATTATCGAGTCTTTTCGGTACACAGCCATTTAACCAACACACACTTGCGAGGGTTTATGATATAGTGACTCATCCAATATCCTACTGTGCGTTCCGGTGGTATTTTCGAAAAAGTTCATAATTGTCTAATCAAAATTACCTGATAGACGTCTTTTCGGCACTTTACGCTGTTATTTCTAACTGTACCAATAGCGTGATACAAGTGTTTATCTTCCAGGAGTTCTTCCCAATTGAGATAATGGTTGATCTTTTAACAGACTGATCTGATAACAATAGACTTCCAGTAGGGGTTTCTACCGCAGGATTACGAAATATTTCCCCATCTCCCTGCCTATTAGAGCCTCGAAGGTACACCTGTTGTCACTTCCGGTGTTCACTCGACGGAACGAAAGCCGTTTGGAGGCTAATATTTCAATTAATGCAGCGCATTGTTTTCGGTGGTTAGATAGAGTGTGTCTGTAGTATGGGTGGGGGCCGAGCATAACAATGCCCAACAGATTTCACAATGCACACTCTGTACTTACACGCTTCCATCAATGGTCATGCAACCTAACTTAGCATTATTGCGTCTAATTCACGTAAAACATTCGGTACTTACAGGCTGCCATCAATGGTCATGCAACCTAACTTAGCATTATTGCGTCTAATTCACGTAAAACATTCGGTACTTACACGCTTCCATCAATGGTCATGCAACCTAACTTAGCATTATTGCGTCTAATTCACGTAAAACATTCGGTACTTACACGCTTCCATCAATGGTCATGCAACCTAACTTAGCATTGTTGCGTCTAATTCACGTAAAACATTCGGTACTTACACGCTTCCATCAATGGTCATGCAACCTAACTTAGCATTATTGCGTCTAATTCACGTAAAACATTCGGTACTTACACGCTTCCATCAATGGTCATGCAACCTAACTTAGCATTATTGCGTCTAATTCACGTAAAACATTCGGTACTTACACGCTTCCATCAATGGTCATGCAATCTAACTTAGCATTATTGCGTCTAATTCACGTAAAACATTCGGTACTTACACGCTTCCATCAATGGTCATGCAACCTAACTTAGCATTATTGCGTCTAATTCACGTAAAACATTCGGTACTTACACGCTTCCATCAATGGTCATGCAACCTAACTTAGCATTATTGCGTCTAATTCACGTAAAACATTCGGTACTTACACGCTTCCATCAATGGTCATGCAACCTAACTTAGCATTATTGCGTCTAATTCACGTAAAACATTCGGTACTTACAGGCTGCCATCAATGGTCATGCAACCTAACTTAGCATTATTGCGTCTAATTCACGTAAAACATTCGGTACTTACACGCTTCCATCAATGGTCATGCAACCTAACTTAGCATTATTGCGTCTAATTCACGTAAAACATTCGGTACTTACAGGCTGCCATCAAGAAGCTCTTGTGGTCTTATAACAGTGCATTATTTCATCTATTTGACTTAAATGCACTGATTATATAAACTGTACAGTACTTACGTTATAATGCTATAAGAGTAGTTCTCTGTCTCACTTGCACTTTTCTTTGCATATTACTCGCACAAATGTGTTGAAAGGGTCGTTTTCTAAATCTATACGTAAATACTCTAGATTTAATATAGTTGACTTATCGTAGGTTGAAATTAGAGATGTTTAACATTGGATTTTACTTTGAAAATTTAATTTATTTCAAATTAGAAATGGTACTCATTGCTTTTGATTAAGTTAAAGTGTAATATATTACAATTTAGTAAAATTGATTTTTCTAACCATCATTTCTGATCCTTAACTATTTTCATTTTATTAAATCAGAGAGGTTCAGTGAAATATATTTTCCATTTCTTTAAAATTTAGTATTGATTAATGTGTGTTTTACCTATTTAAGATTACTTTTCTAAACAATACCTGTCCATTGTTTAAATGATGACAACTATTTATGACATATAACTTAACAATTTCAGTTTATAAAAATAGTCCCCAGATAGCAAAATTGCGTACATCGAGCATTTATACAGCGTGTTTCTTTTAAAACACAACCCTATTTACAAGCAGGCCTACAGAAAATGAAGGTTTAAGATAATTACAAGCTCATAGGTTGGTAGACCTGATTTTCTTCTTCCTTGGCTATCAGCTGATTTATATTTTTGCATAGTTGTTCACTTTATTTGGATTTCGTGCAATGTCATTAAGTTGAGGTTAGAAACATAGTTTTGAGCAAGAACAGAAAGTGTATATTGTGGAGGACTATTTTAAAACAAAATCGTTTGTTTTATGTCAAGGTACTTTTGAACAACAATTTCCAGGTAACGGTAAACTTAACAAATCTACTATTTACAGAAGTATTATAAAATTTTAAGAAACATGTTTATTTGTATTTCAAATCGTGGGTTGCGTTTTAAAAGAAACACTTTGTATTTTGCATAGTAAATTTTTCACGTTTTTTTTAATTATAATATTTTTCTATAAAGACGTTTTTGTTTATTTTAATACATAGTTCGTTATATTAGGTAATGCATTTTTAAATATTTATGACACTTTTTAACTCTGTCATTTATTAATATCATCTTTTAGTAATATCTTATTACTTGGCTATCAGCTGATTTACATTAATGCATTGTTATTCACTTTATTTGGGTTTCGTGCAGTGCCATTAAGTTGAGGTTACAAACATGGTTTTGAGCAAAGACCAGTTAGTGTTTATTGTGGAGGAATATTCCTGTTTATTAAACAAAATATTCCTAAACAAAAATGTCATTAAAATCATGTAAATATTAGTAATAAATGTTAACAATAATAAAATATGCTATATACATATGTTTGTATGTAATTTTTATTTCAAATCATAATCATGGGCTGTGTTTTAAAAGAAACACCTTGTATTTACTCCCTCAAGACTTTCCTTTTAATTTAGTTATATTCTGTTCGAAACTCTTCCGATACCCGAGGTTACAGCATATTTGATGTTTGTAGACTCGCTGACCTTAGATTTAAGTGTATTTAAATAATTTTAATTGGCGTTGATTTATTAAAGCAACATAAATAATTCATGTAGATGATGTAGATTCGTTTAACGCGTGTATCCTTTAGGAATATTGCGCTGTTTGGGGTTCATAATTAACTAACGGCTGACCAAGAAGCTAATTGAAGACGCCATGTTAACTAGGTTCCACATACAAATATGAGAAAATAATTTAACTGCTGAAAAAATAATAGGGTCGGCAGTGTTATCTTACCTTTTTGTCAGTGAATAACGGAACCGCTAACCCCAGCGACGTAATGAAGCCGTGATGGGATGGTTGTCGCTTAGGCTTAAGGGATGGAAACCACTAGGCCGAGTATCCTTAGGTCTGGATTTATAAAAAAAAACATCGAAAAGTAATATGTAATTCATTCAAAGTACTTACTTTTCATCTATGCGCAGAAAATAATTTACAAATGTAAAGCATTTAAAAATAAAGTACGGAATGGGTTTTGAACGTACAATAACAATATAAATTATAGTACAAAAAACCCTAATGTTTTAGACATATTAACGTCAAAAGTTAAGATTAACTTTATCTTTAATACAGCTAGATAATAAATCAGCTATGTAAACTCGTTAAGCTCCAATATTTATTAAGCAGTATTTGTTTTTGAGTACACTTTGAGCTCCATACTGAGTAGACGGTCTTTGTTTTGGTATAAACTCGTTGAGCTCCATACTGAGTAGACGGTCTTTGTTTTGGTATAAACTCGTTGAGCTCCATACTGAGTAGACGGTCTTTGGTTTGGTATAAACTCGTTGAGCTCCATACTGAGTAGACGGTCTTTGTTTTGGTATAAACTCGTTGAGCTCCATACTGAGTAGACGGTCTTTGTTTTGGTATAAACTCGTTGAGCTCCAACTGTGAGTAAGCAGTATTTGTTTTTGAGTACACTTTGAGCTCCATACTGAGTAGACGGTCTTTGTTTTGGTATAAACTCGTTGAGCTCCATACTGAGTAGACGGTCTTTGTTTTGGTATAAACTCGTTGAGCTCCAATATTTATTAAGCAGTATTTGTTTTGAGTACACGTTGAGCTCCATACCGAGTAGACGGTCTTTGTTTTGGTATAAACTCGTTGAGCTCCAATATTTATTAAGCAGTATTTGTTTTGAGTACACGTTGAGCTCCATACTGAGTAGACGGTCTTTGTTTTGGTATAAACTCGTTGAGCTCCATACTGAGTAGACGGTCTTTGTTTTGGTATAAACTCGTTGAGCTCCATACTGAGTAGACGGTCTTTGTTTTGGTATAAACTCGTTGAGCTCCAACTGTGAGTAAGCAGTCTTTGTTTTTGAGTACACTTTGAACTCCATACTGAGTGGGCAGTTTTTGTTTTAGTATAAACTCGTTGAGCTTCAATGTTGAGTAAGCAGTCTTTGTTTTAGTATAAACTTGTTGAGTTCCATACTAAGTGGGCAGTTTTTGTTTTAGGATAAACTCGTTGAGCTTCAATGTTGAGTAAGAAGTCTTTGTTTTAGTATAACCTTGTTGAGCTTCAATGTTGAGTAAGCAGTCTTTGTTTTAGTATAAACTCGTTGAGCTTCATACTAAGTGGGCAGTTTTTGTTTTAGTATAAACTCGTTGAGCTTCAATGTTGAGTAAGCAGTCTTTGTTTTAGTATAAACTTGTTGAGTTCCATACTAAGTGGGCAGTTTTTGTTTTAGTATAAACTCGTTGAGCTTCAATGTTGAGTAAGAAGTCTTTGTTTTAGTATAAACTTGTTGAGCTTCAATATTGATTAAGCAGTCTTTGTTTTAGTATAAACTTATTGAGCTCCATACTTAGTGGGCAGTTTTTGTTTTAGGATAAACTTGTTGAGCTTCAATGTTGAGTAAGAAGTCTTTGTTTTAGTATAAACTTGTTGAGCTTCAATGTTGAGTAAGCAGTCTTTGTTTTAGTATAAACTCGTTGAGCTTCATACTAAGTGGGCAGTTTTTGTTTTAGTATAAACTAGTTGAGCTTCAATGTTGAGTAAGCAGTCTTTGTTTTAGTATAAACTTGTTGAGTTCCATACTAAGTGGGCAGTTTTTGTTTTAGTATAAACTCGTTGAGCTTCAATGTTGAGTAAGAAGTCTTTGTTTTAGTATAAACTTGTTGAGCTTCAATATTGAGTAAGCAGTCTTTGTTTTAGTATAAACTTATTGAGCTCCATACTTAGTGGGCAGTTTTTGTTTTAGTATAAACTAGTTGAGCTTCAATGTTGAGTAAGCAGTCTTTGTTTTAGTATAAACTTGTTGAGCTCCATACTTAGTGGGCAGTTTTTGTTTTAGTATAAACTCGTTGAGCTTCAATGTTGAGTAAGAAGTCTTTGTTTTAGTATAAACTTGTTGAGCTTCAATGTTGAGTAAGCAGTCTTTGTTTTAGTATAAAATCGTTGAGCTTCAATAATGAGTAAGAAGTCTTTGTTTTAGTATAAACTCGTTGAGCTTCAATGTTGAGTAAGCAGTCTTTGTTTTAGTATAAACTTGTTGAGTTCCATACTAAGTGGGCAGTTTTTGTTTTAGTATAAACTCGTTGAGCTTCAATGTTGAGTAAGCAGTCTTTGTTTTAGTATTAACTTGTTGAGTTCCATACTAAGTGGGCAGTTTTTGTTTTAGGATAAACTCGTTGAGCTTCAATGTTGAGTAAGAAGTCTTTGTTTTAGTATAAACTTGTTGAGCTTCAATGTTGAGTAAGCAGTCTTTGTTTTAGTATAAACTCGTTGAGCTTCATACTAAGTGGGCAGTTTTTGTTTTAGTATAAACTCGTTGAGCTTCAATGTTGAGTAAGAAGTCTTTGTTTTAGTATAAACTTGTTGAGCTCCATACTAAGTGGGCAGTTTTTGTTTTAGTATAAACTCGTTGAGCTTCAATGTTGAGTAAGAAGTCTTTTTTTTAGTATAAACTTGTTGAGCTTCAATATTGAGTAAGCAGTCTTTGTTTTAGTATAAACTTATTGAGCTCCATACTTAGTGGGCAGTTTTTGTTTTAGTTTAAACTCGTTGAGCTTCAATGTTGAGTAAGCAGTCTTTGTTTTAGTATAAACTTCTCCATACTAAGTGGGCAGTTTTTGTTTTAGTATAAACTCGTTGAGCTTCAATGTTGAGTAAGAAGTCTTTGTTTTAGTATAAACTTTTTGAGCTTCAATGTTGAGTAAGCAGTCTTTGTTTTAGTATAAAATTGTTGAGCTTCAATAATGAGTAAGAAGTCTTTGTTTTAGTATAAACTTGTTGAGCTTCAATATTGAGTAAGCAGTCTTTGTTTTAGTATAAACTTGTTGAGCTCCATACTAAGTGGGCAGTTTTTGTTTTAGTATAAACTCGTTGAGCTTCAATGTTGAGTAAGCAGTCTTTGTTTTAGTATAAACTTTTTGAGCTTCAATATTGAGTAAGCAGTCTTTGTTTTAGTATAAACTTGTTGAGCTCCATACTTAGTGGGCAGTTTTTTTTTTAGTATAAACTCGTTGAGCTTCAATGTTGAGTAAGAAGTCTTTGCTTTTGTATAAACTTGTTGAGCTTCATACTGAGTGGGCGCAGTCCTTGTTTTGTTTAAACTCGTTGAACTACAATGTTGTATGGACAATCTTTATTTTAACTAGAATCTACAGTTTCTGGTGACAATCGCGTCAAGGTGCTATCTACAATATTTACAAGATCACAGTATGGGCGAAACGTCTGATCATCATGTAAATATTGTAGATAGCACCTTGACGCAGTTGTCACCGGAAACTGTAGATTCTAGTTATGACACCGGCCGCTTAAGCCTAAGTTCTAATCTTTATTTTGTTTAAACTTGTTAAAGTACAATATTGAGTGGATGGTTTTTGTTTTATGTAAACACTTTGAAGTACAATTTTGATTGGACAATCTTTGTTTTGTATATACTCGTTAAACTACAATGTAGAGAGGGCAGTGTTTGTCTTGTGTAAACTCGTTGGGGTCGAATGTTTTTGGAGTGGATAGACCTTTTTTACCTAAACTCGTTAAAGTACAGTTTTTAGTAAATATTCTTCGTTTTGTGTAAGATCGTTGAAATGCAACATTGAGTGGACAGTCTTTTTTTGTGTAAACTCGTTGAGCTTCAATGTTGGTTGAATGGACAGTCTTTGTTTTGTATAAACTCGTTGAAGTAAAATGTTGAGTGGACAATCTTTCTTTTGTATTAACTCGTTGAAGTACAATGTTATGCGGACAAACTTTATTTTGTCTAAACTCGTTAAAGTGCAATGTTTAATGGACAGTGTTGTTAGTCCGTTATTTTTAGACTACATCGAGACCATTTTCCGTTTTAATTTAAATCTATATAACTAACCGTTGTCGACAGTTCCGATATTATCGAGTATTACAAAGAACACATTTGCATATAGACCCTTTACACTGCGAATATTTAAGTGCTCGGGTGGCCTGTGCTGTAGTTTCACACGAGCTCTGAGTTCGGTTCGATTGGCTTGGGCATACATTAGCTCCAGTAGACAAGTTGCGGTGATAGATGGAAGGCGCTGGGGTGCGCACTATGGTAATAGATGGAGGTTATCGTCGATCGGATTCTAGATGGATGAGACAACAAGTCAGGCTGATCTGACTATCACGAAGTGTGCAGTTTTGTCCAAGTCAATATGGTAAATACTTCGGGAGATAGTTGAATTTGAAACAGAAACAGGTCATCAGCAAACAGGTCAGAACTGGACCTTCTGGAGATTTCAAATCACGTAATATATTCTAGGTAAATGATTTGAGTGGTGTTAATTTATTTTTATGTGCTGCGGTTCATCTTGTGTCTTTAATTTATTTATTATTATTATTTTATTTTCATAATTCACAGTTCTGTCAATAGTATTTGTCAGTTATTTGTCTGGACCTGTATGCTGATGACCCCTTTGGCTTATTTTTTACTTCAGTGTGTTTGCGCAGGTATTTTATTACTATAGTTTACTTATATACAGGGTCTCCCAAAAGTAGAGCCAAACGTCGGGAAATGGTTGTATAGGTTAAAATTAAGAGTAAATCAAGAATTTCTTTCAAAAACGTTTTGTTTACCAGATATCTGCCATTTTCACAAAAGAATTTTTATCTCCGAGTTTGCTTAACCGATCTGTATGAAACTCGCCATGTATGTTATTATAAAAAAACCTATTCTAGAAATCAAAATCAACCTGATCCAATTTGACATTTCAAAATAGCGGCCATTTGTAATTTTTGCTATTTCCTACAATTTCTGTTCAACAATTTTAAACAACTACCATTTTGAAACTTTAAATTGGATCAAGTTGAATTTTTTTTCTAGAATAGGTTTTTATTATCTTAACATACATGGTGAGTTTCATACAGATCGGCTAAGAAAACTTGGAGATAAAAATTCTTTTCCCTGTGCATATCAGCAAATGGCTAAAATAACACAGGCGCGTGCGGGAACAAGGGATTGAGTGGTAGAAAAGTTTGTTCTGAGATAAACAAATAATTAGTTTTTAATTAGAACATTATAAAAAAAGTTTTAATTAAATAAGCTACTCCTATAGAAAAAATAAAGGTTGACCGGCTGTTTCTACACTAGGAGTGACGAGTGAGTACGTCGTTTTTGGATTTGATACATTACAATTTATACAAATCAATAAACATAAAAATGATTTACTGACTTATTTAAGGAAAAATTACGAAATAAAATTATTAATTCAAAGATAAAATGAGGTTTTTTTAACTATTGGATGGAGATTATGCACATTTTAATATCTGTGTTGAATAAATAATATCCTTGATTATAATATTAATAACATGTATACTATACCTATTATCTCATGTCATAGGACTATTTTTGTCAGTAATTTTGTTAGTTAGTGAGGTTTGTTACTACAGCTGGTTTAAACTGCATTACATTTACACGGGTCTACATTAGCGCTCCACTACTGGACCTCAAAACAACCAATAGTTAAAAGCACAACATTTAGCATTTGATAAGAAATCTATTGGTGTGTGTATCTGTGGTTTCCCTAGTGCCGCGTATGTACAGGGTGTCCAGCTTCGACTGAAGCATATTGTAGAGGATTGTTTGTCAGGTCAACATAAGCAAATAATGCCATATAACATGTGTCCTATCTCGATTAGTTTTCTGTCTGTGTCTGTATGTGTTTTTGACAAAAATTTGAATATCTCAAAATCCGTTTGACAAACAATACTGAATTTTGGTATGAATGTTCATCTTACAATGATACATTTTATGTAAAAATGCTAAATGTCTAAACCTATCAGTTTCTAAATGGCAGCTGTTTAAACATTTCCAAGTCAAATATAAAAATACTAAACTTTTTATCCATAAATGTTAAGACACATGATTTATAGACTACGTTATGCCAAATCAAAGACATGACATTTTAAAAGATCGGTCTATAAATTACAGAGAAAATGTATTTTTGTAACTGAAAGCATTGTTATCTGGCTAAAGAGTACTGAAATAACAATGCTTTCAGTCACAAAAATACGTTTTTTCTGTTATTTATCAACTGATCTTTTAAACTGGCATGTCGTTGAATTTGGCTTAACGGATTCTATAAATCAAATCCGTTAAGCCGTGTCTTAACATTTTTGTATAAAAAGTTAGGTTAATCATATTTGACTTTTAAATTTTCAAACGCATTTGGAAACCAATTATCTTAAACATTTAGCCTTTTTACACAAAATGTATCTTTGTAAAAATCAACATTCATACGAAAATTCAGTATTGTACGTCAAACGGAGTTTCAGATATAAAAAGTTTAGTCAAAACCACATACAGACAGAAAACTAATCGAGATAGGACACATGTTATATGGCATTATTTGCTTGTGTTGACCTGACAAACAATCCTATTAAATATGCGATAGTCGAAGCTGGACACCCTGTATATTGAAGTTGTTTGGAAGACTCGGTGTACAGTACGTAGGGCAGCAGGTGACAGCACCGAGAGTGAACCTACCGTATGTAAAAGTCTACAGTCGTAGTCGCCATACTGGATTTATATCCCAGAAGAGCACTGTGCTACATCGTTTGAAAGACCGTACATTTTATTAGTGGATTTACTTTTTAATTTGGAAAAATATTGATTTTTATGAAATAGAAAAAGTGAGTTTCAGTTTATCAGTTAAAATTTGTTTAAAAATACAAATGACCAATGAAAAATTTAAAAAGTAGATCCACTAGTAACATTTATGCTCTTTCAAACTATGAATAAAAATAATAATGTTCAGACAGAAATCAGAAATCCAAATCTTTATTTTTTTATAGGCCATACAATGCAATCAACATCATCAGGTACAGTTCATGAGCAAATAAAAATGAGTAGGCTACAAGAGAAAAATAATAGAATGAGTGAGCTCAATAGACTACAATCAATTCTTTGTTTAGTGACAATTGCCATAATAATCAAGAGCTAAGTCTAATAGTCGCTATGTCTAGGCAAACAAAAATAACAGTAACAATTAACAAAACAAATAACAATAACAGATGGAACAATGTTACATAAAAAACAACAGGAAAATGATTTATGAATAACAACTTTATTGACTAAGTGATTATAGATATGATTTAAATCTTTTCATAACAAAACAGAGTATATTACATATATCACTTTTAAAGTTGATAGAAATAACAAAATAAATTGAAACAACGATTAAGAGTTAAAATATATTTTCAGTGCCGTTCCACAACAGGTACTCATTTACCTAATAAAAAGTATTTTTTGCCAACCAATCAAATAATAATCTTTTTACTTAAAAAATATGTGCCCTAGTCCCTAACTTATTTTAATGTTAGGGACCCCTTAAAGCATAGCTACCAATATTAGTCTTAATAATACACAAATAAATGTATAGGTTAACAACTGTGGGTATAGACTCTTTGATAGACATGGGTCTACAACTGGTTCTCTGATCAGAGTCAGCAAGGATTCTTGCAGCTCTCTTTTGAATTATTAGTATTCTATTTATTTCAGCACCATTTCCTCAAAGTTGCAAGCCATAGAGTAATATGCTTTTGAAAAAAGCAAAATAAGCACCTCTCGGATATGGTTTTGGCATATTTTTCTTAAGTTACCTCAACAAAAAGACTACTCTACTAAGACTACCAAACACATTTAATATGATCAGCCCAAGACAGCTTACAATCAAATGTATTCCTAGTATCTTGACACTTTGACAAAATTATCATGGTAAGTGGAAGTGCATCAAATTTCGTTAGAGTAATTTTAAGTTGTTGAGTTTTATTCTCATTTAACACTATTTTTTTACAGTTAAACCACCTTTGAGCGTGCAATATACTATCATTTTTGTAATTGGTTAGCCTGCCTATGTCTGTGTCTGAACTAAAAACAGTGTTAATCCGCAAATATTATTACATTGGCATGAACATTGTGTGGTAGGTCATTCATAGCAATTAATAAGAGCAAAGCCCCCAGAACAGATCCTTACGGAATCCCATGATTAACACATCGTGAGACAACAGCAAAAAACTTTTCGTTCAAGCTTCGTCAAGTACGATTTAAAAGAGAGCATATTCGGTACCAATTATACCATAGACAAATCGTTAAGTCCGCATTTAACATTCTAATGAACTACCTCTGCAAACTCTTAACTAAAAATCACAAGAGTGCTGAGACAGTCTCCACTATTCAGCACTCAACGCTGCGTGTGTACATAATATGACGATACAAAGGAGTGGGGAGTTAAGACAATTCGCCGAAAAATCTGGTCGTGGACTTTGAATGTTTATCTGACCCAAAGAATCCCAACCGCAACTATGAAATTATTAAGTTCTTTATAGTTTCTAAACGAGTAGCGGGGCTATAACCGAGCTTTCGGCGGCCGATTTATGGCTAGATAGCGGCTTTTAGGTTTATGATTGACGGGTTGCAACGGGATGCCCACTGGCTCGTCTTTTACTCACAACAAAGATTTCACCTCACCTCTCTACAATCGCCTTCATCCGCAGTGTACATTTTAGGTATTCTTTATGCAGGATGGCAGATATGGCAACAAGTTTTAAAAATATGTAACGAAACCTCAACAGATAAACAATACACTATTACTTCACTGACGAACTCTGTTCTAGTCTACTAACATTAGGTAGTCATCGTAAAACATGAACGTTTCGACGTCACGTCACAGACAACCTCTGTTCTAGTCCACCAACATTAGGTAGTCATCGTAAAACATGAATAATTCAACGTTCCTTCACTGACGACCTCTGTTCTAGTCCACGAACATTAGGTAGTCATCATAAAACATGAATGATTCATCTTTACTTCACTGACGACCTCTGTTCTAGTCCACCAACATTAGGTAGTCATCGTAAAAGATGAATGATTCAACGTCACTTCACTGACGACCTCTTTTGTAGTATATCAACATTAGATAGTTGTCGTAAAACGGAATGATTCAATGTCACTTCACTGACGAACTCTGTTCTAGTCCACCAACATTAGGTAGTTAACGTAAAAAAATGAACAGTCAGTGATATTATTAAGAGCTTGGATTGTTTAACCAGTACAGAACTCATTGGTGGCACGGTACAGTCAGCGACATCACTAAAGGTTTCGATCGTTTAACCAGTATAGAACTAATTCTATACTAACGGTCTTGCTGCTAGTGCACAATTGTATTATAATTTAATTCAAATGATGGCGATCCCAACACAGGATACCTAGGGGATTCCTATTTTATTTTGCCTTAGTTTAAATTTAATTAGTTTACAATAACTTGTATTAACTGTTCTGTAAAAATTATAATGGATATGTTGTAATTGTTGGCAAAATAAAAAATCATTCTATTCTATTCTAATTGCTGACACGGTATGTACAGTCAGCGACATAACTAAGAGCTTGGATCGCTTAACCAGTATAGAACTAATTGTTGACACGGCATGTTCAGTCAGCGACATAACTAAGAGCTTGGATCGTTTAACCAGTATAGAACTAATTGTTGACATGGTATGTACAGTCTGTGACAAAACTAAGAGCTTGGATCGTTTAACCAGTATAGAACTAATTGTTGACACGGCATGTTCAGTCAGCGACATAACTAAGAGCTTGGATCGTTTAACCAGTATAGAACTAATTGTTGACATGGTATGTACAGTCAGCGACATAAATAAGAGCTTGGATCGTTTATCCAGTATAGAACTAATTGTTGACACGGTATGTTCAGTCAGCGACATAACTAAGAGCTTGGATCGTTTAACCAGTATAGAACTAATTGTTGACACTGCATGTTCAGTCAGCGACATAACTAAGAGCTTGGATCGTTTAACCAGTATAGAACTAATTGTTGACACGGCATGTTCAGTCAGCGACATAACTAAGAGCTTGGATCGTTTAACCAGTATAGAACTAATTGTTGACATGGTATGTACAGTCAGCGACATAACTAAGAGCTTGGATCGTTTAACCAGTATAGAACTAATTGTTGACACGGTATGTACAGTCAGCGACATAACTAAGAGCTTGGATCGTTTAACCAGTATAGAACTAATTGTTGACACGGCATGTACAGTCAGCGACATAACTAAGAGCTTGGATCGTTTAACCAGTATAGAACTAATTGTTGACACGGTATGTACAGTCAGCGACATAACTAAGAGCTTGGATCGTTTAACCAGTATAGAACTAATTGTTGACACGGTATGTACAGTCAGCGACATAACTAAGAGCTTGGATCGTTTAACCAGTATAGAACTAATTGTTGACACGGTATGTACAGTCAGCGACATAACTAAGAGCTTGGATCGTTTAACCAGTATAGAACTAATTGTTGACACGGTATGTACAGTCAGCGACATAACTAAGAGCTTGGATCGTTTAACCAGTATAGAACTAATTGTTGACATGGTATGTACAGTCAGCGACATAACTAAGAGCTTGGATCGTTTAACCAGTATAGAACTAATTGTTGACACGGTATGTTCAGTCAGCGACATAACTAAGAGCTTGGATCGTTTAACCAGTATAGAACTAATTGTTGACATGGTATGTTCAGTCAGCGACATAACTAAGAGCTTGGATCGTTTAACCAGTATAGAACTAATTGTTGACACGGTATGTACAGTCTGTGACATAACTAAGAGCTTGAATCGTTTAACCAGTATAGAACTAATTGTTGACACGGTATGTACAGTCAGCGACATAACTAAGAGCTTGGATCGTTTATCCAGTATAGAAATAATTATTGATACTGTATGTACAGTCAGCAACATAACTAAGAGCTTGGATCGTTTATCCAGTATAGAACTAATTGTTGACACGGTATGTACAGTCTGTGACATAACTAAGAGCTTGGATCATTTAACCAGTATAGAACTAATTGTTGACACGGTATGTACAGTCTGTGACTTTATTAAGAGCTTGGATCGTTTAACCAATATAGAACTAATTGCTGACATGGTATGTACAGTCAGCGACATAACTAAGAGCTTAGATCGTTTAACCAATATAGAACTAATTGCTGACACGGTATGTACAGTCAGCGACATCACTAAGAGCTTGGATCGTTTATCCAGTATAGAAATAATTGTTGACACGGTATGTACAGTCAGTGACTTTATTAAAAGCTTGGATCGTTTATCCAGTATAGAAATAATTATTGATACTGTATGTACAGTCAGCGAAATAACTAAGAGCTTGGATCGTTTAACCAGTATAGAACTAATTGTTGACACGGTATGTACAGTCAGCGAAATAACTAAGAGCTTGGATCGTTTATCCAGTATAGAACTAATTGTTGACACGGTATGTACAGTCAGCGAAATAACTAAGAGCTTGGATCGTTTAACCAATATAGAACTAATTGCTGACATGGTATGTACAGTCAGCGACATAACTAAGAGCTTAGATCGTTTAACCAATATAGAACTAATTGCTGACACGGTATGTACAGTCAGCGACATCACTAAGAGCTTGGATCGTTTATCCAGTATAGAAATAATTGTTGACACGGTATGTACAGTCAGTGACTTTATTAAAAGCTTGGATCGTTTATCCAGTATAGAAATAATTATTGATACTGTATGTACAGTCAGCGAAATAACTAAGAGCTTGGATCGTTTAACCAGTATAGAACTAATTGTTGACACGGTATGTACAGTCAGCGAAATAACTAAGAGCTTGGATCGTTTATCCAGTATAGAACTAATTGTTGACACGGTATGTACAGTCTGTGACAAAACTAAGAGCTTGGATCGTTTAACCAGTATAGAACTAATTGTTGACACGGTATGTACAGTCAGCGACATAACTAAGAGCTTGGATCGTTTAACCAGTATAGAACTAATTGTTGACACGGTATGTACAGTCTGTGACAAAACTAAGAGCTTGGATCGTTTAACCAGTATAGAACTAATTGTTGACACGGTATGTACAGTCAGCGACATAACTAAGAGCTTGGATCGTTTAACCAGTATAGAACTAATTGTTGACATGGTATGTACAGTCAGCGACATAACTAAGAGCTTGGATCGTTTAACCAGTATAGAACTAATTGTTGACATGGTATGTACAGTCAGCGACATAACTAAGAGCTTGGATCGTTTAACCAGTATAGAACTAATTGTTGACATGGTATGTTCAGTCAGCGACATAACTAAGAGCTTGGATCGTTTATCCAGTATAGAACTAATTGTTGACATGGTATGTTCAGTCAGCGACATAACTAAGAGCTTGGATCGTTTAACCAGTATAGAACTAATTGTTGACATGGTATGTTCAGTCAGCGACATAACTAAGAGCTTGGATCGTTTATCCAGTATAGAACTAATTGTTGACACGGTATGTACAGTCAGCGACATAACTAAGAGCTTGGATCGTTTTACGTCAAGTATTTGTAGTAAATGAAGAAGTGTGCGGAGCCGATAGCAAGTAAGTGTGGAGGTGGAGTGGCGAGCGTTATAATAGCTAATCAGTAATCAGTCGATGATAAAGCTCTGATAGTTGCGAGTGACTGGCCGCACCGGAAGCCATCTTGAATTCGCTCAGCCGTACCACAACACCAACAATGTCTGTCTGCTACTGTCTCTCACCTACCCATCTTAATGGAGAAAATAATTATTATTTGCTGCTATTTTTAGATACAAAATCAATAAGAACATACAATACACATGTTTTACAATACAAATACAAAATACACGAATCTTTTCTGTTAACTCACTACCACTACTTTTTCCGTTAACTCACTACCACTACTTTTTCCGTTACTTCACTACCACTAGTGTTTTTTATCACCATTACGGTTAGGTTAAGTAAGGTGGCTACTAAAGTTGATCACAAACTGGTTAATCCAATTATTGGCTTACCGCCGAATGCGCTCTCCGTGATAAGATAAGACCAGCGAGATCGGATTCCTAGCGAATAAGGAATACCACAGTGGACGTAAAAATGATTGGGTCAATAGTTTTTAGAGCAATAGAATATTTATCAAGCGGTAGTGAATTACGGAAACAAAAAAGTAGTTGTAGTGAATTAACGGAAAAGATGTATATGCACAGATATCGGTAAACTACATGTACCATCCTCAAATAAGGTTGAGTGACGTTTGTTTTTTTACATTAAATGGGAACCGCAGCTTTACATTACTAAGGAACTATTCCCCAGGATACGTAGTGAGTTTATCGGTATTACTACTTGGCACTGAGACCGTGGCAGTAGAGTCCATCGAGCTGGGGACCGCAGCTTTATATTACTAGGGAACTATTCCCCAGGATACGTAGTGAGTATATCGGTATTACTACTTGGCACTGAGACCGTGGCAGTAGAGTCCATCGAGCTCGGGGACCGCAGCTTTACATTACCAAGAGACTATTTTTACGGGGTTTTCGAATGTGGCAGTAATTGTTCGGTGCCTGTGGTTTCGGAGCACACGAAGCTAATTTCTTTACGCAAGCCAGTGTCCTCATAGCGATAATACAACCACGCGGCTACAATTGCTCAAATATCTGCCACATTTAAATCACACCGCAGCGCAACTCACGCTCTCTTGCTTCTCCTCCTGTCGCACCGCTACCACTACCGACGGATTCTAATTTACTCCTGTAATCATCAGTACAACAACATATTTACTATTTGCTTTGTTCAGGTTGTAAATTATCCTCCCCCCACCCCAAACAAATTATTGCCTAGTAATACTCCGTTATTATTATTTGTTGTTGTTGTACTAGAAAAGGTTTTGGTACGTTTCTTAACAAATGTTATACAGTGGAAAATATATATAGAGAGAAAAAGGTGAAAATTCTAAAATTCTTAAAACTTTCTTTACAAGAGTGTCAATATTGTTTCTTAAAAAACTGCTCTAATTGCTTTTGAAGTCTGAAAAAAGGTTGGCTTGAGTACTTTCACTTCCCAATCTGCTACTCTATAGTTTTATTAGGAGTAAAACAGGCCATCATAACATGGAGTAATAAGAAGTGACGTGTCACTCCCGGAAGCAAATCTTCTGATTACAAATATTCCTGATTCTACTTTGCTACTATCTATAATAATGTGGATATGACATTTCAAATGGTTATCTAGCACTATTCCCAAAAATGTTACTTCATTGCATGGAAGTAACACAACACCATCAACCTTCAAATGTGAGGTGGATCAGAAAAATTCGATATGCTGGAATTAACAAGATGAGTTTGTGATTTATTCATTGTAAGATAATTTTTCTGAAACCATTGACTTACTGATTTCGTTTCATTGTATGCTTTTACTTCAATCTGGTGTTGGTCAGGAGCCCCAACAGCTATGGAGGTGTCATCCGCAAAGAGACAAAGAAGAGAGTGGCAAACCCCCTGTGGCAAATCATTTATAAAAAGGAGGAAAAGAAATGGACCCAAAACAGATACATTTTGGGCACCTCTATATTTTGGATACCCGAGTACATGAGTGCTAGCGCTCAAAGAAATTACAACATTTAGGCATCCATCTCTTCCCACAAATGGCATCTGAACAGCTACACTTTGCTATCTAAGGAAAGTAGAGATTCAACTATAAGCAGGCCTCCTAACTCCTACAAGGAAAATCTTTCTGAGAAGCCTTTCATGGTTTACAAGGTTAAAGGTCTTGGTGAGGTCAATAAAAATTCCAAGAATTAGCTTCTTGGAATCTAGACCATTAACGATAGCAGATATTAGTGAATTGACAGCATCTATTGTGGATCTTTACTTTATAAACCTCTATTGATATGGAGTCCATAGGTAATTTTTTTCAATGAACAGAATAAGCCTGCTAACAAACAACTTTTCTAGAACCCTCGAAAAGTTAGAAAGCAAAGAAATCGGTCTATACTGATTACAATCGGACTTGTTCCCTTTCTTGTGAACTGGCCGATGATTGAATATTTTAAAACTTGCCATTGAATACTTTAAATGGGGAATTTGCCATTTTCAAACGAGAGTATACTTAAATACTCGTATGTTAGAGCTGGAGCTATAATGTCGATTATTTGTTCCAATAATTTGGTTGAAATCTAGTCAGGCCCTGATGACTAAACATGACACTTCAGGTCATTGACAGTGTTATTAATTTCTTGATCTGTAACCGGAGAAAGAAAGAAGGTTTAGAGTCAGTTTATATGATTCAGGGAGTTAGAAATGAAAGTATTACTCTGGGTCGAAAAGTGTTTGGTGGACGTGAAAACTGACAAAACGTATTGACTACCTGTTGGGGATGCTCAATATGATTACCATCATTGTCAATAAGAACTGTATTTAGATTAGGCCTGGAGAATGGTTTATTCCTGCGAAGTGTTGATTTGCGCAGAGGTAATGCAACCCCAAAACAGAATTCCAATGATATCATAAAGTGTTCAAAACCTTTATCAACATCCTGGGAATTGAAGACATCATGTCAGGATTCTCTCATTAGAAGGCGTATAAAAGTGTTAAAGTTTTGAGTGACGAATTTCGGTTAAACTTAAAACAAGATTTACTACTGGAAGGGGGAACTGGACATTCAATTTGGGCTACTTGTCTATGGTAATCTGCAATAGCTGTGACCCCAACTTCACAATGAATTATTTCGTTACTGATGTTGGTAAAAATATTGTCTAAACCAGTTTACGAGTTTTTCATTTCCCTCGTATAGGATGTAATAATATACTTTAAGGTACATTAAATGAATGAATTCTAACGTACGCACACGGTTGTCAAAAATGTCAATCTTGAATTATCCTAGGACAACAGCTTATATATCTTTTCGAATTAGTTTGTCTAGGCACTGACCAAAATGAGAAAAAAATTCAGAACAATAGTACTTAGGTAATCAGTATTTATATAGCACTAGAACAAGTATTTCAAAATCTGATGGATATTTAACCTTTTTTTGCCGCAAGCTGATAAGTGAGCTCTTAAGCGTACTGGGAAACATCAACGTATTCAGCATTGAGCCTTTTTCTGGCCGGCGTGGTAACGCAGTGGCTAAGGTTTCGGACTGCGGAGGGCATGGTCCAAGGTTCGAATCCCCACGTGAGCTAACGGTCGGTTCTTTACTCGTTGAATAAAGTTCAACCTGCAGGTCCATGTGAACTGGCGAGTGAAGTTTTTAGTAAAAAAATTAAAAAATAAAATAAACAACAAACTCCAATGCGAAGCACTTTCGTCAGTAATTCCTATATAACTATCATTAACACAGTAAAAAAACATAACGTTTTTGTGACAACTTTAGACTGTTTAATTGAAAATTTGAGTCAGATTGATTGGACATCTTTATGAATTGACCTAAAATCGGGCCTAACAAAAGAATTTCATCTCTAGAACTACAGATGTATGTCAGTGGATCTACAAAATGTTGAATGATTTTGTCGTCCAGCCAAAGCTGTTTGCTCTACGATTCACTGCTTAGGTGACTCAGTCTCTTATACATGATTCTAGTTCTGTGTTTAGATCTATGTACTGCTCTAAGTTTATAGCACATTTAGCTAAGTTGCCAGGCTATGGAATCCAAGTGCATGTTTTGTATTCTGATTTTTTTTTAATTTTACTGTATTGTTAAGCTATTCAATTATTTTATTTTTTTTTTTGCTTAATCCTATACAAATCTTCTCAATTTTCTTGGAGGGTAAATGAAAGATTTGCTTCTTCCTTTCTTTTTTCCTTTTCAAAATTCAGTTTGTCCCTCAGATACTTTAACTCACAATTTAGTGTATTAATCAACTCAGTTTTCGAACTACTTTCTTTAGTCAACTTATCAATTAATCTGAAAAGACTAGCAATTATTGGCATAAGGTTATTGAAGTTGATTTCTGCATTATTAATAACGTGCTTTTTCAATTCAGAGATCAAAGTTAGGGATAACTTTTCAAACTCCTCATTGAAATTAACTGTATTGTAGAAAACAGTTTCCAGGTTTTCCATATGTATGTTTAGGTGTTTATTTACAATAGTTCAATATGTATACAATACATTCACTACTATTAAATAGATATTAAACAACAAGCATTTTATTGACATGTGTATCTATTTACAAACAAATAACAGACAATAGTTTTAGTAAGCTTTAAATACATAATTGATCCTACTTATAACATAGAGAGTATTGCAATTTACAAGTACCGTACAATGAGTTAACTGTCCAATAATAAAATACAGTGGTGAGTTGACGAATTGTCCAGCAACGATGATCAAGTGTACATTTTTAATTTCAGAATGAGAATAATTAACGCGTTCAGGAAACTCAGCGATTGCAACTTTGTTAAGATTTTACAGATTGGCTTGTCCCTATTTTTTTTCTTTCTAAATTGGTTAGCATTTCAGTTGTTTTAAATTGGTTGCCAGTTAAATTTTGTTGTCTTCCGCCAGATACGTTGTTTGTGAATTGGTTGTCAGTTCAGTAGTTTTTGAATTGGTTGCCAGTTCAATTTGTTTGACTTAGTCCGTCAGTTCAGTATTTGTGAGGTGGTTGTCAGTTAAGTTCTTTTTAATTAGTTGTCGTCTCAGTTGTTTGTGAATTGATTGTCAGTTCAGATGTTTACGAATTAGTTGTCAGATTAGTTGTTTGTGATTTTATTGCCAGTTCAATTGTTTGTAAATCGGTTGTTATGAATCAGTAGTCAGTTAAGTTGTTTGTGAATCGGTAGTCAGTTATGTTGTTTGTGAATTGGTTGTCAGTTCAGTTGTTTGGGAATTTGTTGCCAGATTAGTTGTTTGTGATTTTATTGCAAATTCAGATGTTTGTAAATTGGTTGTCAGTTCAGTTATTTGTGAGTCGGTAGTCAGTGAAGTTGTTTGTGAATTGGCTGTCATTGAAGTTGTTTGTGAATCATTTGTCATTGAAGTTTTTTGTGAATTGGTTGTCAGTTCAGATTACAAACTTTTCACGTCATCCATTGATCATCCAGTTGAAGCTACCTCTGATGTTTCTATGGAAATTCACATACATTGATACGAATAAAGCAGTAGTAAATTAAAAAAAAAAATTACACGATCTGGGAAAATATACCATTCATCTGGATGTATTAGAGACATATATTACTTTATTGCAACATGTCTGATTAGTTGCTGTTTTAGTAGTGGTAGATGAACATCTACAACACGACTGATTTGTTGTTGTTTATGTAGTGGTATATCTACACCCATAACACAACTGATTTGTTTTCGTGTATACTATATCCACTGTAGTACATCTATAACACCACACGACTGATTTGTTATTGTTTATTTAGCTGTGGATGTACATTCAAAACACGACTGGTGAGTTGTTATTATTGTAATGGTTGGCCTACATTAAAAACATACTTTTCACACACTTCGTTGAAACATTAAGAGTAAGCAAAGGAAAATAATTCTGTTATATCTCGAAGACATGAACTAACAGGTTAACAACTAATTCATTTTTGTTGGGAACAGTTCCATTTCACATCGCTCCTTAGTACAAAGGTAATGCTTTTATAATGTCAGGTGGCTGTACAGTCGTTAATGAGATTCTATTTGGAAGGCCTGTGATTTGAAGCCACTTATTCGGTATAGCGTGAGGAAATTGCTGTCGGAGTGTAGGTGAGGTTCATCAACCACATTCAATCTGGAATCAGCCAAAAAGTGTCGAAAAGTATGTAAAATACTGCTGCCACATTTAATATGGAAATGGAAAATAGGTGTAGAAATGTAGGTGAGGTGTCACTGCCATATTCAATCCTGAATCGGATAAGTGATGTTGAAATGTAGGTGATGCCCCACTGCCACATTTAATATGGAATCAGCCAAGAGGTACCGGAGTGTAGGTGATTTTCGTCCACCACATTCAACTTGGAATCAGCCAAAAGTTTTCGAATGTAAGTGACATGCATCTGCCAATTTAATACAGAATCAGTCCATAGGCTTCGAAGTGTAGGTGAGGTGTCTCTGCCACATTTAATCCGGATTTGTAAAAAAGGTGTCGGAGTGTAGATGATGTTCATCCACAATATTCAAATTCGAATGGGCCAAGATATGTCGAAGTGTAGGTGAGGTGCCCCTTTAACATTCTATTTGAAATCGGCCAAGATGTGTCGAAAGATACTGAGATCGGTTATATTTACATCATTGTTGCTCAATCCCACATTCCTTTGCCATAAATTATTATCGCAACATGGCGCATGCAACATTTTGCAGGAACTTATAAGAATGGCAAAAATTTTCTGCAAGTCGCGCTACATTCCCGAAAAAAATTTACCTTGGCGATGGTAGTGGCAAACATGTTGCGCGTCATTTGTTGCAGGGTAATGGAAACAGTCTGGCACATATTAGGAATACGCGCAAGCTCAGAATTGTTTAGAACAATATAAAACAAACAGCATCTCAAAATTACAACCACTACAACCTTTCAGTTTTCTGTTTAGCCAAAACACTAAAGATCTTAAACATATCTGCCTCTTTTACTACAAATGGAGTTGAGTAAATCGTAAAGTTTACGAGCCATGGCTACAAAACTTGAGACAGCTGTTTTCATCACGATATAAAATTCAACCAATACTAACACATAGTAATGAAAGCTGACGCAGATTTATTTTTCAGCTAGCTCAAAAACAAGGCTAAGGTATACTTCAGCTAGCATGAACCGAAGGCTAAGTAAGGTATACTTCAGCTAGCACCAAGAAAAGGCTGAGGTATACTTCATCTAGCACCAACACGAGGTTGACACATACTTCAGCTAGCATCAACACAAGGCTGAGGTATACTTAAAAAACCACCAACACAAGGTTGAAGTATACTTCAGCTAGCATAAACACAAGGCCGGTGAACCCAAGTATTTAGAAGTTTTTGATAACATCCATATTTTCTAAAATAGTAATTTAATATTTGTTGTTTGGTTTTAAGAATAAGTTTATAGTCCAGAACTCTAAAAGATTTTAGAAATATTTAATCATCAATTTGGTACGTTAAGAATAAATTCTACAGCAATCAAAACACTGATAGTAAAGAAAGTGAGAATATTGTAGGAATTTGCTGTTGGCATCGTTTCTGACTCTGAGATAACTATCGGTCATCTGGTGAAACAAAAAGAAAAAACTGTTGAAAAATTTTCGTATTCATTCTGACAAATGAAAATGCCTGCAATATAATTAAGTACAAATTAAATACAATCGTGTATTTACATTAATTTTGAAATTTATTTTGCAAATTAAACTGTTAAAATACATGAGTTTAGTACATTTTAAGTACAAGATGAAACATATATCATGGTGATCTATTACGATAAACTACTTTTATCATCCTCAGACGGTGAAACAAAGAGAAGGAATAGGGAGAGGGGATTCAACTGTTTAATGTGTTTAACCTCTAGTCTTGAGGATGACAAATGTAATTATTTTTAATCAACCAGCAATATGATTTTACTATCTTACATTGTACATATTTGTTAACTAGTTTTTTGTAATTTTAGCCAGTCATAATATGTTAATTAGAATGTTAATGTCGGATAACTCATTTATGCTTGGTAAATGTGATTTTCATGAGTTAATTAATAACGTCGGACATTTCAGTGGGCAAAATACACCAATCTCCAGGAAAACACCTTTTCACATCTGCGTTTCTGGATTACGACAATTTTGAAATTATATTTTAACAGCCTTTGTATAAATTCCTTGTTATTATTTTTTTTTAAATTACTTTAGTTCGGTTTATTTGTATTTATTTCTGTTACAAAACCTTAGGAAATCATAACTTATACTTAAATAAGTCAGAGTTCAACAGCTAATTTTCATTTTTTTTTTTAACGTAAGCACAGTCTTAAAAGTTTCAACTGTCAAATTTGTGTTTTTACTAATTACGACTTTTCCATGGTTGAGGTGTTGTTATGCCAATCGATATCTGAGGTCCTTAACCTATTATCCGTAAATGTTTTCAGAAATTGCTCCATCAAGAGTATAAGATTATTATAAGAGTATTATTAAGATTCATGCATACATTTTATATTGTTAGTGTTGGAGCATTAAACCTATTTCGTTGTAAACGAAAACTTATACAGTACTATTGCCCCTTGAAGTTAAGTTCCCATCGCTTTGTTTATATATTTACGGTAGAATAAGCACCAGCTTGTAAAACGACAGTCGTATTCCGGTAGAGACAAACAAAGCGGCCAAGATGCTCAGCCAGGAATGAGAAGCTGAGAAAGAAACGACACCAGATGTCTCAGAGAGCGCGCTTTTTGCCCGGAGTGTAGAACACTCTAATGATTTTTATGGCCGATAGTTATTGGAAGATGAATCTGTGCCGCTAATGCTAATGACTAGAGATGATTGCTAATGCGTTTTATTGACTTGTAATGATTGGTTTGGAGACCGACTCTCAGTCTGATATTCGATCAAGTACTGTGTTAGACCTTCAGGTCTCAAAGTTCTTCTAAGAGACCTCCACATCTCAAAGTTCTTGTCAAAGACCCTCAGGCTCGAAGAACAGAAAACATTAATGTTCTTGCGTTGTTTTATTTTCAGTTGTTTATTATTTACTAATAAATTTTAATGCATTAGAAACTAACAAGACACAAATTAAACACTGTTTAGAGCATATAAAGAATGTGTGTGATAAGGCTTGTTGGAATTGTTCCATCATTTCATGAAGAAACCATTCACGACGTTTCGACTTGGTCAATTGAAGTGGTTTGGATGTTGGACACTAAAGTTCGAAGTGTATGAAATCGTATGTTGTCTAGGGTTCCGTTCTTGAAAAGACAAGTTCGGTAGCATTCGGAAGTTGTTTATTTTGGCCCACTTTGTTACGTCCATGTACATACCTTAAAAAAAAACAAAAAAAAACACCTTTTCCATTAATTCACTACCACAACTTTTTCCGTTACTTCACTACCACTACTTTTTTTTATCGCAGTTACAATTAGGTTATGTGGCTACTAAAGTTGATCACAAACTGGTAAATCCAATGATTGATTTACCGCCGAATGCGCTCTCCATGTGTAAGTTCTTGGAAAGCGATAAGATAAGGCCAGTGATATCGGATAAGGAATACCACAGTAGAAGTAAAAATGATTGGGGAACAATTTTTAGAGCAATAGATTGTTTATCAAGCTGTAGTGAATTAAAGGAAAAAAAAGTAGTCAATAGTCAAACATTCTTTATTAAAACGTACACAAGTTGCACAAGAATGGTGTCATTGATTCAAATACAATGTCAAATAATACTCTACATCATAATTATAACAGTTTGCATTACAGATCATGAAAAACATACATCACTTACAATAATTCATTAACACCAGCAAACTTATAAAAAAGATTAATTTATGAGTCTATCAAATAAAAAACTCGTTTAATGAATACAGTGGCTTAGAAAACATATATTTTTTTAATTCTTTTTTAAAATTTTTTATATCTTTAATTTTAGAAATACTGCCTGGCAAAATATTAAAATATTTAATTCCCGCATATGAAGGTTTCTTCTCAAGAAACTTTAATTTATGTTGTGAGAAAGCAATTTTATTTTTATGTCTTGTATTGTAATTGTGAAATGAACCCAATGTTTTGAAATTTGAAAGTTGTGTCTTAATGTGCAAAATCAATTCAAATATATGTTGACTAAATACTGTAAGTATATTAATCCTTGAAAAATGTTCCTTAACCGAATCTGTCCATTTCAATCCTAGTATTATACGTATTGCTTGTTTTTGCAATACTAGTATCTTATATAAATTTTCATGGGAAGTTGCTCCATACAGAATAATTCCAAAAGAGAGACGTGACGAATAAAAGAAAAATAGATCATTTTTAAGATTTCTGTAGAGCATATCTTTGACATCCTCCTCAACGCATACAATCCTGATGAAACCTTATTACATATTTTGTCTACATGAAGGTTCCAGTTTAAGTTTTTATCCAAATCAAGTCCCAACAATTTTGAATTTTGTTCTTCTTCTAAACCTATGTCACACATAAAGATATTTGATTGAACATGTTCGTAATTTTTAGCAGTTGAGAAAGAAATATATTTCGTTTTAATTGGATTTACTAAAAGGTTCATAGTACACAAATATTCATTAATACACGACAACTGGATAAAAGCTATTTCTTCAACGTTTTGAGGAGATTTACTTGAAATTTTCAAATTTATGTCATCGGCATACAGACAAGTTTTTGCTTCATTTACTAAATTTGGCAAACCCTTCAAGTAGCATATGAACAGTAAAGGCCCTAAAATTGATCCTTGTGGTACACCATAACGTATGTTTTCTAAGGAAGGAGGAATATTTATTTTACGATTACCATCTACATAATTTACTTCAACATACTGTCTTCTATTCTGTAAATATGACTCAAACCAGGAAAAGGCCCTTCCTTGCATCCCAAGACACTTTAAAACAACCATTAACATTGAATGTGACACACTATCAAATGCTTTATTGAGATCCATGAAAATCCCAGCAACGTGTTAACCCTTTTCAATAGATTCTATTACCGATTCAATAAAATCTATACTAGCACTGGTCACAGACTTTCCCAAACGAAAGCCATATTGTTCATGATCAATAAGGTCATTATTTTCCATATATTCTATTACTCTGATGCTCATAGCTCTTTCATATATCTTAGACAATGAAGGCAAAAGTGATATTGGTCTATAATTTGAAGGTTCTTTAGGGTCTCCTTTTTTAAAAAGTGGTTTAATTTTAGAGATTTTCAATTTGTCTGGAAAAAATCCGGAGATAAAGGAAGAATTTATAAGATGACTCAAGGGGAATTTTAAATATTCAACCGCAGTTTTAATGATAGGCATAGGGATGTCATCATATCCACTAGAGAATTTGTTTTTGAATGACAGTGTTATACTTTTAATTTCCGCTGCAGATAATGGTGAAGGTAACAAGTGTATTATTGAGGGAGATAAAAGACATGTTTGGCTGTTCCTACAGTTTCTCAAATTTGGAATAACTTCTGCCTTTACCATACTAACATAATATTTATTTAGACATGAACTGACTACTTTTGGATCATCGGTGTCCCTAGTGCCATAATTCAAAACAATATTTTGTTGAACTTATAAACGGTTGCCTACATCCTTATTAATTACTTCCCAAGTTGATTTACAGACATTTTCAGCCTTACTTATCACTGAAATATTTCTTCTTTGCAAAAATAATCTGTTTTTTCAACTCAGCTTTCTTATTTTTCAAGGCCAGTTTTACATTTACACTACAGTTATTTCGTTTTAATTGACTAAGATTTTTTATTTCATTTCTAATAATTAAGATTTCTTGGTTGACCCAATTTTTTTTCTAGCAGACTCCCTGCATTGTACCAAGGGAAAACATAAGTTAAAATAATACATGAAAATATTTAAAAACACGCCATACTTCGTTTCAACCGAAGCACTGTAAACATCAAACCAAGTTTCCTGAGCCATTAAATTTAAAAATTGACTTAGTGGTAGTGAAGTAACGGAAGTAACTTAATTAAAAAGTTAATTAAATTAGTTAATTAAAAAGATACAAATAATTAACCAATGACACAGTGGAGTAGACATAGTAGACGATCTGAAACCTTCAACGGCCACTCTTAAACACTTAATGAGGGTTGGGCAGAAGGTTCTGTCACAGTGTACAATGAAGACCTTATTCTCAAAAATAGATTATTGGGATTATTGGGATAGCTTGTAGGGATACATTTAACTTCTCCTGAGTCTTAGTTCATTTACTTTTATTACAGTATATCTATTATCAAGCTAAGTAAATGTTAACAGCTTCTTTACCTATGTTTTAGTTTCGTCAACACTAACAAGATCAAACATTTCTTCCTCTCTTTTAGGCATTGAAACTTTTCAACACTTTGATTAAATTCTTTCTATGATATTGCTTGTTTTAATAAAATACACGTAAATCCTTTCTCAGTTAATTTCTCTTCATTAGAAGATTGTTTCTTTAGTACGACACTAGTTATGAGAACTTTTGCAAGTTTGGATGCAAACTGGCTAGCACCTGATACCGGTGTAGTTATCGTAATGTGAGCAGCGGGCAGTAGGCAAGGTGATTCAAGGAAGGTAGAAGTAGAGGCGGCTCCCAATTAGCAGGGAAGGATGCAGGTGTTTGTCCGACTGTCGTTCACCTGGTGTATGTAATCAATTCATTTATCGATCGGCAAAACTGTAGCTACCTAGCGTTATTAAGTTTCCTGGCCGATTATTTTAGAACCAAGAGAGCGTGGCCTTCAGTTCGGCGCACGTTTAGTTTACCCGATTAAAACATTAAGCTATTACTTACGTTCGACCGAATAATCCGATGAATTAGTTTGCTGGTTCCCAAGTGCTGCGTTTGGCTTAGCAATTCAATTTCGTTCGAGATTACTTCGCCTTCCCCGTGGCGTACGTGTTTAGGGAAATTAAGAGACGGTCCTTCTCCCCCTATATTTATGTAAATAAATGAGTGTTAGGAAGAATTTTATTACAGTCACTAAGTTATCTTTGTGTAATATGCCATATACACGTATAATTATATAATCTCTTATTGCACAATTGTTACAAAATAGGTCTATGTTTTAGGGTCTACATAAAAAATGTTAGTTGACAACACCCTTTCAAAATAGGTAAGAACACTCAAATTATTTTAAAGTGGCCAGGTGTCTGTCATCGTGTATACTCACTTTTAATGATAATACTAACGAAGTAAATTATTACTGATGACATTTTAAAATAATATTTTGAATTTTTATTGTAAACGAAGTAATTCTGCTTACAGTGAGAGTTTCTGTCCAATTTCTCAGAGTTTTGAATTGGTCAAAACATATAACAATGACAGTAGCTCACAACATGTATATTTACTTCGAATAATACAGCAAATGTAATAGTGATAAGGATTGATTTAAATATGTTTAACTAAAGAGAAATATATTGTTGTTCGAAAATTCAATAAAATATTGCGTCAATTTCAGAAGTTTTTAAAAGTGATTGTTAAAGGCGTTTTAAGTGGCTCGAAAACGCCGTGCTTTTGAACATTGCTTTTAGTTGTGGATTTGTAAGAATACGAGCTTTCCAGTATTAAAAAGAAATTAGCATCCATCTATATGTCCTGTAAAGAACAATTTAGTATTGAGCTGGTGTTTGAACAGCAGGATTTGTCGGTGAGCGAAACCAATCCATAGAAATGGGCGTTTGTCCTTATAACTGACACTATTTTGCCTACATTGATCAGTGCAGTGTACAATGTAAGATTATCTTCTATGCAACAATTTGCTAGTCAGAGACCAGTGATGAATGATTGGGGGGGGGGGGGAGGGGTTCAATCCACTGGACGTGAAAGGCGAGTGGGTCAATACCACTGTACGTGTATGGGTGGGTGGGCGAGTCAGTACCACTGTACGTGTATGGGTGGGTGGGTAAATACCACTGTGCATATGTGGGTGGGGGTCAATACTACTGTACGTGACTGGGTGGGTGCTTTGATTTGAGAATGGCTAAATTTACATTTATTTGATTCATGTCTTTCATAGTTGAAACTCTGTTGCTCAATAGTAAAGTATACATATGTAATGATATACCCATGACGCAACCGTGTAGTCAATAAGGGAGCATGAAGGGAAGTACGCATGTTTGGAGATTGACTAGAGATATCTTGAAGATAAATTGAAAAAAAAAAGAAAAAATTATAACTAGAACACTGACAGAACGTGTTCTGTTTCAATTATTCTGTTTTAAAGTATGAAAAAAAGAACAGATGATTGTCATAGTACGTATATAAAGGAAATCATATAACAAATACTATATAAAGATGAAACGACGGAACGCCAATTAGTGCTCCTTAGGTGAAGCATTCTGCTTCAACAAACGAACCTTAGTTTTAAATAATAGTTCATCAAATGTTGCCACCATCTCAATAAACATTTTTTTCATCTGATTGTGACAACTGATATAATTTTTTTTAAATATAATGTTATATGGGTATATACCCAAACTTACACCGACAAAGCTGCTTTAGAGTAATTTTTATTTAAGAGCAACATATAAATCAATTTATGAATCTTACCCTCCAATGCTGGCAAGTTCGTTCAATGTATCGAAGAATATTATTATTAAATTATTTGCTTGTATTTCAGAAATTAATATTGAGTTTTGATATGTTAGTTATTTTTTTTAACCACGTTCGTTGTGTCTATGGACTTTGAACACAATCCCAATATTGCATTCGGTTTACTGAAGATATAAGCCCAGTTCCAATATTGCATCCGGTGCTCTGAAGATACTAGCACAGTTCCAATATTGCATACGGTGCTCCGAAGATGCTAGCATACTTCCAATATTGCATCCGATGCTCCGAAGATGCTAGCATACTTCCAATATTGCATCCGGTGAACTGGTTTATGTTCAAATATTGAGGGTAGTACCACTAAATTTAAGTTTAATATATGATCTATTCCCAACGTTGCCTCTAAAAATAAATAGTTTTTCACTTCATTATTTTAAATAATGATTGTATTAAATAAATCAATTTACTCTCACACCGGAGGCTTTGAAAATACCAGCACATTTCCAATATTGCATCCGGTAGGCTAAATATATAAGCACACTTATAGACGCTCTAGACTCTAGACTACAAAACTCTTAAAATTACATAATCATCTTCGCATTTTAGAATTACTTTATTCAGTAAATTTGCATAGCTGCCAATTGTAATCCATCTGCCATACCGTGGACATGGTTGACACTTCGGCTCATTATCATAGTTTGTGTGGTATCCACAAATGTCTAATATACCTAAGGGAACTTCTAAAGGAAATATGAGACGTTTCTAATTTAGTATGGACCCAAACTAAAAATTAGGGAGGTGGGCCTCATGGATCATGTATATATTGTGGGTGTGTGGGTCTCACACATCTTCACATTATTATTACGAAGTAATTATCGATTTATTCAATTATATCCTCATTCTGAAACTATTGCTCTTATGAAGGTTATGTGATGACGTTGATCACTAGAAGGCCATTGGTACATGATTAAATGTCGAATGGTGTGCTTTGCGGTCTTCGTTATCTTTGGGAAACATTGATGGAGGTGGGCAATAAGTGTAAAAACAGCCGTTTGAAGGACGCAAATTAAACTACGTCCCGAACCCACGATAATTTTATTTCGATTAAGCTTTCTGACTTTCATTACCATCACTTTTTTGATTAGACAGGATCACTTTGTTACTGTGGAAAACCCTCAAGCTCGGTGAACACTTCCATTTGTATTTATGTCGAAGATCATGATACATATTTTACTGTAGTATGCAGTATTTTGTTTAATTTTGGGATTATTTTATTGAGGTTTGCGATAAAGAGACAATATTAGTTATATATTTAAGCTAAACAGTGGAGAGAGAATAAAACAATTGTATACATGCTACAGTAGTCTAATGTATAGAAGGCAAAAAATAGTATTTTACCCAGGCGAGTGATATTTTGGAAAGTTTTCCTGACGGAAACTAAGATTGAAATATACCTATAAGAAGTATCTAATAACAAATTGCAACAAATCAGAGTAATGATCGAATCGGGAAGTGGAGTGAGAGAGGATCCTACTGAAGTGGTGAGATTGATGACCTTGACTACACGTCACATTATACTACCAAATCAAGGCATTAGGTTCACACTATTTAGAGTGGCCAGTGGACTATGACGGCGCCGCGTATACACGATATGTTGATCATTGATCCGTTCCCGCCTATTGTTTCAAATGACAGTCGGTCCGGCTCGGCCAACGGACGGAAGTTGAACGCTGTTATCGGATGGAAATTGAACCGGAAGTCGAAAGACAAGCAGTTGTCCTATTGATTGGTGGGTAAGATATCCAACAGTAAACGTAATGTATTATTATTTCCTGTCCGTCCGTCCGTCCTACTAACAGCTGCAAAACCCGTTCGCATTCGATTTCTTTTGTTGAAATCGCCGCCTTGCCATACATTGATCTGTGAATCTACTTTCAAAATCAAATAACTGAAATCCAACAGCCAAGTAACAAATCCGTGCTCAACCGATTCGCTTACGACCTTTCATGCCATGCTCTGCCGATATGCTTGCGACCTTTCATGCTGACCTCAACCGATCTGCTCGCGACCTTTCATGCATAACTTTCTAGAATTGACCTCATGGGTTAACTAACCCACGGAGAAAAGACAAACAGAGGCTGCATCCAACAGTGCGCTAAATGTGTGTCGAGTTAGTCACTTCTCTCTAGTTTGCCATGTGCATAGATGGGACTTTTAAGTCCTTCCATTTATTCTCCCAAATCCTCAATGAAAAAGTAATAATTATTAACACAGATATATAATGATGTACTTAGTGCTTGAGTTAGGACAATAACAACCTGTGTTAATACCAGTATCCCAAAGGGTCTAGAAACTAGTGCTTGAACTGTGACAATTACTTACCTGCTTTAATACCAGTATCCCATAGGGTCTCAATACTAGTGCTTAAACTGTGACAATTACTACCTGCTATAATACCAGTATCCCAAAGGGTCTCCAAACTAGTGCTTGAACTGTGACAAATACTACCTGCGTTAGTACCAGTATCCCAAAGGGTCTCTAAACTAATGCTCTAAACTAGTGCTAGAATTGTAACATTTACTAGCTAAGTTATACCAGTATCCCAAAGGGTCTCCAAACTAGTGCTTGAACTGTGACAATTACTTACCTGCATTAATACCAGTATGCCAAAGGGTCTCCATACTAGTGCTTGAACTGTGACAATTACTACCTGCTTTAATACAAGAATCCCAAAGGGTCTCCAAACTAGTGCTTGAACTGTGACAAATACTACCTGCGTTAGTACCAGTATCCCAAAGGGTCTCTAAACTAATGCTCTAAACTAGTGCTAGTGATATTAAAATAGCAATATCGTATGTATGTTGCTGCACCGATACCATACACTGTATGGGTGTTCCAAAGAGTCACGGAAGTCAAACATATGTCGTATATGTGGGTAGGAGACATTCTTCTGGACCCACCCGCCCACCCATACACATACAATGGTATTACCCACCCGCCCACCCATACACGTACAATGGTATTAACCCACCCGCCCACCCCATACATGTACAATGGTATTAACCCACCCGCCCACCCATACACGTACAATGGTATTAACCCACCCGCCCACCCATACACGTACAATGGTATTAAATACCACTGTACGTGTAAGGGTGGGCGGGTGGTGAGGAGTACCACTGTACGTGTGTGGGTGGGTGGGTCAATACCACTGTACGTGTATGGGCGTGTAGGTGAATACCACTGTACGTGGGCGGGTGGGCTACTAGAAGTTGTAGGAGTTTGTAGAATATAACGGCAAACTCGGATGTACCAGGCATAATTTAAAGGGGTAGTGTACAATTGTACGGCTATTAGAAGTTGTAGGAGTTACTACTAGTAACATTTACTAGCTAAGTTATACCAGTATCCCAAAGGGTCTCCAAACTAGTGCTTGAACTGTGACAATTACTACCTGCTTTAATACCAGTATCCCAAAGGGTCTCCAAACTAGTGCTTGAACTGTGACAATTACTACCTGCGTTATAACCAGTATCCCAAAGGGTCTCCAAACTAGTGCTTGAACTGTGATTTTTACTATCTGGTTTAATACCAGAATCCCAAAGGGTCTCCAAACTAGTGCTTGAACTGTGACAATTACTTACCTGCGTTAATACTAGCATCCCAAAGAGTCTCCAAACTAGTGTTTGAACTGTGACAATTATTACCTGCTTTAATACCAGTATCCCAAAGGGTCTCCAAACTAGTGCGTGAACTGTGACAATTACTACCTGCGTTAATAGCAGTATCCAAATGTGTCTCCAAACTAGTGCTCGAACTGTAACAATTACTATCTGCTTTAATACCAGTATCCCAAAGGGTCTCCAAACTAGTGCTTGAACTGTGACAATTACTACCTGCGTTAATACCAGTATACCAATGGGTCTCCAAACTAGTGCTTGAACTATGACAATTACTACCTGCTTTAATACCAGTATCCCAAAGGGTCTCCAAACTAGTGCTTGAAGTGTGACAATTACTACCTGCGTTAATACCAGTATACCAATGGGTCTCCAAACTAGTGCTTGAACTGTGACAATTACTACCTGCTTTAATACCAGTATCCCAAAGGGTCTCCAAACTAGTGTTTGAACTGTGACAATTATTACCTGCTTTAATACCAGTATCCCAAAGGGTCTCCAAACTAGTGCGTGAACTGTGACAATTACTACCTGCGTTAATAGCAGTATCCAAATGTGTCTCCAAACTAGTGCTCGAACTGTAACAATTACTATCTGCTTTAATACCAGTATCCCAAAGGGTCTCCAAACTAGTGCTTGAACTGTGACAATTACTACCTGCGTTAATACCAGTATACCAATGGGTCTCCAAACTAGTGCTTGAACTGTGACAATTACTACCTGCTTTAATACCAGTATCCCAAAGGGTCTCCAAACTAGTGCTTGAAGTGTGACAATTACTACCTGCGTTAATACCAGTATACCAATGGGTCTCCAAACTAGTGCTTGAACTGTGACAATTACTACCTGCTTTAATACCAGTATCCCAAAGGGTCTCCAAACTAGTGTTTGAACTGTGACAATTATTACCTGCTTTAATACCAGTATCCCAAAGGGTCTCCAAACTAGTGCGTGAACTGTGACAATTACTACCTGCGTTAATAGCAGTATCCAAATGTGTCTCCAAACTAGTGCTCGAACTGTAACAATTACTATCTGCTTTAATACCAGTATCCCAAAGGGTCTCCAAACTAGTGCTTGAACTGTGACAATTACTACCTGCGTTAATACCAGTATACCAATGGGTCTCCAAACTAGTGCTTGAACTGTGACAATTACTACCTGCTTTAATACCAGTATCCCAAAGGGTCTCCAAACTAGTGCTTGAACTGTGACAATTACTACCTGCGTTAATACCAGTATTCCAAAGGGTCTCCAAACTAGTGCTTGAACTGTGACAATTACTACATGCGTTAATAACAGTATCCCAATGGGTCTCCAAATTAGTGCTTGAACTGTGACAATTACTACCGGCTTTAATACCAGTAAGTAGTAGGGATTTGCCGTTCCTGGCCCAGTGATTGAATTTCGTTTCCGATCCTGGCCCAGAGATTGAATTTCGATATATATATATATATATATATATATATATATATATATATATATATATATATATATATATATATATATGCTTAGATGTGTTTAGATTGATAATTTTCCAGTTTGCTCGGATGGTTGATAATTTTGTGGCGCAGTGCTAGGCGTGAATTTTGATGGGGAAAAAATATGAGTGTTGAATGTTCTAGTTTTACGCGATGGGTTGAGTTTTGTCTACCGTAATTTCTGTAGGTGACAATCAGGCGATTGTCTTGATCCACGATTGTAACAGTGATTTGCTGTATTTTTCGCAGGGCACTATCTAACGGAGCATAATATCTCTGGAGCGGCGTTTCTGATATTTTGTAGCCCCGCGGTACGGCTGGGAATAATGTGTATAGCAGTCGATGTTCTTTGTGCTTGTGCAAGTGTTCGTCGTGATTGGAGTAACTGTTTTCAACCAAATTGCAATGTATCTCGACTGTATCCACAGCTCTGAGATTCGGTGGTTTCGTGGCTTTTATGACATGGTCGGCCATGTAGTAAAAACGTTCGTTACTGTAGTCTTCTTTTTCCTCAGACTGTATTTCGAACCCCAGCAGGTTTCGTATTGTGGAGTCAAAACTGAACTTGAGAGGTGAGACTATCGATACTCTGTCATCTATTTTCGCTATGCTGAACCTCGCAGAATCAACCACGTTCAGTGTTTTGAAGAACTCACTGCACTTGACCTGTAGGGTGTCTAGCGTCAAGTGACCTTTCTGAAAGAGAAGCGCTCTCGGACCAATGCTCTGTTGTTCGGCGTTAGGACCTACCCAAAAGTACATAGTTCCATCTGTCGGATGATTAGCGATATTGTTTTCCGAATAAAACCCGTACAGAGCCAGTTCGTAGTCATCTTCATCACGCAAATATATTGGGTGCTCCAAGTGAAGTATGATCACCGAACCCAATCCAACCAGTTTGAACAGCATTATGATTTTTAAAACGCTTTGTCTCCCATACACACACACACACATAGGTGTCTCTTAAAAGTTACTCTCGATCGATGCGAAAAAAAATTGTTTTTTTAAATAGCCGTGTTTGCCACATGTTATTCAGGTGTGGAGGCCCTCACGCCATTCTCGAGAGCTTCAAGTTTCTCCTCGATCTTTTCGAGCCTTTCGTTTGTTTTTCTCTTCAACTTTCGGATGGCATCGAATAGTTCATTGAGCTCTAGTCGAAGTTTGATTTCGACTTTATCGAAAGCTTGCAACGATTCATGGGAAAACTCTCTTTTCATCTCATTGATTTTAGAATCGACGTATTGTGCACTATTACCACCAGCAACAAAAGTGATGTTCGTATCACCAAATTTGTTGATGTGAAAAGTACTGCCACGATAACTCTCCATAGTTATAGTCTCTTACCACCAAGACTTCCAAGTGTATTTGTTATCTCGTAGACACCGCACGATATCATTCCAATCTTCACTTTTGTCATTACGTCGTAACACCTCAATACATAGGTGGCCGCATATCGGAGGATCATCAAAATCTTGGACGCTGTCGATGTTGTATTTGAGATTGTCTGCACCCAAATAACGTACCAACTCTAGTGGTGATCTTGCATCACCGAACGAGTCGAAGTATAATTTATGTTCTCCCCGTTTTACGTAACACGTCCAGTGGGTGCCATTAGATGATCTATCTCCAAGATTGATGGCCCCACATTCGATTGGACTAGGTATTGACGGTAGCATTTGACGCATAAACACACCTCGAAAATTTTCTATCTTTAGCGTTTTGATGTAATTTTCAATTTCAGCGAGCGAAAGGGGTGTGATCTTTTTTTATTACCAAGCAGTTCTTCTAACTTGGAGTTGATGCGCCGTTTAAGACCTGAACCTTTAGGACCGATAATACTGTCAAGTTCACTGTCAATTAGTTGTTTCAACCACGGTACGAACTTATTCTTGAGTAGTGGTGCTATTGTGTGCCTCACAACTGGTGAAATGAAACGTTTGCCACCAGGTACATCTGTTTCGACAAAATCTAGCATCTCTTTCAAGAGACCTCCTTTTTTGTTCATTGAAAGCTGTCCGTATGAAAGCTCCATCCGTAATCCTTTATTATCTTTTTTCGCTTTGACTATACGTTGGTGCTGTCTTGGTGTGAGCAAGATATCATCGCCACCACACATAGTTACTTGGTCTTTCGATAGACCAATACTCGCACTCTGCCGCCTTCGGTAAGTGGTGCGGAGCTTACGTTTCTGTCAATCCGACAGCCTGATTTTATGATGATGATGTAACGCAACCATAATCATACACTTATAACTAAGACATGGATATTTACTGTCCAAAGTGCAAAATAAAAACTAGCTCAATAAATGTTGAGACTTTGAAAACGGTAAACGAAAAGTGGCGACACAAGGCACAATGCGTAGTTTGTGGAAAAGAAAAGAGTACATTTATTAAAGCTCCAGATTTTGCTAACCAAATGAAACCTTCCTTGATCGAAGCGAAAGAATTGCATCGACCGGTGGTAAAGAAATATCCGAAACGAAGAATCATAACGCTAGGAATCGATGATTTGTGGGCTGCCGATTTGGTCATCATGGATAGGTATAGAGGTGAAAACGACGGTTACAAGTACATTCTAAATGTCATAGACACGTTCTCAAAATATGCTTGGTCAGAACCATTAGTCAGAGAAAGTGGATCTGATGTAGCCGAGGCATTTAGAGTTATATTAGAAAGAGCTTGGCAATGCGGGCACGAGCCACCCAATCTACTTCATACAGACAAAGGGCGTGAATACGTAAACAGTGACTTCAGGCGTTTGTTGAAGGAACATGAGATCAAGATGTATCATACTGAGAATGAGGAAAAGAGTGCGATAGTAGAAAGATTCAACCGTACTCTAAATGAGAAAATGAAAGTACAATTTGAAGTGCGTAAGTCATTTCGTTGGATTGACATTCTCCAGTCTTTACTGAAGGACTACAACAGCAGTTTTCATAGAACGATTGGTATGATGCCAGTTGAGGTTAATGCGGAATGTGAACCTGAGCTTAGACGCAGATATGCAAGCAGGGATGAAACAACATCAGCAGTGCGAAAACCTACACTCAAGATTGGTGATAGAGTTAGGATTACAAAAAATAAGGGTCACTATGCAAACAAGTACGGACGCAACTGGACTCGAGAAGTATTTACCGTTTATCAAGTTAATAATACAAATCCAGTCACATATAATATCAAAGATTCTGAAGGAGAACATATTATAGGATCGTTTTATTAAAAAGAGCTCCAAAAGTCAGTATTTTAAAAATGAACAAAAAAATAAAGTTTTTTTTTTATTTACCTAGTGAAATGTGATTGTATTTCGAGTAATGTCATACGTGAAGTTTGTTTCTGCGACAACAACAACGTAAGCTGTGGTACCACTGTTCGCTGCTGGAGGTGCGACTGGATTTATAAAGTCTAACTCAACTTGTATATCGCTTCTAGATCTGTCTGTCGACTGTGGATGTAGATGAGTATCTACGACCATTATTGGAAAGTTGCTTTGGAAATTCTCAGGAGTTAACATAACATCAGAATCCCCAAAGTTCACCATTCGAAAACGTACATACTGATCGTAAAGAAGTCGCCACTTTGAATCTGACATATTCAAGTTTTACAATTCTTGTGGGTAGCGATCACCGTTTATTTTGACGATTACGTTCTTTATGGTACAACTGTCGAAAACTGATGGATTTGCCTTTTGGTCGTTCGAGCGATTAGTTTGTAAACCAATTATGACGAAACGTGGATCGTTCACACTCTGATAAACGTTGGTGATGTCAAAGTTGAATGAAGATCCAAACACGCCTTTCTTCTCGATACACTGCCATTGGTAGTATCTGAACGATAGTCTGTCTTTGTCGCTCAATTCTTTCAATCCCGCAATAAGTTGTATACGACTGGTAGATATGTATTCTACCAACGGTACGCGTAGAACAAACGATGTAATTTTTACCTTTCCATCTTCAGGTTCAACATCGGTTGCTTCTGAACCTTTCCAATGATACAGAGCGTCGTTGTCTTCGGAACGCGTGAATGTGATTTCAAATCCACCTTTATACATCGGATACTGAAGGTGGTCGAAAAAGCCGAGACCAGGATGACCGAGCGTACCTAGTGCTTCAAATTTGCCCCCTCCACTGTACTGGGATACGAAACCGCAGTTTGAAAGTGTGGCCGTATTTGTGTACATCAACATACCCTTGATGTAGCCTGTTACACCCGGATTGTCTACGCTATCAATGATTGTGTTGTGTTTCTTTAGCTCAATTCGTGAGAACAGGAAAGCTGGGAAGTTGTTAACAAGTTTTATAGTAGAATTCTTTGGGTATGCCGACCCGTCTGATTTTTTCACGACTTCACCTTGGATGTGAAACATTATGCGAGAATCGTAAAACGCATCACCATGGTCCAATCTGAACACAGTGTAGTCGTTCGGTGTGTTGAAATTGAGATCAGACACTGCGTTAACAGTCCTGTACTCACTCCTCACAACACCACCCATAAACTTGGTGTAGATCGCTTCCATTGTGAAATATATCACCACTTATAGTATTCACATAGGGTACATAGAACCGGACATACCCAAACCCATGCCGAGTTTACGTTTCAGCCACATTCCACTGGTTGTAGCAAGAGCAACTGCACGTTCATTCAAATCAGCATCAGGTGCCATGACTCTACGCCACGCCTTCTTCTGCAACTCACGATCGGCCACCCATCTGTCTTCTGTATTTTTGTATTTGCTGTACCAAATGTCATGTTCTTTGCACGCCTCGTCAAGTGGGTTGATTCCTTTATCTCCTCTAGCCAATCGTTCGTCTAGTTTTGTACCGGGTCCACAAAAATTGTACGTATCAAATTTCAAATTGCGTGGAGCATGAAGCTCGATCGGTAGATTGTTGATGATATCGTTCAAAAGCCCAGACCCTTCGATCACACTCTCCGGTAATGCTGAAAGACAACGTACTAGATATTTTGTTCCTCGTGGAGTCTGCACTAACTCTTCCATTCTGTCGTATATGAATTTGACGAGAGATAGTTTCTCGTTATGAAAATTGTTGTTGCCGGCCATTTCTTGAGCGTAAATGTAATTCAATCGTTTTACCAGTTCATTGAGATTGCTGATGTATTGGTATTCTACCGGCCTACTGCTGTAGACTGCCAACCTAGACCCAGTCATTTCATCATTATTGTCAGTCTTTATATTTTCTTCCCAAATTCGTTTGATCATGCGTTTCCATTTACGACCCTGACTCGCTTTCGGTCGATTTGAAAGAGGATCGTTTTTCTGAAATATGGAATTTGTTCTGAGCAATATATCTTTGTATGCATTCCAATCGTCAGGTGTATAGTTGTCATCACTAATGTAATCGTTATTCGTCAAAAGACGCCAAATACCAACCGTGCCTTTGTAAGTTTTTTGATCTTTTATTAGTACGATATCGTCGTAATTAAACGTGATCGGCTCGGATCCAATTTTAGCTTGATTAGCATTGTCATCGTACCAAATACCGAACTGAGCATCTCGGGCTTTAGGTAAATAACTTGATGCAGTCAATCCCAGTGTAATTTTCTTTGTATCCATCAGTTGTTTAAACGATTGATTCAATTCTTGTGAAGGAGTATCTATGTCAGAACGCTCAGTCAACGGGCTTCGTCCTTCTGGTGTATCAGATCTCGTTAATGGTATTCGCATGAGTTGTCGCATACGTAGTCTTTTACGTTCTTCCATTTCTTTAGCCTCGTTGACTGCATCTTTCTCTTTTTGTTTTATGATTGCATTCGTTATGGGCTCATACTTTTTCTGCCTTTCGCGCATCTCCTGCATTTCTTGCACGTATACACTGGAAAATTCATTCTTCAAATTATCGTTCAGTTCCTCCAACTGTTTGGCTTTTACCACCGTTAGAGTCTCAGACTCCTTAGGAAGCGGAGTCAAAATGTTGGTTGGTTTTTCTGAAGGATGGTGCTCTATTGGTGGTCGAGAGCTAGATGACCGCTCCTCTTTCTCAGCGGCTCTGAATTTGCGTATAAGTTCTCGCTGTAGCTCTTCAAGACGTTTTGCTTCCAATACATTAGCTATAGTGCTATACTTATTTAAATACAGTCTGTTAGATTTTTATCTTGCAACTGGCTTGGGTATAAGTTTTTCATTTAACATACATTTGTACTTTCCCGAGTGTACTTTTTTGTTCATGTCAATAGATAGAAAGCCGTGTGGTTGACTCCAACATTTCTTGCACATAGATTCAAATTGGATGTACGACATATCTGAGCCGACAAAGTCTTCATATATTCGCTTGCTGTAGTGCTTATTCTGATTGAACACGCAAAGTAGATTGACATTGTTACGGATTACTTGCATATCCACACGCCCATAGCTCTGGCTGAGATACACACAGCATATGAGTTTATGTCGACCTCGAATAAAGTATTCTTTTATTGGGGTTTGTTTTTCAAGAAGGCAGTCGTCGAAAACCACCAACGAATTTGGTTCACATTCATCAACTGAGATTAGGTCTTCGCAGCTTGTATAAAAAAACGCTATCTGTTTCCCTAACTTCACCCCAACTTGGGCGTACATGTCACGAAGGTTAGAGTACGCAGTCTGATCGATTGATCTACTGAACACGTACAAGTTCTTAAATGTCAACCCTTGGCCGTCGTAAATAAAGTTCAGCAAAAGATTCGTTTTCCCACTACCGGACGGGCCAACAATTAAACAGCGTAGTGGTCTCGGTATCAGGTTGTTGTCGAAGTAGTCATTAACATACACTTTGATATCCATTCCAGATGGGTATTTATAAGTGGGGTATTTTATAATGTCCCCAGGGTAGTGATTTGATCCCATCTTCTAATATGTAGCGTTTGTCATCTTTACTACTCAGTGATGTTTTGAATAGCTCAACACTGAATAGTTCATGCCTAGAACTACGTATCATGTTCATAGATGCGTATTTAGTTTTCCCTTTGAACAGACACTCTTTGTAGTCAGTCTGTAAATGATATCTCATTTTCCACAACAGACTTTTTAACCCCTTTAGATCGTTTGGGGGTTTTCAGTTTATCTAGTTTATTTTTTTCGTCATTCTTTTCTCCATCTTCTAATTGATACGCGTACATTTTGGATCTAAGCCCGACGAATTCTCGCATGATAGAACCCTTTAGTTCGTCTTTCATTTTGCCCAATATTTTTTTGTTAACTCGGGGCATACCGTACGGATTGTTTTCTGCATAATCACTAGTGTCAAAATATTTAATCATACTTTGCATGTCCTGATAAAAATCACTTGTTTCTATCTTGTACGTAAGAGAATCTGTGTCTGTATATTGCAATGATATTTTATCGCCGTAACGTTTTTTCATTACATTATAATGGAATTTGTACATCATCAACTTTGATACGTCGAGAACACACGCACCTACATATATGGGTTTGTTAAATTTCGTTTTTACTTTAGCCATATGAACCGCAGCTAAGTTTTCACAGAATATCGTCCGGCTTACGAAATTAGGTTTGGCAATCAATTTCTCAAGCTGATCACTTTTTGAAACGAGACGAATGTCTACACGGTTCCGAATATTTTCCATAGTCTTTCCGAATACTGCATTAATCATCAGTTTATAGAAATCCTTCTCAAAGTCGTTTTGAGCTTTTATGCGATACTTCGTGTTTAAGTTGATATATTTTTCGAGAAATTTTGACTGTACGAAACTTATTATTCTGTGGATCTTCGTGACCTGCATACCCAATGATAAATAGAGTTTTAAATTACGATAGTGTAAAACATATCTTTCTTTGTTGTATAGAGTGGTTAGTAATTTTGCTTCTCTAGACCCTGGTGGAGGGACGAGGGAAGATGACAGCCAAGTGACGGAGCAGCCGCATCCACCACCGAAATCTCACGCAAACAACCGCGCGAATGTTATCGTGTCAGACAACCCAGCGGGGAATGGGTGCCGCGATCGAATCACTTATAATGTTCCACAAACACCGCACCGCCGGGACTGCCTACACAGCACTCCGCGGGGTGCCGCGATCGAATCACTTATAACACCGCGCCGCCGGAACTGCCTACACAGCGCGTGCCACGATCGAATCACTTATAACACCGCGCCACCGGGACTGCCTACACTGCGCTCCACGGGGTGCCGCGATCGAATCACTTATAACACCGCGCCGCCGGGACTGCCTACACAGCGCGTGCCGCGATCGAATCACTTATAACACCGCACCGCCGGGACTGCCTACACAGCGCTCCGCGAAACGATGCCACTGCAGAAATCTCGACCGGCGTTCTGGCCAGATTCACCGCGCGCACTCGAACCCATTCACCGCGCACCAAAACTAAAACACAACTTTCAATTCACGCCTAGCACTGCGCGACAAAATTATCAACCATCCGAGCAAACTGGGAAATTATCAATCTAAACACATCTAAGCATATATATATATATATATCGAAATTCAATCTCTGGGCCAGGATCGGGACCGAAATTCAATCTCTGGGCCAGGAACGGCAAATCCCCACTACTCCAGTATTCCAAAGGGTCTCCAAACTAAGGCTTGAACTGTGATAATTAATACCTGCTTTAATACGAGTATACAACAGGGTCTCCAAACTATTGCTTGAACTGTGACAATTACTACCTGCTCTAATAACAGTATCCCAAAGGGTCTCTAAATTAGTGCTTGAAATGTGACAATTACTACCTGCGTTAATACCAGTATTCCTAAGGGTCCTCAAACTAGTGCTTGAATTGTGACAATTACTACCTGCTTTAATACCAGTATCCCAAATAATCTCCAAACTAGTGCTCGAATTGTGACAATTACTACCAGCGTTAATACCAACCCAAAGGGTCTACAAACTATTGCTTGAATTGTAACAATTACTACCTGCGTTAATACTCGTATCCCAAAAAGTGTCCAAACTATTGCTTGAATTGTAAAAATTACTACCTACGTTAATACCAGTAACCCAAAGGGTCTCCAAACTATTGCTTGAACTGTGACAATTACTACCTGCGTTAATACCAGCCCAAAGGTCTCCAAACTATTGCTTGAATTGTAACAATTACTACCTGCGTTAATACTCGTATCACAAAGGGTCTCCAAACTATTGCTTGAATTGTAACAATTACTACCTGCGTTAATACTCGTATCCCGAAGAGTGTCCAAACTAATGCTTGAATTGTAACAATTACTACCTTCGTTAATACCAGTATCCCAAAGGGTCTCAAAACTATTGCTTGAATTGTAACAACTACTACCTGCGTTAATACTCGTATCCCAAAAAGTGTCCAAACTATTGCTTGAATTGTAACAATTACTACCTGCGTTAATACCAGGATACCAAAGGGTCTCCAAACTATTGCTTGAATTGTAACAATTACTACCTGCGATAATACCAGTATTCCTAAGGGTCCTCAAACTAGTGCTTGAATTGTAACGATTACTACGTGCTTTAATACCAGTATCCCAAAGGGTCTCCAAACTAGTGCTTGAACTGTGACAATAACTACCTGCTTTAATATCAGTATTCCAAAGGGTCTCCAAACTATTGCTTGAATTGTAACAAATACTACCTGCTTTAATACCAGTATCCCTAAGGGTCTCCAAACTAGTGCTTGTACTGTGACAATTACTACCTGCGTTAATACCAGTATCCCAAAGGGTCTCCAAAGTAGTGCTTGAACTGTGACAATTACTACCTGCTTTAATACCAGTATCCCAAAGGGTCTCCAAACTAGTACTTGAACTGTGACCATTACTACCTGCGTTAATTACCAGTATCCCAAAGGGTCTCCAAACTAGTGCTTGAATTGTGACAATTAATACCTGCTTTAATACCAGTATCCCAAAGGGTCTCCAAACTATTGCTTGAACCGTGACAATTACTACCTGCTCTAATAACAGTATCCCAAAGGGTCTCTAAATTAGTGCTTGAAATGTGACAATTACTTATCTGCTTTATTACCAGTATCGCAAAGGGTCTTCAAACTAGTGACTGAATCATAACAATTTCTACCTGCATTAACACCAGCATCCCAAATGTTCTCCAAACTAGTGCTTGAATTGTGACAATTACTACCTGCGTTAATACCAGTATTCCTAAGGGTCCTCAAACTAGTGCTTGAATTGTGACAATTACTACCTGCTTTAATACCAGTATCCTAAAGGGTCTCCAAACTAGTCCTTGAAGTGTGACAATTACTACCTGCGTTAATTACCAGTATCCCAAAGGTTCTCCAAACTAGTGCTTGAACTGTGACAATTACTACCTGCTTTAATATCACTATCCCAAAGGGTCTCCAAACTAGTGCTTAAACTGTGAAAATTACTACCTGCTTTAATATCAGTATCCCAAAGGGTCTCCAAACTAGTGCTTGAACTGTGACAATTACTACCTGCTTTAATATTAGTATCCCAAAGGGTCTCCAAACTTGTGCTTGAACTGTGACAATTACTACCTGCTTTAATACCAGTATCCCAAATAGTCTCCAAACTAGTGCTCGAATTGTGACAATTACTACCAGCGTTAATACCAACCCAAAGGGTCTACAAACTATTGCTTGAATTGTAACAATTACTACCTGCGTTAATACTCGTATCCCAAAAAGTGTCCAAACTATTTCTTGAATTGTAACAATTACTACCTACGTTAATACCACTATCCCAAAGGGTCTCCAAACTATTGCTTGAATTGTGAAAATTACTACCTGCATTAATACCAGCCCAAAGGTCTCCAAACAATTGCTTGAATTGTAACAATTACTACCTGCGTTAATACTTGTATCACAAAGGGTGTCCAAACTATCGCTTGAATTGTAACAATTACTACCTGCGTTAATACTCGTATCCCGAAGAGTGTCCAAACTAATGCTTGAATTGTAACAATTACTACCTGCGTTAATACTCGTATCACAAAGGGTGTCCAAACTAATGCTTGAATTGTAACAATTACTACCTTCGTTAATACCAGTATCCCAAAGGGTCTCAAAACTATTGCTTGAATTGTAACAACTACTACCTCCGTTAATACTCGTATCCCAAAAGGGTAATACTATTGCTTAAATTGTAACAATTACTACCTGCGTTAATACCAGGATACCAAATGGTCTCCAAACTATTGCTTGAATTGTAACAATTACTATCTGCGATAATACCAGTATTCCTAAGTGTCCTCATACTAGTGTTTGAATTGTAACAATTACTACCTGCGTTAATACTAGTATCCCAAAGGGTCTCCAAACTTTTGCTTGAATTATGACAATTACTACCTACGTTAATACCAGTATTCCTCCTAAGGGTCCTCAAACTAGTGCTTGAATTGTGACGATTACTACCTGCTTTGGTACCATTTTCCCAAAGGGTCTCTAAACTAGTCCTTGAACTGTGACCATTACTACTTGCGTTAATTACCAGTATCCCAAAGGGTCTCAAAACTATTGCTTGAATTGTAACAACTACTACCTCCGTTAATACTCGTATCCCAAAAGGGTAATACTATTGCTTAAATTGTAACAATGACTACCTGCGTTAATACCAGGATACCAAAGGGTCTCTAAACTATTGCTTGAATTGTAACAATTACTATCTGCGATAATACCAGTATTCCTAAGTGTCCTCAAACTAGTGTTTGAATTGTAACAATTACTACCTGCGTTAATACTAGTATCCCAAAGGGTCTCCAAACATTTGCTTGAATTGAGACAATTACTACCTGCTTTGGTACCAGTATCCCAAAGGGTCTCTAAACTCGTCCTTGAACTGTGACCATTACTACCTGCGTTAATTACCAGTATCCCAAACGGTCTCCAAACTAGTGCTTTAACTGTGACAATTACTACGTGCTTTAATACAAGTATCCCAAAGGGTCTCCAAACTAGTGCTTCACTTGTGACAATAACTACCTGCTTTAATACCAGTATTCCAAAGGGTCTCCAAACTATTGCTTGAATAGTAACAAATACTACCTGCTTTAATACCAGTATCCCTAAGGGTCTCCAAACTAGTGCTTGAACTGTGACAATTACTACCTGCGTTAATTACCAGTATCCCAAAGGGTCTCCAAACTAGTGCTTGAATTGTGACAATTAATACCTGCTTTAATACCAGTATCCAAAGGGTCTCCATACTATTGCTTGAACCGTGACAATTACTACCTGCTCTAATAACAGTATCCCAAAGGGTCTCTAAATTAGTGCTTGAAATGTGACAATTACTTATCTGCTTTATTACCAGTATCGCAAAGGGTCTTCAAACTAGTGACTGAATCGTAACAATTTCTACCTGCATTAACACCAGCATCCCAAATGGTCTCCAAACTAGTGCTTGAATTGTGACAATTACTACATGCGTTAATACCAGTATTCCTAATGGTCCTCAAACTAGTGCTTGAACTGTGACAATTACTACCTGCTTTATTATTAGTATCCCAAAGGGTCTCCAAACTAGTGCTTGAACTGTGACAATTACTACCTGCTTTAATACCAGTATCCCAAATAGTCTCCAAACTAGTGCTCGAATTGTGACAATTACTACCAGCGTTAATACCAACCCAAAGGGTCTACAAACTATTGCTTGAATTGTAACAATTACTACCTGCGTTAATACTCGTATCCCAAAAAGTGTCCAAACTATTGCTTGAATTGTAACAATTACTACCTACGTTAATACCAGTATCCCAAAGGGTCTCCAAACTATTGCTTGAATTGTGACATTTACTACCTGCATTAATACCAGCCCAAAGGTCTCCAAACAATTGCTTGAATTGTAACAATTACTACCTGCGTTAATACTCGTATCACAAAGGGTGTCCAAACTATTGCTTGAATTGTAACAATTACTACCTGCGTTAATACTCGTATCCCGAAGAGTGTCCAAACTAATGCTTGAATTGTAACAATTACTACCTGCGTTAATACTCGTATCCCGAAGAGTCTCCAAACTAATGCTTGAATAGTAACAATTACTACCTGCGTTAATACCAGTATCCCAAAGGGTCTCAAAACTATTGCTTGAATTGTAACAACTACTACCTCCGTTAATACTCGTATCCCAAAAGGGTAATACTATTGCTTCAATTGTAACAATTACTACCTGCGTTAATACCAGGATACCAAAGGGTCTCCAAACTATTGCTTGAATTGTAACAATTACTATCTGCGATAATACCAGTATTCCTAAGTGTCCTCATACTAGTGTTTGAATTGTAACAATTACTACCTGCGTTAATACTAGTATCCCAAAGGGTCTCCAAACTTTTGCTTGAATTGTGACAATTACTACCTACGTTAATACCAGTATTCCTAAGGGTCCTCAAACTAGTGCTTGAATTGTGACGATTACTACCTGCTTTGGTACCAGTATCCCAAAGGGTCTCTAAACTAGTCCTTAAACTGTGACCATTACTACCTGCGTTAATTACCAGTATCCCAAACGGTCTCCAAACTAGTGCTTTAACTGTGACAATTACTACGTGCTTTAATACCAGTATCCCAAAGGGTCTCCAAACTAGTGCTTCACTTGTGACAATAACTACCTGCTTTAATACCAGTATTCCAAAGGGTCTCCAAACTATTGCTTGAATAGTAACAAATACTACCTGCTTTAATACCAGTATCCCTAAGGGTCTCCAAACTAGTGCTTGAACTGTGACAATTACTACCTGCGTTAATTACCATTATCCCAAAGGGTCTCCAAACTAGTGCTTGAATTGTGACAATTAATACCTGCTTTAATACCAGTATCCCAAAGGGTCTCCATACTATTGCTTGAACCGTGACAATTACTACCTGCTCTAATAACAGTATCCCAAAGGGTCTCTAAATTAGTGCTTTGAATGTGACAATTACCTATCTGCTTTATTACCAGTGTTGCAAAGGGTCTTCAAACTAGTGACTGAATCGTAACAATTTCTACCTGCATTAACACCAGCATCCCAAATGGTCTCCAAACTAGTGCTTAAATTGTGACAATTACTTCATGCGTTAATACCAGTATTCCTAAGGGTCCTCAAACTAGTGCTTGAATTGTGACAATTACTACCTGCTTTAATACCAGTATCCCAAAGGGTCTCCAAACTAGTCCTTGAAGTGTGACAATTACTACCTGCGTTAATTACCAGTATCCCAAAGGTTCTCCAAACTAGTGCTTGAACTGTGACAATTACTACCTGCTTTAATATCACTATCCCAAAGGGTCTCCTAACTAGTGCTTAAACTGTGACAATTACTACCTGCTTTAATATCAGTATCCCAAAGGGTCTCCAAACTAGTGCTTGAACTGTGACAATTATTACCTGCTTTAATATTAGTATCCCAAAGGGTCTCCAAACTAGTGCTTGAACTGTGACAATTACTACCTGCTTTAATACCAGTATCCCAAATAGTCTCCAAACTAGTGCTCGAATTGTGACAATTACTACCAGCGTTAATACTCGTATCGCAAAGGGTGTCCAAACTATTGCTTGAATTGTAACAATTACTACCTGCGTTAATATAAGTATCCTAAAGAGTCTCCAAACTATTGCTTGAATTGTAACAATTACTACCTGCGTTAATACTCGTATCCCGAAGAGTGTCCAAACTAATGCTTGAATTGTAACAATTACTACCTTTGTTAATACTCGTATCCCAAAGGGTCTCAAAACTATTGCTTGAATTGTAACAACTACTATCTGCGATAATACCAGTATTCCTAAGTGTCCTTGAACTGTGACAATTACTACCTGCGTTAATATAAGTATCCTAAAGAGTCTCCAAACTATTGCTTGAATTGTAACAATTACTACCTGCGTTAATATAAGTATCCTAAAGAGTCTCCAAACTATTGCTTGAATTGTAACAATTACTACCTGCTCTAATAACAGTATCCCAAAGGGTCTCTAAATTAGTGCTTTGAATGTGACAATTACCTATCTGCTTTATTACCAGTGTTGCAAAGGGTCTTCAAACTAGTGACTGAATCGTAACAATTTCTACCTGCATTAACACCAGCATCCCAAATGGTCTCCAAACTAGTGCTTAAATTGTGACAATTACTTCATGCGTTAATACCAGTATTCCTAAGGGTCCTCAAACTAGTGCTTGAATTGTGACAATTACTACCTGCTTTAATACCAGTATCCCAAAGGGTCTCCAAACTAGTCCTTGAAGTGTGACAATTACTACCTGCGTTAATTACCAGTATCCCAAAGGTTCTCCAAACTAGTGCTTGAACTGTTACTACAATTGAACTGTTAGTACTTGACAATTACTACCTGCTTTAATATCACTATCCCAAAGGGTCTCCTAACTAGTGCTTAAACTGTGACAATTACTACCTGCTTTAATATCAGTATCCCAAAGGGTCTCCAAACTAGTGCTTGAACTGTGACAATTATTACCTGCTTTAATATTAGTATCCCAAAGGGTCTCCAAACTAGTGCTTGAACTGTGACAATTATTACCTGCTTTAATATTAGTATCCCAAAGGGTCTCCTAACTAGTGCTTAAACTGTGACAATTACTACCTGCTTTAATATCAGTATCCCAAAGGGTCTCCAAACTAGTGCTTGAACTGTGACAATTATTACCTGCTTTAATATTAGTATCCCAAAGGGTCTCCAAACTAGTGCTTGAACTGTGACAATTACTACCTGCTTTAATACCAGTATCCCAAATAGTCTCCAAACTATTGCTTGAACTGTGACAATTACTACCTGCGTTAATTACCAGTATCCTTAAGGGTCTCCAAACTAGTGCTTGAATTGTGACAATTTCTACCTGCATTATACCAGTATCCCAAAGGGTCTCCAAACTAGTGCTTGAACTGTAACAATTACTACTTGCTTTAATACTACTATCCCAAAGGGTCTCCAAACTAGTGCTTGAACTGTGACAATTACTACCTGCGTTAATACTAGTATCCCAAAGGGTCTCCAAACTATTGCTTAAATCGTAACAATTACTACCTGCGTTAATACCAACCCAAAGGGTCTCCAAACTATTGCTTGAAGTGTAACAATTACTACCTGCGTTAATACTAACCCAAAGGGTCTCCAAACTATTGCTTGAATTGTAACAATTACTACCTGCTTTAATACCAGTATCCCAAAGGGTCTCCAAACTAGTGCTTGAACTGTGACAATTACTACCTGCTTTAATACCAGTATCCCAAAGGGTCTCCAAACTAGTGCTTGAACTGTGACAATTACTACCTGCTTTAATACCAGTATCCAAAAGGGTCTCCAAACTACTGCTTGAACTGTGACAATTACTACCTGCGTTAATTACCAGTATCCCAAAGGGTCTCCAAACTAGTGCTTTAATTGTGACAGTTACTACCTGCATTAATACCAGTATCCCAAAGGGTCTTCAAATTAGTGCTTGAACTGTGAAATTACTATCTGCGATAATACCAGTATTCCTAAGTGTCCTCAAACTAGTGTTTGAATTGTAACAATTACTACCTGCGTTAAAAATAGTATCCTAAAGGGTCTCCAAACTTTTGCTTGAATTGTGACAATTACTACCTACGTTAATACCAGTATTCCTAAGGGTCCTCAAACTAGTGCTTGAATTGTGACGATTACTACCTGCTTTGGTACCAGTATCCCAAAGGGTCTCTAAACTAGTCCTTGAACTATGACCATTACTACCTGCGTTAATTACTAGTATCCCAAAGGGTCTCCAAACTAGAGCTTCACTTGTGACAATAACTACCTGCTTTCATACAGGTATTCCAAAGGGTCTCCAAACTATTGCTTGAATAGTAACAAATACTACCTGCTTTAATACCAGTATCCCAAAGGGTCTCCAAACTAGTGCTTGAACTGTGATAATTATTACCTGCTTTAATACCAGTATCCCAAAGGGTCTCAAAACTAGTGCTTGAACTGTGATAATTATTACCTGCTTTAATACCAGTATCCCAAAGGGTCTCCAAACTATTGCTTAGATTGTAACAATTACTACCTGCGTTAATACTCGTATCCCAAACGGTGTCCAAACTATTGCTTGAATTGTAACAATTACTACCTGCGTTAATACCAGTATCCCAAAGGGTCTCTAAACTATTGCTTGTATTGTTACAATTACTACCTGCGTTAATACTTGTATCCAAAAGGGTCTCCAAACTATTGCTTGAATTGTTATAATTACTACCTGCGTTAATACCAGTATCCCAAAGGGTCTCCATACTAGTGCTTGAATTATAACAATTACTACCTGCGTTAATAGTAGTATCCGAAAGAGTGTCCAAACTATTGCTTGAATTGTAACAATTACTACCTGCGTTAATACCAGTATCCCAAAGGGTCTCCAAACTATTGCCTAAATTGTAACAATTACTACCTGCGTTAATAGTCGTATCCCAAACGGTGTCCAAACTATTGCTTGAATTGTAACAATTACTACCTGCGTTAATACCAGTATATCAAAGGGTCTCTAAACTATTGCTTGAATTGTTACAATTACTACCTGCGTTAATACTAGTATTCAAAAGGGTCTCCAAACTATTGCTTGAATTGTGACAATTACTACCTGCGTTAATACCAGTATCCCAAAGGGTCTCCAAACTATTGCTTGAATTGTGACAATTACTACCTGCGTTAATACCAGTATCCCAAAGGGTCTCCAAACTATTGCTTGAATTGTGACAACTACTACCTGCGTTAATACCAGTATTCCAAAGGTTCCCAAACTAGTGCTTGAACTGTGACAATTACTACCTGTGTTAATAACAGTATCCCAATTGGTCTACAAATTAGTGCTTGAACTGTGACAATTTCTACCGGCTTTAATACCAGTATTCCGAAGGGTCTCCAAACTAGTGCTTGAACTGTGATAATTACAACCTGCTTTAATACCAGTAGACCACAGCGTCTTTAAACTATTGCTTGAACTGTGACAATTACTACCTGCTCTAATAACAGTATCGAAAAGAATCTCTAAACTAGTGCTTGAAATGTGACAATTACTTATCTGCTTTATTACTAGTATCGCAAAGGGTCATCCAACTAGTGATTGAATTGTAACAATTTCTACCTGCGTTAAAACCAGCATCCCAAATGGTCTCCAAACTATTGCTAGAACTGTGACAATTACTATCTGCGTAAATACCAGTATTCATAAGGATCCTCAAACTAGTGCTTGAATTGTGACAATTACTACCTGCTTTAATACCAGTATCCCAAAGGGTCTCCAAACTATTCCTTGAACTGTGACAATTACTAACTGCGTTAATTCCCAGTATCCCAAAGGGTCTCCAAACTAGTGCTTGAACTGTGACAATTACTACCTGCTTTAATATTAGTACCCCAAAGGGTCTTCAAACTAATGCTAGAACTGTGACAATTACTACCTACTTTAATACCAGTATCCCAAAGGGTCTCCAAACTAGTGCTTGAATTGTGACAATTAATACCTGCTTTAATACCAGTATCCCAAAGGGTCTCCAAATTAGTGCTTGAACTGTGACAATTACTACCTGTGCTAATACCAGTATCCCAAAGAGTCTCCAAACTAGTGCTTGAACTGTGACAATTACTACCTGCGTTAATACTAGTATCCCAAAGGGTCTCCAAACTATTGCTTAAATCGTGACAATTACTACTTGCGGTAATACCAGCCAAAAGGGTCTTCAAACTATTGCTAGAATTGTAACAATTACTAACTGCGTTAATACTCGTATCCCAAAGGGTGTCCAAACAATTGCTTGAATTGTAACAATTACTACCTGCGTTAATACAAGTATCCCAAAGGGTCTCCAAACTATTGCTTGTATTGTAACAATTTCTACCTTCGTTTATACTAGTATCCCAAAGGGTCTTCAAACTATTGCTTAAATTGTAACAATTAATACCTGCTTTAATATCAGTATCCCAAAGGGTCTCCAAACTAGTGCTTGAACTGTAACAATTACTACCTGCGTTAATACTAGTATCCAAAAGGGTCTCCAAACTATTGCTTGAATTGTAACAATTACTACCTGCGTTAATACCAGTATCCCAAAGGGTCTCCAAATTATTGCTTAAATTGTAACAATTACTAACTGCGTTAATACTCGTACCCCAAACGGTGTCCAAACTATTGCTTGAATTGTAACAATTACTACCTGCATTAATACCAGTATCCCAAAGGGTCTCTAAACTATTGCTTGAATTATTACAATTACTACCTGCGTTAATACTAGTATCCAAAAGGGTCTCAAAACTATTGCTTGAATTGTGACAATTACTACCTGCGTTAATACCAGTATCCCAAAGAGTCTCCAAACTAGTGCTTGAATTATAACAAGTACTACCTGCGTTAATACCAGTATTACAAAGGTTCCCAAACTAGTGCTTGAACTGTGACAATTACTACCTGTGTTAATAACAGTGTCCCAATGGGTCTCCAAACTATTGCTTGAATTGTAACAATTACTACCTGCGTTAATACCAGTATTCCTAAGGGTCCTCAAACTAGTGCTTGAATTGTAACAATTACTAACTGCGTTAATACTAGTATCCCAAAGGGTCTCCAAACTTTTGCTTGAATTGTGACAATTACTATCTACGTTAATACCAGTATTCTTAAGGGTCCTCAAACTAGTGCTTGAATTGTGACAATTACTACTTGCTTCAATACCAATATCCCAAAGGGTCACCAAACTAGTGCTAGAACTGTGACAATTTTTACCTGCTTTAATACTAGTATCTCAGAGAGTCTCCAAACTAGTCCTTGAACTGTGACCATTACTACTTGCGTTAATTACCAGTATCCCAAAGGGTCTCCAAACTAGTGCTTGAACTGTGACAATTACTACCTGCGTTAGTTACCAGTATCTCGCAGGGTCTCCAAACTAGTGTTTGAACTGTGACAATTACTACCTGCGTTAATTACCAGTATCCCAAAGGGTCTCCAAACTAGTGCTTGAACTGTGACAATTACTACCAGCGTTAGTTCTTGAGTCCCATAGGGTCTTTAAACTAGTGCTTGAACTGTGACAAATACTACCTTCGTTAATAGAAGTGTCCCAAAGGGTCTCCAAACTAGTGCTTAAACTGTGACAATTACTACCTGCTTTAATACCAGTATCCCAAAGGGTCTCCAAACTAGTGCTTGAATTGTGACAATTACTACCTACGTTAATACCAGTATTCCTAAGGGTCCTCAAACTAGTGCTTGAATTGTGACAATTACTACTTGCTTTAATACCAGTATCCCAAAGGGTCTCCAAACTAGTCCTTGAAATGTGACCATTACTACTTGCGTTAATTACCAGTATCCTAGAGGGCCTCCAAACTAGTGCTTGAACTGTGACAATTACTACCTGCGTTAATCACCAGTATCCCAAAGGGTCTCCAAACTAGTGCTTGAACTGTGACAATTACTACCTGCTTTAATACCAGTATCCCAAAGGGTCTCCAAACTAGTGCTTGAACTATGACAATTACTACCTGCTTTAATACCAGTATCCCAAAGGCTCTCCAAACTAGTGCTTGAACTGTGACAATTACTACCGGCTTTAATACCAGTATTTCAAAGGGTCTCCAAACTAGTGCTTGAACTGTGACAATTACTACCTGCGTTAATACCAGTATCCCAAAGGGTCTCCAAACTAGTGCTTGAACTGTGACAATTACTACCTGCTTTAATTTCAGTATCCCAAAGGGTCTCCAAACTAGTGCTTGAACTGTGATAATTACTACCTGCATTAATACCAGTATCCCAAAGGGTCTCCAAACTAGTACTTGAACTGTGACAATTACTACCTGCGTTAATTACCAGTATCCTTAAGGGTCTCCAAACTAGTGCTTGAATTGTGACAATTTCTACCTGCATTATACCAGTATCCCAAAGGGTCTCCAAACTAGTGCTTGAACTGTAACAATTACTACTTGCGTTAATACTACTATCCCAAAGGGTCTCCAAACTAGTGCTTGAACTGTGACAATTACTACCTGCGTTAATACTAGTATCCCAAAGGGTCTCCAAACTATTGCTTAAATCGTGACAATTACTACCTGCGTTAATACCAACCCAAAGGGTCTCCAAACTATTGCTTGAATTGTAACAATTACTACCTGCGTTAATACTAACCCAAAGGGTCTCCAAACTATTGCTTGAATTGTAACAATTACTACCTGCTTTAATACCAGTATCCCAAAGGGTCTCCAAACTAGTGCTTGAACTGTGACAATTACTACCTGCTTTAATACCAGTATCCCAAAGGGTCTCCAAACTAGTGCTTGAACTGTGACAATTACTACCTGCTTTAATACCAGTATCCAAAAGGGTCTCCAAACTACTGCTTGAACTGTGACAATTACTACCTGCGTTAATTACCAGTATCCCAAAGGGTCTCCAAACTAGTGCTTTAATTGTGACAGTTACTACCTGCATTAATACCAGTATCCCTAAGGGTCTTCAAATTAGTGCTAGAACTGTGAAATTACTACCTGCGTTAATACTAGTATCCCAAAGAGTCTCCAAACTAGTGCCTTAACTGTGACAATTACTACCTGCGTTAATACTAGTATAACAAAGGGTCTCCAAACTATTGCTTAAATCATGACAATTACTACCTGTGGTAATACCAGCCCAAAGGGTCTCCAAACTATTGCTAGAATTGTAACAATTACTAACTGCGTTAATACTCGTATCCCGAAGGGTGTCCAAACTATTGCTTGAATTGTAACAATTACTACCTGCGTTAATACAAGTATCCCATAGGGTCTCCAAACTATTGCTTGAATTGTTACAATTACTACCTGCGTTAATACTCGTATCCCAAAGGGTGTCCAAACTATTTCTTAAATTGTAACAATTACTACTTGCGTTAATACCAGTATCCCAAAGGGTCTCCAAACTATTGCTTGAATTGTAACAATTACTACCTGCGTTAATACTCGTATCCCAAAGGGTGTCCAACCTAATGCTTGAATTGTAACAATTACTACCTGCGTTAATACTAGTATCCCAAAGGGTCTCAAAACTATTGCTTGAATTGTAACAACTACTACCTGCGTTAATACTCGTATCCCAAAGGGTCTCCAAACTATTGCTTGAATTGTAACAATTACTACCTGTGTTAATAAAAGGATCCCAAAGGGTCTTCAAACTATTGCTTGAATTGTAACAATTACTACCTGCGTTAATTCCAGTATTACTATGGGTCCTCAAACTAGTGCTTGAATTGTAACAATTACTACCTGCGTTAATACTAGTATCCCAAAGGGTCTCCAAACTTTGGTTGAATTGTGACAATTACTACCTGCGTTATTACTAGTATCCCAAAGGGTCTCCAAACTATTGCTTGAACTGTGAAAATTACTACCTGTTCTAATAACAGTATCCAAAAGAATCTCTAAACTAGTGCTTGAAATGTGACAATTACTTATCTGCTTTATTACTAGTATCGCAAAGGGTCTTCCAACTAGTGATTGAATTGTAACAATTTCTACCTGCGTTAACACCAGCATCCCAAATGGTCTCCAAACTATTGCTAGAACTGTGACAATTACTACCTGCGTAAATACCAGTATTCATAAGGTTTCTCAAACTAGTTCTTGAATTGTGACAATTACTACCTGCTTTAATACCAGTATCCCAAAGGGTCTCCAAACTATTCCTTGAACTGTGACAATTACTAACTGCATTAATTCCCAGTATCCCAAAGGGTCTCCAAACTAGTGCTTGAACTGTGACAATTACTACCTGCTTTAATATCAGTATCCCAAAGGGTCTCCAAACTAGTGCTAGAACTGTGAAAATTACTACCTACTTTAATACCAGTATCCTAAAGGTTCTCCAAACTAGAGCTTGAACTGTGACAATTACTACCTGCGGTATTTACCAGTATCCGAAAGGATCTCCAAACTAGTGCTTGAATTGTGACAATTACTACCTGCTTTAATACCAGTATCCCAAAGGGTCTCCAAATTAGTGCTTGAACTGTGACAATTACTACCTAAGTTAATACCAGTATCCCAAAGAGTCTCCAAACTAGTGCTTGAACTGTGACAATTACTACCTGCGTTAATAATAGTATCCCAAAGGGTCTCCAAACTATTGCTTAAATCGTGACAATTACTACCTGCGTTAATACCAGCCCAAAGGGTCTTCAAACTATTGCTAGAATTGTAACTTTTACTCACTGCGTTAATACTCGTATCCCAAAGGGTGTCCAAACTATTGCTTGAATTGTGACAATTAATACCTGCTTTAATATCAGTATCCCAAAGGGTCTCTAAACTATTGCTTGAATTGTTACAATTACTACCTGCGTTAATACTAGTATCCAAAAGGGTCTCCAAACTATTGCTTGAATTGTGACAATTACTACCAGCGTTAATACCAGTATCACAAAGGGTCTCCAAACTAGTGCTTGAATTATAACAACTACTACCGCCGTTAATACCAGTATTCCAAAGGTTCACAAACTAGTGCTTGAACTGTGACAATTACTACCTGTGTTAATAACAGTATCCCAATGGGTCTACAAATTAGTGCTTGAACTGTGACAAATTCTACCGGCTTTAATACCAGTATTCAGAAGGGTCTCCAAACTAGTACTTAAACTGTGATAATTACTACGTGCTTTAATACCAGTATCCAAAAGAATCTCTAAACTAGTGCTTAAATAGTGACAATTATTTATCTGCTTTATTACTAGTAACGCAAAAGGTCTTCCAACTAGTGATTGAATTGTAACAATTTCTACCTGCGTTAACACCAGCATTCCAAAGGGTCTCCAAACTATTGCTAGAACTGTGACAATTACTTCCTGCGTAAATACCAGTATTCCTAAGGGTCCTCAAACTAGTGCTTGAATTGTGACAATTACTACTTGCTTTAATACCAGTATCCCAAAGGGTCTTCAAACTAGTGTTTGTACTGTGACAATTACTACCTGCTCTAATATCAGTATCCCAAAGAGTCTCCAAACTAGTGCTAGAACTGTGACAATTACTACCTGCTTTAATACTAGTATCTCAAAGGGTCGCCAACTAGAGCTTGAACTGTGACAATTACTACCTGCGTTAATAATGGTAACCCAAAGGGTCTCAAAACTATTGCTTGAATTGTAACAATTACTACCTGCGTTAATACCAGTATTCCTAAGGGTCCTCAAACTAGTGCTTGAATTGTAACAATTACTACCTGCGTTAATACTAGTATCCCAAAGGTTCTCCAAACATTTGCTTGAATTGTGACAATTACTACCTGCTTTAATTTCAGTATCCCAAAGGGTCTCCAAACTAGTGCTTGAACTGTGATAATTACTACCTGCATTAATACCAGTATCCCAAAGGGTCTCCAAACTAGTACTTGAACTGTGACAATTACTACCTGCGTTAATTACCAGTATCCTTAAGGGTCTCCAAACTAGTGCTTGAATTGTGACAATTTCTACCTGCATTATACCAGTATCCCAAAGGGTCTCCAAACTAGTGCTTGAACTGTAACAATTACTACTTGCGTTAATACTACTATCCCAAAGGGTGTCCAAACTATTTCTTAAATTGTAACAATTACTACTTGCGTTAATACCAGTATCCCAAAGGGTCTCCAAACTATTGCTTGAATTGTAACAATTACTACCTGCGTTAATACTCGTATCCCAAAGGGTGTCCAACCTAATGCTTGAATTGTAACAATTACTACCTGCGTTAATACTAGTATCCCAAAGGGTCTCAAAACTATTGCTTGAATTGTAACAACTACTACCTGCGTTAATACTCGTATCCCAAAGGGTCTCCAAACTATTGCTTGAATTGTAACAATTACTACCTGTGTTAATAAAAGGATCCCAAAGGGTCTTCAAACTATTGCTTGAATTGTAACAATTACTACCTGCGTTAATTCCAGTATTACTATGGGTCCTCAAACTAGTGCTTGAATTGTAACAATTACTACCTGCGTTAATACTAGTATCCCAAAGGGTCTCCAAACTTTTGCTTGAATTGTGACAATTACTACCTGCGTTATTACTAGTATCCCAAAGGGTCTCCAAACTATTGCTTGAACTGTGACAATTACTACCTGCTCTAATAACAGTATCCAAAAGAATCTCTAAACTAGTGCTTGAAATGTGACAATTACTTATCTGCTTTATTACTAGTATCGCAAAGGGTCTTCCAACTAGTGATTGAATTGTAACAATTTCTACCTGCGTTAACACCAGCATCCCAAATGGTCTCCAAACTATTGCTAGAACTGTGACAATTACTACCTGCGTAAATACCAGTATTCATAAGGGTCCTCAAACTAGTGCTTGAATTGTGACAATTACTACCTGCTTTAATAACAGTATCCCAAAGATTCTCCAAACTATTCCTTGAACTGTGACAATTACTAACTGCGTTAATTCCCAGTATCCCAAAGGGTCTCCAAACTAGTGCTTGAACTGTGACAATTACTACCTGCTTTAATATCAGTATCCCAAAGGGTCTCCAAACTAGTGCTAGAACTGTGACAATTACTACCTACTTTAATACCAGTATCCCAAAGGGTCTCCAAACTAGAGCTTGAACTGTGACAATTACTACCTGCGGTATTTACCAGTATCCGAAAGGATCTCCAAACTAGTGCTTGAATTGTGACAATTACTACCTGCTTTAATACCAGTATCCCAAAGGGTCTCCAAATTAGTGCTTGATCTGTGACAATTACTACCTGCGTTAATACCAGTATCCCAAAGAGTCTCCAAACTAGTGCTTGAACTGTGACAATTACTACCTGCGTTAATACTAGTATCCCAAAGGGTCTCCAAACTATTGCTTAAATCGTGACAATTACTACCTGCGGTAATACCAGCCCAAAGGGTCTTCAAACTATTGCTAGAATTGTAACAATTACTCACTGCGTTAATACTCGTATCCCAAAGGGTGTCCAAACTATTGCTTCAATTGTGACAATTAATACCTGCTTTAATATCAGTATCCCAAAGGGTCTCTAAACTATTGCTTGAATTGTTACAATTACTACCTGCGTTAATACTAGTATCCAAAAGGGTCTCCAAACTATTGCTTGAATTGTGACAATTACTACCAGCGTTAATACCAGTATCACAAAGGGTCTCCAAACTAGTGCTTGAATTATAACAACTACTACCGCCGTTAATACCAGTATTCCAAAGGTTCACAAACTAGTGCTTGAACTGTGACAATTACTACCTGTGTTAATAACAGTATCCCAATGGGTCTACAAATTAGTGCTTGAACTGTGACAAATTCTACCGGCTTTAATACCAGTATTCAGAAGGGTCTCCAAACTAGTACTTAAACTGTGATAATTACTACGTGCTTTAATACCAGTATCCAAAAGAATCTCTAAACTAGTGCTTAAATAGTGACAATTATTTATCTGCTTTATTACTAGTAACGCAAAAGGTCTTCCAACTAGTGATTGAATTGTAACAATTTCTACCTGCGTTAACACCAGCATTCCAAAGGGTCTCCAAACTATTGCTAGAACTGTGACAATTACTACCTGCGTAAATACCAGTATTCCTAAGGGTCCTCAAACTAGTGCTTGAATTGTGACAATTACTACTTGCTTTAATACCAGTATCCCAAAGGGTCTTCAAACTAGTGCTTGTACTGTGACAATTACTACCTGCTTTAATATCAGTATCCCAAAGAGTCTCCAAACTAGTGCTAGAACTGTGACAATTACTACCTGCTTTAATACTAGTATCTCAAAGGGTCGCCAACTAGAGCTTGAACTGTGACAATTACTACCTGCGTTATAATGGTAACCCATAGGGTCTCAAAACTATTGCTTGAATTGTAACAATTACTACCTGCGTTAATACCAGTATTCCTAAGGGTCCTCAAACTAGTGCTTGAATTGTAACAATTACTACCTGCGTTAATACTAGTATCCCAAAGGTTCTCCAAACATTTGCTTGAATTGTGACAATTACTACCTACGTTAATACCAGTATTCTTAAGGGTCCTCAAACTAGTGCTTGAATTGTGACAATTACTACTTGCTTTAATACCAATATCCCAAAGGGTCTACAAACTAGTCCTTGAACTGTGACCATTACTACTTGCGTTAATTACCAGTATCCCAAAGGGTCTCCAAACTAGTGCTTGAACTGTGACAATTACTACCTTCGTTAGTTACCAGTATCTCGCAGGGTCTCCAAACTATAATTTGAACTGTGACAATTACTACCTGCGTTAATTACCAGTATCCCAAAGGGTCTCCAAACTAGTGCTTGAACTGTGACAATTACTACCTGCGTTAGTACTTGAGTCCCAAAGGGTCTCCAAACTAGTGTTCGAACTGTGACAAATACTACCTGCGTTAATAGAAGTGTCCCAAAGGGTCTCCAAACTAGTGCTTAATCTGTGACAGTTACTACCTGCTTTAATACCAGTATCCCAAAGGGTCTCCAAACTAGTGCTTGAATTGTGACAATTACTACCTGCTTTAATACCAGTATCCAAAAGGATCTCCAAACTACTGCTTGAACTGTGACAATTACTAACTGCGTTAATTACCAGTATCCCAAAGGGTCTCCAAACTAGTGCTTGAATTGTGACAATTACTACCTGCTTTAATACCAGTATCCCAAAGGGTCTTCAAATTAGTGCTTGAACTGTGAAAATTACTACCTGCGTTAATACTAGTATCCCAAAGAGTCTCCAAACTAGTGCCTTAACTGTGACAATTGCTACCTGCGTTAATACTAGTATCCCAAAAGGTGTCCAAACTATTGCTTAAATCATGACAATTACTACCTGTGGTAATACCATCCCAAAGGGTCTCCAAACTATTGCTAGAATTGTAACTATTACTAACTGCGTTAATACTCGTATCCCAAAGGGTGTCCAAAATATTGCTTGAATTGTAACAATTACTACCTGCGTTAATACAAGTATCCCATAGGGTCTACAAACTATTGCTTGAATTGTGACAATTACTACCTGCGTTAATACCAGCCCAAAGGGTCTCCGAACTATTGCTTGAATTGTTACAATTACTACCTGCATAATACTCGTATCTCAAAGGGTGTCCAAACTATTGCTTGAATTGTAACAATTACTACTTGCGTTAATACCAGTATCCCAAAGGGTCTTTAAACTATTGCTTGAATTGTAACAATTACTACCTGCGTTAATACTCGTATTCCAAAGGGTGTCCAACCTAATGCTTGAATTGTAACAATTACTACCTGCGTTAATACCAGGATCCCAAAGGGTCTCCAAACTATTGCTTGAATTGTAACAATTACTACCTGCGTTAATACCAGTATTCCTAAGGGTCCTCAAACTAGTGCTTGAATTGTAACAATTACTACCTGCGTTAATACTAGTATCCCCAAGGGTCTCCAAAACTTTGCTTGAATTGTGACAATTACTACTTGCGTTATTACTAGTATCCCAAAGGGTCTCCAAACTAGTGCTTGAATTGAGACAATTACTACCTGCTTTAATACCAGTATCCCAAAGGGTCTCCAAACTACTGCTTGAACTGTGACAATTACTACCTATCCCAAAGGTTCTCCAAACTAGTGCTTGAACTGTGACAATTACAACCTGCGTTAGTTACCAGTATCTCGCTGGGTCTCCAAACTAGTGTTTGAACTGTGACAATTACTACCTGCGTTAATTACAAGTATCCTAAAGGGTCTCAAAACTATTGCTTGAATTGTAACAACTACTACCTCCGTTAATACTCGTATCCCAAAAGGGTAATACTATTGCTTAAATTGTAACAATGACTACCTGCGTTAATACCAGGATACCAAAGGGTCTCCAAACTATTGCTTGAATTGTAACAATTACTATCTGCGATAATACCAGTATTCCTAAGTGTCCTCAAACTAGTGTTTGAATTGTAACAATTACTACCTGCGTTAATACTAGTATCCCAAAGGGTCTCCAAACCTTTGCTTGAATTGAGACAATTACTACCTGCTTTGGTACCAGTATCCCAAAGGGTCTCTAAACTAGTCCTTGAACTATGACCATTACTACCTGCGTTGATTACCAGTATCCCAAAGGGTCTTCAAACTAGTGCTTGAACTGTGACAATTACTACGTGCTTTAATACCTGTATCCCAAATGGTCTCCAAACTAGTGCTTCACTTGTGACAATAACTACCTTCTTTAATACCAGTATTCCAAAGGGTCTCCAAACTATTCCTTGAATAGTAACAAATACTACCTGCTTTAATACCAGTATCCCTAAGAGTCTCCAAACTAGTGCTTGAACTGTGACAATTACTACCTGCGTTAATTACCAGTATCCCAAAGGGTCTCCAAACTAGTGCTTGAATTGTGACAATTAATACCTGCTTTAATACCAGTATCCCAAAGGGTCTCCAAACTATTGCTTGAACCGTGACAATTACTACCTGCTCTAATAACAGTATCCCAAAGGGTCTCTAAATTAGTGCTTGAAATGTGACAATTACTTATCTGCTTTATTACCAGTATCGCAAAGGGTCTTCAAACTAGTGACTGAATCGTAACAATTTCTACCTGCATTAACACCAGCATCCCAAATGGTCTCCAAACTAGTGCTTGAATTGTGACAATTACTACCTGCGTTAATATCAGTATTCCTAAGGGTCCTTAAACTAGTGCTTGAATTGTGACAATTACTACCTGCTTTAATACCAGTATCCCAAAGGGTCTCTAAACTAGTCCTTGAAATGTGACAATTACTACCTGTGTTAATTACCAGTATCCCAAAAGTTCTCCAAACTTGTGCTTGAACTGTGACAATTACTACCTGCTTTAATATCACTATCCCAAAGGGTCTCCTAACTAGTGCTTAAACTGTGACAAAAACTACCTGCTTTAATATCAGTATCCCAGAGGGTCTCCAAACTAGTGCTTGAACTGTGACAATTACTACCTGCTTTAATATTAGTATCCCAAAGGGTCTCCAAACTAGTGCTTGAACTTTGACAATTACTACCTGCTTTAATACCAGTATCCCAAATAGTGTCCAAACTATTGCTTGAATTGTAACAATTACTACCTACGTTAATACCAGTATCCCAAAGGGTCTCCAAACTATTGCTTGAATTGTGACAATTACTACTTGCATTAATACCAGCCCAAATGTCTCCAAACAATTGCTTGAATTGTAACAATTACTACCTGCGTTAATACTCGTATCACAAAGGGTGTCCAAACTATTGCTTGAATTGTAACAATTACTACCTGCGTTAATATCAGTATCCTAAAGAGTCTCCAAACTATTGCTTGAATTGTAACAATTACTACCTGCGTTAATACTCGTATCCCGAAGAGTGTCCAAACTAATGCTTGAATTGTAACAATTACTACCTTCGTTAATACCAGTATCCCAAAGGGTCTCAAAACTATTGCTTGAATTGTAACAACTACTACCTCCGTTAATACTCGTATCCCAAAAGGGTAATACTATTGCTTAAATTGTAACAATTACTACCTGCGTTAATACCAGGATACCAAAGGGTCTACAAACTATTGCTTGAATTGTAACAATTACTATCTGCGAAAATACCAGTATTCCTAAGTGTCCTCAAACTAGTGTTTGAATTGTAACAATTACTACCTGCGTTAATACTAGTATCCCAAAGGGTCTCCAAACTTTTGCTTGAATTGTGACAATTACTACCTACGTTAATACCAGTATTCCTAAGGGTCCTCAAACTAGTGCTTAAATTGTGACGATTACTACCTGCTTTGGTACCAGTATCCCAAAGGGTCTCTAAACTAGTCCTTGAACTGTGACCATTACTACCTGCGTTAATTACTAGTATCCCAAAGGGTCTCCAAACTAAAGCTTCACTTGTGACAATAACTACCTGCTTTAATACTAGTATTCCAAAGGGTCTCCAAACTATTGCTTGAATAGTAACAAATACTACCTGCTTTAATACCAGTATCCCAAAGGGTCTCCAAACTAGTGCTTGAACTGTGATAATTATTACCTGCTTTAATACCAGTATACCAAAGGGTCTCCAAACTATTGCTTAAATTGTAACAATTAACACCTGCGTTAATACTCGTATCCCAAACGGTGTCCAAACTATTGCTTGAATTGTAACAATTACTACCTGCGTTAATACCAGTATCCCAAAGGGTCTCCAAACTATTGCTTGAATTGGTACAATTACTACCTGCATTATTACTAGTATCCAAAAGGATCTCCAAACTATTGCTTGAATTGGTACAATTACTACCTGCGTTAATACCAGTATCCCAAAGGGTCTCCAAACTAGTGCTTGAATTATAACAATTACTACCTGCGTTAATACTAGTATCCGAAAGAGTGTCCAAACTATTGCTTGAATTGTAACAATTACTACCTGCGTTAATACTAGTATCCAAAAGGATGTCCAAACTATTGCTTGAATTGGTACAATTACTACCTGCGTTAATACCAGTATCCCAAAGGGTCTCCAAACTAGTGCTTGAATTATAACAATTACTACCTGCGTTAATACTAGTATCCGAAAGAGTGTCCAAACTATTGCTTGAATTGTAACAATTACTACCTGCGTTAATACCAGTATCCCAAATGGTCTCCAAACTATTGCTTAAATTGTAACAATTACTACCTGCGTTATTACTCGTATCCCAAAGGGTCTCCAAACTAGTGCTTGAACTGTGATAATTATTACCTGCTTTAATACCAGTATACCAAAGGGTCTCCAAACTATTGCTTAAATTGTAACAATTAACACCTGCGTTAATACTCGTATCCCAAACGGGTGGTCCAAACTATTGCTTGAATTGTAACATTTACTACCTGCGTTAATACCAGTATCCCAAAGGGTCTCCAAACTATTGCTTGAATTGTAACAATTACTACCTGCGTTAATACCAGTATCCCAAAGGGTCTCCAAACTATTGCTTGAATTGGTACAATTACTACCTGCGTTATTACTAGTATCCAAAAGGATCTCCAAACTATTGCTTGAATTGGTACAATTACTACCTGCGTTAATACCAGTATCCCAAAGGGTCTCCAAACTAGTGCTTGAATTATAACAATTACTACCTGCGTTAATACTAGTATCCGAAAGAGTGTCCAAACTATTGCTTGAATTGTAACAATTACTACCTGCGTTAATACTAGTATCCAAAAGGATCTCCAAACTATTGCTTGAATTGGTACAATTACTACCTGCGTTAATACCAGTATCCCAAAGGGTCTCCAAACTAGTGCTTGAATTATAACAACTACTACCTGCGTTAATACCAGTATTCCAGAGGTTCCCAAACTAGTGCTTGAACTGTGACAATTACTACCTGTGTTAATAACAGTATCCCAATGGGTCTACAAATTAGTGCTTGAACTGTGACAATTTCTACCGGCTTTAATACCAGTATTCCGAAGGGTCTCCAAACTAGTGCTTGAACTGTGATAATTACTACCTGCTTTAATACCAGTAGACCACAGCGTCTTTAAACTATTGCTTGAACTGTGACAATACTACCTGCTCTAATAACTGTATCCAAAAGAATCTCTAAACTAGTGCTTGAAATGTGACAATTACTTATCTGCTTTATTACTAGTATCGCAAAGGGTCTTCCAACTAGTGATTGAATTGTAACAATTGCTACCTGCGTTAACACCAGCATCCCAAATGGTCTCCAAACTATTGCTAGAACTGTGACAATTACTACCTGCGTAAATACCAGTATTCATAAGGGTCCTCAAACTAGTGCTTGAATTGTGACAATTACTACCTGCTTTAATACCAATATCCCAAAGGGTCTCCAAACTATTCCTTGAACTGTGACAATTACTAACTGCGTTAATTCCCAGTATCCCAAAGGGTCTCCAAACTAGTGCTTGAACTGTGACAATTACTACCTGCTTTAATATCAGTACCCCAAAGGGTCTTCAAACTAATGCTTGAACTAGTAAGAATTACTACCTGACTTTAATACCAGTATCCCAAAGAGTCTCCAAACTAGTGCTTGAACTGTGACTAATTACTACGTGCTTTAATACCAGTATCCCAAAGGGTCTCCAAACTATTGCTTCACTTGTAACAATAACACCTGCTTTAATACTCGTATCCCAAACGGTGCTCCAAAACTATTGCTTGAATAGTAACAATTACTACCTGCGTTAATACCAGTATCCCAAAGGGTCTCCAAACTATTGCTTTGTACTGTTACAATTACTACCTGCGTTAATAACCTAGTATCCCAAAGGGTCTCCAAACTATTGCTTGAATTGGTACAATTACTACCTGCGTTAATACCAGTATCCCAAAGGGTCTCCAAACTAGTGCTTGAATTATAACAATTACTACCTGCGTTAATACTAGTATCCGAAAGAGTGTCCAAACTATTGCTTGAATTGTAACAATTACTACCTGCGTTAATACCAGTATCCCAAAGGGTCTCCAAACTATTGCTTAAATTGTAACAATTACTACCTGCGTTATTACTCGTATCCCAAACGGTGTCCAAACTATTGCTTGAATTGTTACAATTACTACTTGCGTTAATACTAGTATTCAAAAAGGTCTCCAAACTATTGCTTGAATTGTGACAATTACTACCTGCGTTAATACCAGTATCCCAAAGGGTCTCCAAACTAGTGCTTGAATTATAACAACTACTACCTGCGTTAATACCAGTATTCCAGAGGTTCCCAAAATAGTGCTTGAACTGTGACAATTACTACCTGTGTTAATAACAGTATCCCAATGGGTCTACAAATTAGTGCTTGAACTGTGACAATTTCTACCGGCTTTAATACCAGTATTCCGAAGGGTCTCCAAACTAGTGCTTGAACTGTGATAATTACTACCTGCTTTAATACCAGTAGACCACAGCGTCTTTAAACTATTGCTTGAACTGTGACAATTACTACCTGCTCTAATAACTGTATCCAAAAGAATCTCTAAACTAGTGCTTGAAATGTGACAATTACTTATCTGCTTTATTACTAGTATCGCAAAAGGTCTTCCAACTAGTGATTGAATTGTAACAATTTCTACCTGCGTTAACACCAGCATCCAAAAGGGTCTCCAAACTATTGCTAGAACTGTGACAATTACTACCTGCGTAAATACCAGTATTCCTAAGGGTCCTCAAACTAGTGCTTGAATTGTGACAATTACTACCTGCTTTAATACCAGTTTCCAAAAGGGTCTCCAAACTATTCCTTGAACTGAGACAATTACTAACTGCGTTAATTTCCAGTATCCCAAAGGGTCTCTAAACTAGTGCTTGTTCTGTGACAATTACTACCTGCTTTAATATCAGTATCCCAAAGGGTCACCAAAATAGTGCTAGAACTGTGACAATTACTACCTGCTTTAATTCTAGTATCTCAAAGAGTCTCTAAACTAGAGCTTGAACTGTGACAATTACTACCTGCGTTAATAACAGTATCCCAATGGGTCTACAAATTAGTGCTTGAACTGTGACAATTTCTACCGGCTTTAATACCAGTATTCCGAAGGGTCTCCAAACTAGTGCTTGAACTGTGATAATTACTACCTGCTTTAATACCAGTAGACCACAGCGCCTTTAAACTATTGCTTGAACTGTGACAATTACTACCGGCTCTAATAACAGTATCCAAAAGAATCTCTAAACTAGTGCTTGAAATGTGACAATTACTTATCTGCTTTATTACTAGTATCACAAAGGGTCTTCCAACTAGTGATTGAATTGTAACAATTTCTACCTGCGTTAACACCAGCATCCCAAATGGTCTCCAAACTATTGCTAGAACTGTGACAATTACTACCTGCGTAAATACCAGTATTCATAAGGGTCCTCAAACTAGTGCTTGAATTGTGACAATTACTACCTGCTTTAATACCAGTATCCCAAAGGGTCTCCAAACTATTCCTTGAACTGTGACAATTACTAACTGCGTTAATTCCCATTATCCCAAAGGGTCTTTAAACTAGAGCTTGAACTGTGACAATTACTACCTGCGGTATTTACCAGTATCCGAAAGGATCTCCAAACTAGTGCTTGAATTGTGACAATTACTACCTGCTTTAATACCAGTATCCCAAAGGGTCTCCAAATTAGTGCTTGAACTGTGACAATTACTACCTGCACTAATACCAGTATCCCAAAGAGTCTCCAAACTAGTGCTTGAACTGTGACAATTACTACCTGCGTTAATACTAGTATCCCAAAGGGTCTCCAAACTATTGCTTAAATCGTGACAATTACTACTTGCGGTAATACCAGCCAAAAGGGTCTTCAAACTATTGCTAGAATTGTAACAATTACTAACTGCGTTAATACTCGTATCCCAAAGGGTGTCCAAATTATTGCTTAAATTGTAACTATTACTACCTGCGTTAATACTCGAACCACAATCGGTGTCCAATCTATTGCTTGAATTGTAACAATTACTACATGCATTAATACCAGTATCCCAAAGGGTCTCTAAACTATTGCTTGAATTATTACAATTGCTACCTGCGTTAATACTAGTATCCAAAAGGGTCTCAAAACTATTGCTTGAATTGTGACAATTACTACCAGCGTTAATACCAGTATTCCAAAGGTTCCCAAACTAGTGCTTGAACTGTGACAATTACTACCTGCGTTAATACCAGTATCCCAAAGGCTCTCCAAACTAGTGCTTGAACTGTGATTTTTACTACGTGCTTTTTTTACCAGTCTACCGAAGGGTCTCCAAACTATTGCTTGAACTGTGACAATTACTACCTGATCTAATAACAGTATCCAAAAGAATCTCTAAACTAGTGCTTGAAATGTGACAATTATTTATCTGCTTTATTACTAGTATCGCAAAGGGTCTTCCAACTAGTGATTGAAATGTAACAATTTCTACCTGCGTAAACACCAGCATCCCAAAGGGTCTCCAAACTATTGCTAGAACTGTGACAATTACTACCTGCGTAAATACCAGTATTCCTAAGGGTCCTCAAACTAGTGCTTGAATTGTGACAATTACTACCTGCGTTTAATACCAGTATCACCAAAGGGTCTCCAAACTTTTCCTTGAACTGGACAATTACTAACTGCGTTAATTTCCAGTATCCCAAAGGGTCTCCAAACTAGTGCTTGTTCTGTGACAATTACTACCTGCTTTAATATCAGTATCCCAAAGGGTCACCAAACTAGTGCTAGAAGTGTGACAATTACTACCTGCTTTAATACTAGTATCTCAAAGAGTCTCCAAACTAGAGCTTGAACTGTGACAATTACTACCTGCGTTAATAATGGTAACCCAAAGGGTCTCCAAACTATTGCTTGAATTGTAACAATTACTACCTGCATTAATACCAGTATTCCTAAGGGTCCTCAAACTAGTGCTTGTATTGTAACAATTACTAACTGCGTTAATACTATGTATCCCCAAAGGACTTAAACTTTTGCTTGAATTGTGACTATTACTATCTACGTTAATACCAGTATTCTTAAGGGTCCTCAAACTAGTGCTTGAAATTGTGACAATTACTCACTTGCTTTACTACCCAATATCCCAAAGGGTCTCCAAACTAGTCCTTTAACTGTTCGACTATTACTACTTGCGTTAATTACCAGTATCCCAAAGGGTCTCCAAACTAGTGCTGAACTGTGACAATAACTACCTGCTTTAATACCAGTATCCCAAAGGGTCTCCAAAACTAGTGCTTGAACTATGACAATTACTACCAGCTTTAATACCAGTATCCCAAAGGCTCTCCAAACTAGTGCTTGAACTGTGACACAATTACTACAGGCGTCTTAATACCAGCTATTTCAAAGGTTCTCCAAACCTAGAGCTTGAACTGTGACAATTACAACCTGCGTTAATACCAGCTATCCCAAAGGGTCTCCAAATTTTTTTAATTTT